>VWYI01007296.1:0-41809 GCA_013399455.1 Anthoscopus minutus | reverse complement strand
CGGCTCCTCCCCGGGGCGGAGGGACGCGTTCGCCGCCGCCTCCCGCCTGCCGCCGCCGCGGGGACTCGGTGCCGGGCGGCTGCTGGCGGCTTCTCACGTTCCGTCCCGTCTGGTCCCGGGGATGTCCGGCGGGGGTAGCCGGCGGCGGGCCGGCCCCTCCTGGCACAGCACTTTCTCTCGCTTCTTCTCCAGGAGCCCACCCGGCGAGGGGGCGGCCAGCAGGTACGCGGGGCACAGCGGGGCGCGGTGCCACCTGCGCGGCCGGGACACTGAGGGGCACCGGGGGGCGCGGGGCTGAGCGAGGCCCGGCCCGATGTGCCGCTCTGGTGGGTGGCGGAGCAGCGGGGGGAAGCGAGCGTTCCCAGCGGGGAGCCCGCGCGTCTGGGGCCCCGGGGCGGCTCCAGGGACAGCGGCGGCGTGTCCGGGGGAGCTCCGGAGCGGGCCGGGTGCGCGGCTGACAGCTGCTGCCGTGGCCAGGAAGGGCGGGCTGGCCTGGGGCAGCGCTAGGCTGCGGGCACGGCTGCTGCTGGGCGCTGGGGCGGGGGGACTGGGGGGCTCCCCGGAGGCGCATTGAGCAGCCCCGGCCCCGCTGGGCGCGGCGGAGCCCCTGTGGGACCTGCTGGGAATAGCGCACCCCGGGGCTCCTCCTCCGCCGCGGCCGGCGTCGTGTGGCCGGGGTCGCAGCCCCTTCCTCGGGGACTGAAAGCAGGGCAAGGCGCTGAGGTATCTGAGGATTTTGTTTGTTTGTTTTTCCTTTCCAGTTTTCACGCTGAAAGTTTTGGACTGGTGTAAATCAGGCGCTAATGCAACATAAATATTACTGATGTGTTTAAGTCTCCATGCAAAATTTGTGGTTTATGGAAACTTGGTTATTAGTAATTTTTTTTAGTGCAGAGAGACTTTACAAGATGAAAAGGTTTGGAAACTTCTTGTGTATTTGTTCCTCTTCCTTTTTTCCTTTTTTTTTTCCTATGGTGGCTGATTTCTGTCTGTAAGTAGGAAGAAGCACAGATAAGTTTCCTTCGGTTTCTCAGGTAACCTCATTGTCTGCCCAAGTTAATGAGCATATTTTTATGGAGAAAAGTTGTTAACTACCTAGGCTTTACTTCCTCGGGTGTAGTATTTACTTTTTGCTTTTAACATGTTGGTTTTAATCTCAGTCATGCTTGATTTGGCATAGGTTTCTATTTAAACTGACAGAAAATGCAGTTTAATCAGATAGACAGTGGCTATCGCAGTAGTTCCTTCAGTGAAAAGCTTTAGGATCTGGCATTGCATATTCTCAGCAGTCATGGAAAACAGAAGAGCCTATTGCTCTCTTACACTGACCGTCTTAAAGAGTGTTGTAAATACACCATAAGGATTTTTAACTTTGGGGGTTTTGTTTTACTGTAAGCATTTGACATGCTGGTGCACCACCAAAGATAGACACACTGGTCTTTTATAAGCAGAAAACATCGCTTTTTTTATTTAGTGGAAAAAAGAAATTGGGAGTAAGGCTGCTGAATCAAGGACATCTTTACAACTGCTGGAGTAGCCTGGCTGTTTTGTCTGGCGGGGGTGGTTAAGATATGGAAGAAGGTGAAGGTTTGGCTCTGACTGAGGACCTGGAGAGGCAATAGGACAGGTTTCATCGGCTGACGCCTTGCCAGTTCCCTACAGCTGTGCTTCGGGATAAACAAAAAAGCCTGGAGGTCACCTTGGTCAGGAGGAGAGTGATGCCACTTCAGTGGTTTGTGCTCTAAGTGGCTGCTCTGTAGGTAGCACTCATGGTAGACCTACTCCACTTAACTTGGGGCCGCAGCCTAATCTCTGTCCCAATCGCAGTTCCATTTCCTGCAGCCAAGAGTCTTTTCTTTATTCGGAAGCTGAGGTAGTCCACGCAGATACGAAAAGGCCCCTTGGCCTCGCTGATGAACTCCTGACGGGGTTCGCTGCAGGGTGCTGGCCGGGACTCCTTCCTGGAGCGCAGGCAGCGAGAGCCCTCGCCATCCCTAGTCCCATTTGGTATGTTAAGGAGCTTCTCCTTGTTGTGCCGGGCTGCAGCGTGGCACGCTCGTCAGGAATGCTGACGTTCTCGTATTTGGTTTCCAGTGGCAGCCTTCTTAGCAGATTAGCGTAATTGCATACATTACCCAGCGCCGGGCTCGGATGAGTGCCGCAGGTTTGCTGCTCGTGTTTGTTTAGCGAGCTCGGCCGTGCAGCAGAATGGATCGCTGAACAAAGCCTGAGAGCGGGGAGACCGGGGCTGCCCTGAGTGTTTGCTGTGAAGGTGTGGAGTGCGTGGGCGAGTTGGGGAATGCAGCTTTTGTCAAGGGCTGAGTGCACCAGCGTGGCTTCCCCTTCAGGTTATCGGTAGGATATGTGCTGGAACCAGACCAAGTTTTTATATATATATATATATATACATATGTAGAAATAAAATTCTCTGTGGACGTATTTTGCTTACTGATGGGTTTCAAAGAAGCAGAAGACTTTAAAGGGCTGGAGGGGGAGCAGTATATCACATCCCCTCTGTGTGCCTGGACTGACCTCTGGAGACATGCATCACACTTGATGCCTCTGCTGAATGTGATCATTTCCTAAGTTTTAAAGTATGCAGAAATGCTCCTCTGACTGTCCAAAAGTCATTCTCCTTCAGCTCCCGCAAATTAGGCAGTGGTAGGTGGCTGGAAGCTGCCAGCTTGCCTTCTTCCCCATGAGCAGAGCTGCCCCCTTGCTCCAGACTCTGTTCAGATTTACCTGTAAAAACCACAAGAACCAAAACACAAACCTACCGTGACCTTGGTTTAAAATGGGAGGGAGGGGATGGGAGAGTTACATACATTTTTAATCAGTCTTAGACTCTTCTGGGAACCTCATTTGACAAAAAGCTTATGTTAATAACTTGTCCTTAAAGCAATTTGTAGCTCTGATGAACCTGAGACTCGTTGGAGGCTTGCTTGCGTGCTTGTGGAAAAATAAGCTGTGCAGGTTAGCTGCAAGTTTTGTGGCAGCAGAAAGCACAGCACATGCCTCAAGAGTTCACTTGGCTTTTACATAAAAAGTTGCCAAATGGAAAGCATCTCCCACCCAGTGCTTGCCTGCTGCTTGAAGTGCTCTTCAGAGTTTGTCCTGCTTTGAATAGTTTCAGTGTGCTTCATCCCAGGTCTTTATCATTGACTTCCATCAAAGGCACTCATCATGCTGAACCAGACTATTTGCTATTTTCAGTAATACACAATTGGTTATTGGTTACCACAGTTTTTGTCTTGGAGCAATTTAAATCCCCAGGGTAACAAAGCCCAATTGTGTTTTCACTATTCTAATAGAAGACTCATAATTTAAATTTTTTTTTTTTACTAATACATGTATGTTTTGTCCATCTGGAAGAGGACACAGCTTTTATACTGTAAGTCTGTACTGTGAATTCTTCCAGAAATACGTGGCTTCTGTGGCTAAGCAATTGTTCTTTTGCAAATAAGCATGACCTTTGGGGGGGGTGTGACACTTTTTACTGAGGTACTATCAAAATGTCCTTTAAACTATGGGTGCATTTTATTAGTTATTCTGTGCAGTGTTTAGCAGGTTCATTTCAGATTTCTCTTTTTCTTTCCAAATGCTGTTGGCTGGTCACAGAACTACCAGTGCAAGTTTGGTTTGTCAGGATATTTTGTCTGCATTCCTGAAGTATTCAAGACATACCATACAGGGAAGAGCAATCTTTTATCTGGTTTAGAAGGATTTTGGGGGGCTAATTTTTTTGTTGAGGTTTTTTTCGGGCTGAGATTGTTTCATTCATCCATTAGTATCTTACCGACAGCTTTCAGAGATGAAGAACTTTGTTTATTCTGCCTGAGGAGAGATTAGAGAGTCTTTTTCTTCCTTTGGGACTGCCAGTCATTGTTCCTGTTTACAAAGAACATGTATTTTTGTAGTTATAAAAACAGTGCGTTTGAGAGACTGCTGGAAATTGATGGAAAAGGGAGTAATAAATTTCAAACCTAGTTCTGAAATTGCTGGCTCCTGGCTGGGTTTGATTCAGATGCCATTGGCATCTTTGAAGAAATCCATTGTCAGCTGGAAAAATAAGTCTCTGCTTTCTAATAAAGATCTTTTTACTTTCAAAAGCCAGAGCAGAATTCTTTGTGTTGTTAAAATGTAGCTTATTTATGAGTCTGCTTGAGGGATGGTGGTTTGTGGAACCAGCAAGGGCAATACTCCAGTCATATAGAAGAATTCAAATTAGTCTTGCCTAAGTAAGGTGCATGATGAAAATTTTTTGTACATTTGTTAACTTGGGGTTTCTTTCTTCCATTTTGCTTCCTAGATTTTTTTCTATTATGGCTTCCATTGCAGGATAATTCAAAATAGTACAAGAGTCCCTGATTCAGCAGGGCACCAAAGTGGTTACCAATAATTAAGTAGGTTAATAATTCTGTGTACTCTAGTGAGACTGACTGGTTGATCAGACACATACTTGGACATCTCATGGGACTGAGACCAGGAGGAGCAGGGCCAGCAGCTGGCCATGTGTGTGAGAGACATTTCCTGAAGGAAATGTTACTAGAGACTTAATTATAATAGAAGCACTCCTTAGAAGAAACAAAGCCACATTTTTTCCACTGTTTTAAATGTGAACAGCGTTGACTCCTTTTCCAGTTATTTGCATAAGTGCCAGAGTTAATGCAAAAGTATTTCCAAAACAGCTACAAGTTGGTGGTTTCAAGGAACAGTTTTGCAGAGAAGAAAACTCCTTGGTCTTGTCCTCTAGTGAACAAAAGTCTCCCAAGTGGAAAAAATTAAGATTCTGAAACATGTTGCTGTAGGGATTGTATTTCTGATTATTGTAATGTCTTCAAAGGATGAAAACCCAGCTAATACTTTATATTTCTGAGGAACTTTTGGATTTTATACAGTTTGGTTAGTATATACTATAATACTTGCAGACAGTAGCAGAGCACTGGGTTGCTTAGGCTTTAACTCAGTTCTTCTGGTACATTAATTTTAATTTCTTATTTAATTTTTATCTGTTCTAACTGGATTTGCAGTATCACTTTTGAAAACTTAAGGTCAGAAATGTTGGGTTCCTTACTCATTTCACTTTCTCATGTCAGTTTCCAGAGACAAGATACAACCTCCAATGGTGTTGTATTATTGTAATTTCATGGCTTGCCTTATTTTGAAAGAGAATGTTGCTTTTCTGAATGTTCTACTGCTTCTTAAGTTGATAAAATATTTTTCCAAAGGCACACTGCTTAAGAAGTTTGGAGGTCTTGAGGCCTAAGTGTGTAAATACCTTAGGGATCTGCACTTCACCTGCAGACAGTGTTGTGTTGGGAAAAAATGCAGGAAGAAGCTATTTCTTGTGAGCACACAAACAGAAAAGGCAAAAAGATTTGCAGTGATAACATACTTTTATTTTAACAAACAGAAAAGGCAGAAAGAATTGAAGTAATAACATATTTTTGTTTTAATCATCAGTTACAGGCTACAAATTTGGCCATAAAACTTTTTTTGGTAGGAATGGAAAATGCACACCTTCAAAACAAAAGAGGGAACTTTGGTGTCTGTAGGATGCTTCCTGATGTGTATTTTGTGAATTAAATATGAGAGTTCTGGAGAGTATTTTCTAGGTTTGAAATAGTAGCCCCCTGTACATCCACCAAAAGTTTTCTCTTCTAGCCTGACTAAAAGAGCTCACTGCATTTTACTGGCAACACCTGTCTTTCTTGCATGTTTTTTCTAGGGTGCTTGTTCCTAATGATCATTATCTTTCTGAAATTCTGGTATACTCTGTTTTATCAGCACAACAATTGCTGCTGCTTTAAAGCTGCCCTGGATTACTTTTTTTTCTTAATATCTCCTATTTTTATGCCATTTTTTAAGTATCACTGTTGATCCCCCACCCTGCAAACATGCCCTTTGAAAACAGTTCTATTCCCCATTCATTTAATAAATTTAACCTTAATAAATAGTGTGTGGAACTCTTTCTGGTGTTGTACCTAGTGTTCATGTTAGTGGCCAATAAAATATCTGTCATAAGAATGCTGTAAACTGCCTAACCAATCAGACTGGCAAATTGGAAGCAGATTCCACAGCAATGTTGGTTACTATGCCTGACAGATGCCAGAAGGAAAACCTTGATGTAATCTGGTATAATCGTACTGCCCAATATTGGAGAAAGCTCTGCTCAGAAGCATTTCTATTTCTTTCTCCAGCCTTTGTAGGGCTGTTCAGTTCCCTCATGCGTGAAACGGATTAAGTTATTTAGCAGGGGTCATTGTATTTATTTCACCTAGTTCCAGCCTTTAAACTGAAAGGTACATATTCAGTATAACAACATGGTTTGGTTCTTGGATTTTTTTCATGTAAACTTTCATTGTGAAATGTGGCCTGTCTGCGATTTTTCTGACGTATTTTTTTCCATTATGGTTTTAATTGCTTGTTTTAGTCGCTCCTTTTAGTCGTCATTTAATACTAACACACTTTGTGTTGCTGATATAATCCATGCAGCACAGCACTGCTGTTGCAGAACATGAAGCTGACCCAGCTTTGCTGCACAAGCAGAGAACAGTATGTAAATCAGCAGCAGAAACAGGTCTGAGAGGAAAAATTGTTTCAGTTAAAAAAATCTAAATTACTCACTGCTGTCTGTAATCAAAACAGTTTCACAATGAGGGTAGTTTAATTGAATATAGTACATTTTGTGCTATTTCAACACTTAAATTAATCAGCAGTTGTAACTGCCTAAGTCCAGCTCTTCTGCCTAAGTCACTGCCTTTTCTTCCTCCTGGCTCAATTTTCTCCTTCCTTACCTTTTTCTGCTTTCTTTTCCTCTTCCTCTGTTTCCCTTCTGTATTTGTTTTAAATGAAGTAGCAGCTTTGCTTTCCTTTGACCCTCTAATTTCAAACGCAGTAACCTGGTTTTATAATTAACATTTGTCTTAATGTCTTCATTTCTCCTTGTCTGTGCATGTGGTCTAAGCTTAAACACAAAAGCAGTGGCCAGAAACTTCACATTCAAATTTCTGTGCAAAATTCTCCCTCTCTCTTTAAAATAAGCCCCAACAGCCTTGCCAGAGACTAGGGGCAGATTTTGTCACTGCTGCTGTTACTTGGTTTCCCAAGAAGTGTGTTAGTCTTGGGAATCTTGCTGGGAAGTTCACTGGAAAATTTTCATTTCAGAGCTTTTTGGAAAAGGGCAACATTGTGCTTTTGGGGGGGGAGAGAGACAGAGGAAAGAGGTTTTAATGAATTAATTGGTGTATTTTTTATTCTAAAATGCTAGCATATTTATTTTCTGTTAAATGCTAACATGTTTTGGCTCTCACTTGATACACAAGCCAGTTTTTTTGCATTCAGTTGCTTTCCTTACATCTTGTTGCCACTGAGCTTTACAGTAATGTTTTCCTTTAAACATTAATTTAATTAATGTTTAAAGTTAAATGTTAATTTAACAAATCATTACTGTACCCTTGCTCATATTCCTCAAGGTACCTGCTGGAAGTTTGACTCTTAAAAAATTTACTTTTTAGATGAAATGCTGATAGTTCTGGCTGCACAGCACACAAATGGCTTCACAAGTGTGATGATAGTGCCTAGAAGAAGGTGTTACCCTTTAAAGTCTATTTTATTTAGTTGGATTAAAGGGGAAGTATAGAAAAATTGATTTACTAAGTCTCCCAGGTGACCTGAGAAGTTAATAAACGTGATATTGATTGTAACATCACTTAAAGGTGGGAATTGTCTAGCTCAGTTTTGCTTATGAGATTACAGCTTCACTTGACAAACTGCTAAAATATCATCCTTAGATGCTTAAGACTCGGCTCTGATGCCTCACTTAAAATATTTGCAAATGTAATAACAGCAGGCTAAAATTCAACATACAGAGGAATATAAAAAAACAGATGTAATAAATATTTTTCTTCTTGATCTGTTTGCAGAAAATGAAAAGGATGTATGTTTGAATCAATTTAATATCTTCACAGATAATTTAAAAGAGGACAAAACTGTAGCATGTGAAGTTTGCAGATTATTAGAGTGGAAATCACCATGTAGATGACATTGGAAGCAAACTAGGTTGCTATGGTTGACAGACAGTTAAACATGAGCTGCCAAAGTGGTGGCTCAGAGAAGAAAATAAGATTATTGGGTGTATAAACAACAAAACACATGTATGCTGTGGGTTCTTCGGTTACTGCAGCAGCTTTGGTGTCTATGATTTATCATGAAAAAGATGCTGGCAAACTGAAAAGGATTCTGAAAAGAGCTCTGGAACAATTTGATGTCTGGAAATCCTCCCTCACAGCATAAAGTGGAGTAGCTCTGTGGCATTTAGTTTTGAAATGACAATGTTAAAGTTTGAGGAATGACTCTCCCTCAAGGAATATAACTGGGAGGGAAATCAGATTTAAGTGCTTCATGTTTTAGTAGACCTGTGGCTTCAAGAGGTTATTTGAATCCGAGACCTTTATTATATGTCCCACATAGATGTAGATTGATGAGAGATGAGACTTGAATAGTTAAGCCTAATGAGTAGTGAATTTAGTAGAAGCTTGTGTGGAAAGGTCTTATTTTCAAATGTGGTCATTTTTCCATAGTTTGTTGTTTTGCAACCAAAGCTCATAGCTTCTTGTCGTGTGTTAAAGGCTTAACTCTGGTCTGCCTTGGTGAAATTTCATAATCTAGATTATGCAGTAATCATAAGGGTCTGTATGGCAAGCAGGGTAACTGGTGCATATGTGTAAAAATATTAATTAAAAAGTCTGAATTTTTTTCAGTCATCCTTTTAATTACCACTTGGAAACTGGGACAAAGAAAAAACCAATACTAAGCAACCTATGGCTCTTTGCAGTTTTATAATAAAAATTTTATTACTACTGCTGGTTTGTAGATATGGTATGAGAATTCCTGTAGTGTGCTGGAACTTCATTGAGGTCTTGCACATCTATATTTGATATATTATTAGACTTGTGGATTTACACTCATTTACATTCTTTAGGGAAGCTCTTGCACAAATGGATATTAAAGTACTAGATGATGAAATCCTTGTTTCAAAGTTTCTCCATTGAAATATCCTTCTGGAAGGCCATCAATGAATGTATAACTTGTCACAAAGTAAAATTGGAAAGAAGTCGTGACATCAGGAACACATGAGGTGTATATCCCAGGGAAAGATGTTAGATTTGTTCAGGGAGAAAGGAAAGGCAGGGCTCAGGAGATAGCATTACACCCCAGAATGCTGAGATAAAGAAAGCAAACCTAAAAAGCATTATTGAGGTTGGGCTTATTCTCTTACCATTATGAGTCATCACATTAGATGGTTCTTGAGTTAATCTGAGGAGAAGACCAGTTAAAAACAAACTTAGGTGGTAGCAGGGAGGATTTGGCTACTCAGATCTGTCCCTAACAGAGAAGATGGCAAAATGCTGGAGCACTCACCTGTCTGGTTACATGTGGGCTGCATGAAAAATAGATGCTAGAGCTGCTGCATTGGAAGAGATTTGATTCAAAGCCCTGAGAGAAGTAGAGGGGGTCAACATCCACAAGTGCTGTGGTAGTGCTGAAGTTCAGCTTTTGTCAGCTGTTTCCTCAAGGGAGTGCCCATTAATTTCTCCCTTCCCAAACAGACACAGGCAGTCTGTGCCTTCTCCTCATAAAAGGAACCTAAAATGTCACAGCATTTACTTTCAGTTTGAAGAACTCGGCATGTGGTCAGTCTCATCCAAACTTGTGTGTTTGTGCTTTATTTCTTGTATGCTTCCTGTAGCTTTTTTTTTTTTTTTAATCTGTCACAACACATTCACAGTCTGCTGTGTGCATAACATGGGTGGGGTGGATTAATAAAGGATGAAGTTGATGGGCTTGCAATTTGCAAGTTCTGAGGGATTGTTATGAAGGACAAGGATGGAGGAAGCAGATTTCTTGCATCCTACAGAGATGCTGTGAGGGCCTTTTGAAAATGTGATTGTTTCTAATTGTCTTGTTCTGTTTTTAGAGGCAGTTGAAAAAGACCTTGAAAGCCATGTACTTAAATATGCTTCATTAAATTGCTTTTTTTTCTTGACTGTAATCCCTCATGTAATCTCTTCTTGTGTGAGCAGCAATGCAGCATGTGAACATTTCTTGCTTGTAAGAATCTCTAACCCCTCTTTCCAAACTGTAATGATTAAAAACTTGGACCACAAACCTGTTTCTGGTTCAGACACCACCTGTCTAAGTATTACAGAAAGGTCAAAACAGAGGCAGCAGCAGAGGAACAAAAAGCAACAGAAAATGGCACAAAGAAAGGTTTGTTCAGAAGATACAAAAGATACCATTCTGTAACTTAAATTTAATCTTGATTAGTTAGAGAATAAGAGTGATGCTAATCGGGTTAGGCATGCTGGCAAGGCAGTAAAAAGAGCAGCAAGACAGCTGAGGAGAAGAAATCCCTCTAACCTTCCTCTAAACCTTTGCTGAAGATTAATCCATCTCTGTTTGATGCACTAATATATAAGAGAAAAAGGAATGTCTAGCAGAAATAGCAACAGAAGGGCAGTACATTACATATCTGAGAAGCTTGAGTTTCTATAAGTAATTGTCACAGTGTCTTTTTATTTACTATTTCCATGCAGTTTTTTTCTCCCTTTATGACGTGAGGGTAGTATCTGTCTAAATACGTAAACAAGTGGTTTTGACAATTTGTAAATGACTGCCTAGATAGGTAAGAAGCCCATGGAAGAAAGCTGGCGGAGATGTTTTCTTTCTTCCTAAGATAATACTTTGCTCTTTTGCTTCCTGAAAGCAAAGAGAAGTCTATTCAAAACTTGGGTTAGTAGATGCCTGTTTCTGGGTGTATAATGTAAAAACAGTAGTTTGTGAAGCACAGAGTTGAAGATTAATTAATCTTCCTGACTGGACCAGTGTGAAATGCTCTCCTGAGCAGTCGCTGGTCTATCTGTGGGTGATTAAGCACAAGCCTGACTTTAGATGTGCTCAGCTGGAGGTAACATTGGTGGTACCTGCTGTGGCAAAGTGCTCCAGAAAGGCACTGCTCTGGAAAAGCCTGGAACTCTGTAGAGCCAAACTTGATAAATGCAGCTGTAGCCCTAGGTCACAGTGACGTCACGGATCCAATGATGAGAAGAGGAAAAGCCTGAACATTTGTGAGGAGTTCTTAGTGGGGGTTGCAAAGTTGCATTGTGTGAATGAAAAGAAGAGTAGCCAGCAGGTTCTCCGGTGCCAGGCACTGAGTGTGGCCCAGCCCCTGTGTCTGTGGTGTTTAGGCTGTAAAAGGTAGCCTTTCCTCTTTGGGAAACAAAGCAATTTTATTCTACACAGCCCACGAGGCCTTTGTGCAGCAGAGAAGCTTTTGTGCTGTAAACATACAGCTTTTTTGTACTGTAAAACTCAAACCATGTGGTTTCAGTCAGAGATCCATTTAGAATTGGGCCCTGGCTAAGGGAAGAGGTTCACACCAAGCAGCCTCTGTGGTAATGTGAGGGCCAGTGGTTTGTCCTTCTTGTTCCTGCTGAGTGACATTTGTTGGCCCTTCATTGTGCTGTTAGAAATCACTGCACTCTAAACTGGATCACATGCTGGATTTTTCCTCAAGGAAACTTCTGCCCCCCCCTCTTGATTTTATCAAAAAATGTCACCCTCCTGGGAGCCCTTCTTGCTGAGTTAAGGATGTAGAGATAACTGAGGTTGAGGAGGAAGGAGTGGAGATTTCTAAAGCTGGTTCTGCTGACAAAGTCATGTTTGAGGAACTACACCCTAAAGCAAAAGGTTAAGGAATGTAGAAACGCTAGAATATAAACCATGAAAGGGTGTGGGGAAATGCTTCCAGAGTTAGGGTTATTTTATGTTGGGAACGAAAGTTTTGATACTTTTTTATTTTACTTGTTGATTTTAAGATGCTTATCTGCTGAATTGCATTCTTTCAGTTTTGGTATGTATGCTGTGGAATCTCTATGGCTAGCTAGAAGAAAGTAATACAGATATGTATTTAAAATATAAACAAGAACTAGGAAAATAAAAAAAGTTTTGGAAGAAAAAAACACATGATGTAAAGGGAAGAATATGAGCAAAACAAAGTCATGCCATAATTCAACACTGGTAGCATATGCTAGCAGGACTTAATGAAAGCAAGGGTCTCATTTGTCGTCTGCAGACCAGTTCCGTAAAGAGTGATACATGGAGCTTAGGAAGAATGTCTGGTAGACATCAACCTCATTATTCCACTCTTAAGTCCAGAGAATTCCTGTTTATCTCAAATGTATCAACATCAGGAAAAGCCATGTAGATCTGAGAAGGGTGTTTTGGCTTTTAGTTGGTTTTTTTTGTTTGTTTGTTTTTATTTAAACCAACAACAAAACAAAAACTAGGAGAGAGAAAATAGGTTATATACAGAGAAACACTTTTATTAGTGTAGCAGACTGCCCAGAGTGATTGTGACATCTCTTTCATGAAACACATTAGCAACAGAAGAAATTAATAGGTCAGAATATTAATTCATCTGCTCTGTCTTCCAGGGAGGCAAAGAGCAGCCAAGACTTTGTCTGATGCTCTCCCTGAAAAAGCATCTTTGTGTTTATGAATGCATTATGGGAGATTACCTAAGGTGATGTGAAAGTACATGGTTTTCAACTTGGAGATGATCTATAAATGTGAGGAGGAAGCTTTTCCTTTAATGCATCTGAAAAGATGGAAAAGATCTTGGAAAATTTAATAGCAACAGGGTTCTACTGTCATTTTATTAAGGGACTGATGTCTCTGAGTAGCTGAGAAGGAAACTTCTATTTTGTCAGAATGGCTTTTGCATTTTGTGTGTATATCAGTGTATATTGAATTCAGGTGCCTAATCCACAATAGGAAGAAAACTTTTCATTTTGGGAGTCTTGCTGAGACTGTGGTTTACAGTCAAGAGCAGTAGGGGTACAGCAGCATCTTAATTCCTTCTCCAAATCCTGGCAGTATTCTACAAAACTGCTAATAATTGTTTTTTTCTTTGAAGAACTTTCTGTTCATCTCTTCACATGAGTTCAGAAATAAGGGCTTGTGCACTTTTCAATAGCAAAGTTAAATGTTTAAAACTGGTAAAGGAGAGTATTCAAAGTGATTATGAATTAATTGAAATACTCATATGATATGTTAGCACAAAGTTATTTTTTTTCTTCATGTAATGGTACACAATGCAGGAACTGCTGTCTGTCATTAACATCATCTAAAGTTGTCCTTGATAATGTTTTTGCTTTTAAGTTGCTGATAGCATAAATGTTTTTATTAAAATGTTCCCTGCTGGATTGTGTGTAAGGATTGTTTAAGAACTGGGGTTGAGAGCAAGGAGGTGGTTCCCTTCATTCCAAAGATGAACTCTCAAGCAAGTTTGAATTAATTTGTTGAATTTCCCATACAGACACATGTAATTTTGGACTTCTGACTTTTAAAGTGGAACAGCAGGAATTGCCTTGGTAATAAGCATATACCTGTTGTCTCCTTTCTAAAATTTGTTCTGCATCTGCATGGCCCATTGGGCATGTTCAGTGAAGAACTGTTCAATGTGGTGGCTGTGATTTGGGATGATTCCACCTGCCAGGAGTGCATTCCACTTGCTCAGAGCCCTCAGAATGGAGTGTGCCTTGTAGCTGCCAGGTATGCCAGGTGGTCCTGTGGCAATGAATGCTGCTGTGGTAGATCATTGTTCAATTGCAATTGAAAAATAATACACAGGCATGGAAATCTTATTTTTCAGCTAGAAGAGCTGAAATGCTGTGTGCTGTTTCTGAATGCTTGAGTTCAAAAACCTTCGTGTGAGGTGGAACAGTCATTTTGGTTCTGTCTTCTGCTTTTTTGGGGTGTGTTTTTTTCAGTTACAGTATCTGCAGAGTATGTGCTACAGTTTGGAAAATATGTTTTTCTATCCTTCTAAATTAAAGCTCTCTTGTGTTTAAATTGAATGTGTTGGCTCTTGAGAGGATTTGAATAATGCAAGTACTCAGTGTTACAAAATATTTTTGTTTTTCAGTTCTGAAAACAAAGGGAGCGAAGCCATAAATTCAAGGAGCAGCCAAAAGGAAAGCACAACTCTGCCTGCACTTTTGAAGGTAAGATTTTTATTGACTAATATTTATTTAGGTAAAACCTCTGCTTATGGCTATTTTTTAGGAGTTCTGATGTTGGATGCATTCCTGTACTGCAGTGTGGCACCTGATTGCCATATTGTGGGTTAGGGTCCACTATGCCAGGGTTCTAAGGTACGTGCTGAAGACAGAAAAAACTGTTTGTGCTTCACATTCTTGAAATAAAGCCCACGTATTTACTTACAGGAAAGAACTGGGGCTTTAGTGCTAATTCCACACACAGTTAGCCAGTGAAGAGGAAAGCTAATATTTTTTATCAAACCATGTTTTCAGGCATTGCTCTAAAGCACCATTTCTGTATAATTTATGAATATCTAACCAGCAAGTCTTTGCTTGCCTGAAGATCTGCTGATTGCCAGCCAAAGGACTGTAAGATCTTTCTACTGAAATTTGTCTGTACATTGGGTGCTCCTCACCAGTTACCCATGTTAGTCATGCTTGTCTTGTCCTGTAAGTGTTGCACTGCCAGAAAAGGACATGTTCCTCTGTGATCAGGGCTTTCTCTTGTGGCTCTAGACACACCTCTAAAGCTGTGCTTAAATTCAGCCAAATATCATAATTATGTACAGGACAGGTGGTAACAGCTGTCTTTGCTGCTGTCATATCTTGCCCTGCTCGGAGCTCTTCTAGTGATCCAGTCACTGAGCAATTTTGCTTAAATTTTTGTTCCTTTTCTGAGTTGTTTCAGTGCAGTGCAGATGATATTCCCCCAAAAAGGCTTGGCTAGTCTGCCAGATTTATTTGTAGGCTTCTTAACAGGCTTAATCTGAGATTTCTGTCGCATGTTGCATTTATTGAGTACTCGTGACATATAGAGAAGAAAGTGCTTGCCTTCTGTAGGGCCCACAGTCCATGTGTAGTTGCATCCTCAATATCTAGGGACAATTTATTTGGACTTTACCAAAGTTGGAGACTTTGCAGTTGCCTCTACAAGGACCCCATCAGGGTTATTTGCTCAATAAAATTCCATTTTGACTATAGTTTGTGTACAGCAAGGTGGAAAACAATGTTTATTCAGAAGCCAGGTGGATTTAGGCCAGCTCTGTCAGTTCAGAGCTCCTGAAAAGAGCTACTGCGTGGCTTCCTATTACCATAAATCATTGATTTTATGCCTTGGAATGCAGGCAGAAAGGTTTCTAATAAACCAGAGAAGATTCTATCTACTGTAATAGAAGAAAATTTTCTCCGTTTAAAAAAAAAAAAATCCTATTTTTCTGTGTCAGATCAGTGAAAAAATCCAAACCAGATTTTCCTTTGGAGGAGGGTTTGGCCTGAGGAGGGGGAAGCATTCAGCATACGTGTACAGCACTTCAGCACTAGGAATTACTTAAAAGGAAGTGAGAATAGGGCTAGGTCTCAAGGAAAAAGCAGGATGTGTAGGTGGGGCAAAGCAAGCATAGCAAGCTTAGGTAACTTAAGTTACCTAAGAGTATTTTTTTCTTGCCAAAAACGAAATCTGATTATTTTTTTTTAAATTTACAAAATCCAGAATTCAGAATCTTTCCTGCTTAATCTGTTTTAATAGTCCTTTACTCAGAACTTATGTTTTTATAGTACTGTAGTAAAAGATGGTACCAAAATTAGTGCTGTAAAGTCTTTTTCCAAGTATCTGAATTCCTCTTTGTCTTGCCATAACTTTTAATTTAATTATATTTTTGTAGACCTATGTTAGAAATCCTAAAACCATGACTTTGTCTTTGAAATAGTACCGGGTCTTTGTATAAGTTTTAGGAAGAAGGTGTGGTTTTCATATTACTAGAATGTGCTGTTGCTTCAGCTGGACTGAGAGCTTCCTGCCTAACTTACTTTCCTCTTTCTTAAGCTAGTCAATAACCTTGTGATGCACTTGAACAGTTTTATACGCATAGCAGTGAGAACTTTTAGCACTTTGATTTTTTATCTTGTGCATGCAGAAATTACAGCTAGATAATAAAAACTTATTTAGAGGAAGTAGGGAAAGTATTGGTTTTCTGATGCTCTCCCTGTGAGTTGCTGAGGAAAATATTTTTGTTTTTTCCTCTCACTGCTGTCTCCAAAACACACTTGAAACTTGGCAATACCACATTGGCCAAAATAAATTGTCTTCTGCAAATATCACCAGACTGCACCTGAGCAGTTGGAAAGAACTGATGCTGTCTTAATTGTGGTCTTGGGATAATCCTAAGAGTCTTTTCCAGCCTAAATGATTCTATGAAAAGTATGATCTGTGTTATTAGAAGATGCTTCAGGTTTTTTCATCCAATCAAGGTTACTGTATGCTGACGAAAAAAAATGTTATGGAAAGTGTGCTTTGTGAAGAATATCTGAATCTATATGTGGATCAGTTTTGGGCAGGTTTCCAAACATGCCCATGTCTCTGAGTTGTGCTTCTACCTCAGCACTTCAGGTGGATGGTGACTAAAAGTGAAACCATGTTGTGTCTGTGTTAGCTGTCACCAAGTTAATGAGTCATATTTCTGATAGACTTCCATGCTGTGATTTTGTACATTCATTGGCCATCTCAGCAGGAGGCCGGGGCCAAAATAGCAGAGGAGCTGTAAGTCTCTGATTTAGCAGCAAAGGTCGAATGTCTAAATTATTATAACTGACTGGGTGAGTGGAGCTGGCAATTGTGCCGAGCTATGGTAGTTCTTTGACTCTTCTGAGAACTTTAAACACCACTTCTGTACTTACCCCTGTTACTTTTTCCCTACAATGAAATATTTATCTCATAAAGGGAGGAAAAGATATTTTACTACGTGCCTTTTGAAAATATTAAGCCTAATTTTTCTGTGCCCCAGGGGGACTTTATCAGTCATCACTTGATCACTTTCAAGAAAATATTACTGAAATGTAATTGCTGTGTCTGATAATTGATTGCAGAAGGAGCAACCTCCCCCCCCAATATTAATTTACAGATTATATTTTGCTTCTCCTTTGAATCAGGCCTGTAGCTGGTCTCCTTTCTGGGCAAGCACTCTGTTTGAGCGGCGTGATTGTTGAACAGATGGTTGTGTGGATGTAAACAGCTCTTGAACTTCATGGTTAGTGTACTAAGTATCTGCACTACAGTGTCCAGCACGCATTAGTATATCATTAACCTCACTTTTCGTGCTACAGGGACTTTGTTTTCAAAGGGAATATTGCAACAGTGTTCCCTGAAAAATTGTGTGTCATGGTCCCCAGATATCCTTCCTGTAGCAGTGCATGGAGAAAGTAGCACATTCTTCCATTACCCATTAGGAAGCAATTCTTGAGCATCTCAACACAGGAACCACCATGTGGGCTCTGTCGGGCAAACCTGAAAGTTTCAAAAAGTGCCAATTTGATATACCAAATGTATAATTTAGATTACAATATTTCAGTAGCATCAAACATTCTATCATTTGGCCCATAGGCTCAAGCCTGAATTAACCTGAGACAGTCTCAACCTTCATAGAAAACTCAGGGACAGAAAGTACAGCAGAGATTATCAAGTCTGTTGCTGTGCCCCAAGGTGAGATCTCTGTATCTTTGTCTTACATGATAAAAGTTTGTCTGACTTGTTCTCAAAGACCTCCAGGGATGGAGATCTTTTAAGATCTCTCCAGCCTCATCAGACAACTGTTCTACCAATTTCATAGACCCTATAATTAAAAAGCCTTTTTCTTAACATGCCATCTAAAGCTTCTGTGTTGCATATTAAACCTGTAGCTAATTGTCCTCTGACAAGTACTCCTGTGCGCTGTGAACATAGAGAAGAGATTACTCTGTAGCTCTGCTTTCTCACATGAATTTATTTCAAGGTAACATAAAGATGGCTGTATTTAAGCAGGAGACATGGTATTAAATTTTGATTGCAAGGACTGCAATTATGTGATAAGATGGAGCCAGCTTCTTTCTGGAGTTGCAACGGGTACAAGTTGGAACATGGGAAATTCCAGTCACTTATATGAGTTTATTTTTTTTTTCCCTTTACTATAAAAACGGTCACATATTGGAACAGTTTTCCCAAGTGAGTTGCAGAATCTTTATGCTTGGAAATACTCAAAACAAATCTGAATGAACCAGAGCAGCTTTGTGCAGGAGCACAGACTGCATGACCTCCCCAGCCACATTCCTTGCAGCCTAATTTGTGCTGTAATTCTCTGCCACAAAATTTTTCATCCAGTGTGCCAATTTACAAAAGATTTTTTTAGAAGTCCCATGAACTTTTTGAATATAGATTGCAGTTCTTACTGAATGTCCTGTATTCTGACAATGTCCTATAGTCAATATTCTGACCATAATTTTAAGTTTTGCAAAAAAGTTAGAAATCAAAATTAAACCTCGAGTCCTAATTAACTACATAATGCTTTCCATATAGCATGGGGTGTATATTGTCATGGTTTTATTTTATATTGATTTTATTTCAAAAATCTCATCACTTTAAATTTCATCACTAATTATCTAAGTAATGTCTGCTCAAGCTCTCTGTGAATTCCTGCTAAATTTCTGACTTAACAACTAGAAATCAGAGAGAGAGATGCTTTGTCTTTTGGGAGTCAAGGGAGATGGACTACTGCTGCCAACCATGAATTTTTGAAAAACCTGAGTTACTTTTGAAAACTCTGGCTGTTGCTGCCCACTCCAACAAATGAAAGATAAAACAAGAATGGTTTTGGAGTTAGTACAGTCAAGATTTCTCCGGTGAAAGCTGAAAGCAGATCTCTTTCTCTTCATCCATTATGTAGTCTTTTGTTGAAATGGAGTTTTATAGGTAATCCCTTTTGGTTACCCAGGACACTTTGTTAAATTCATGGTTGGTGTTACCAGCTGTATGTGTTGAGAAAGATATTTCAAGATCATCTCATCTAAAGTTCTGGTAAATTCATTTCCTTGTCATACTGTAGATTTTTAGAAAGAATGATCTTGAAATATATTTCCCTTTTTGTTACTTTAGTTCTTCAAAGAATGGATCATGAGCAGGGAACTTTCAGGATGGGTGGGAAAAAAGAAGAAAGGATTCAACCTTGGTCTGTTTAGCTCAGAAAACCATCAGACAGATGAAGCAGAAGCGTGATGCCAGGTGCTGTAATCTGCTAACTGAATGTAAGTGCAGCTGGAAATCACACAGTTTTATCCCATTCCCAGTGTACTGTCAACTTCTACATTGAAAAGGTAAATTTCACCTTTTTTTTCACCAAGCTTCAAGAAATTTTCAAATAAAAGAGAACAGAAATTGTTTTATGTTTGTGAAAACATTCATTAAAAGGCAGTGAAAGTGTAGCACTGGAAGACTTTGGGGAAAAGAACAGAAGTAAGACAGACAATTTAATTCTGTTCTCTCTGGCCCCACAGTAGCCCTTGTAGTAAGGAGGTGATGGTTGCATACTCAGAAGTGAGTACCAGTTTTGAATCTTCAGTCAGAGCTTTAAAATAATTGAATGAGAAAATTCAGAAGGGAAAATGTTTGATCAGCTCTGCAAATGGTGCGAAGAGAAACTTTTAAATTAAAAAGTGAATTTTGTCATTCTAGAGACTTTCACTGAGTTGAGTTTAAAATCTAGCAGAAACTTTTTTTCAAATTATACCTCCTCTTTCTACCTTTTCATTTGAAATGTTCATGCTTACCACTTTATCTGTTCTTGTCAAGGAATGCGTCTCTGCATACTTCCTCAGATTTTAGTAGGGTTTCAGAGAATATTTGTTTCATCTTTCTTTCCTCACCTGACAGATTACATATACATTAATGACTCCTTGGTGTTTCAAAAATTCAGATGGATAAAGAAATTTTTTAAGTCCCAGTGCTGAACTTTGAACAGATGCAGTTGTCTGTCCAAATGTTAAATACTAATTGACTTTAAGTAAGTTTATTTTTAAAAATGCAAAACTGATAGAGTTTGACTAAAAGTCTCTTCCTGTTGTTTAACTCCTTATTAAGAAGATGCCATGATTTCATTAGTTTTCTAGTTACTCTTGTCTTCCAGGGCTGCCATGACCTGACTTTTTTCATGTCAAACCGAGCAGAGAAATGAGGATGTGGAAGGAAAACTTAACAGTATTAAACAAAATATTCAGGTTAATAGGGTATTTGTAGAGGTACTAAGTTAATCTCTAACTTAAATTCCCCCAAAACCCTGTCACTCTTTGTTTCTTTTGGGGTTTTTTTGCTTTTTCTCATTGGTTAAAAGGTACTTTTTAGTAAAGACTAAATAGTTTTTTACAATAGTGGACCTCCCTTACATCTTCTACACCACCACTCTAATTACTGGCTTACATAGGAAAACCCCACTTTAACCATGTATTTTTTAAATCCATTTGTCTCATGAACACTAGAAACAGTGGACTTTTAGGAGTTCTTATTGTGTATTTCACTGTCTGATAGTACTTTTGCCTGCATTTTTCTTAGTGCCATTCTAGTTTCCTTACACAAGTCGTGTTCCTAGCCTATGTCTCACTATGTCCAATAGTTTTCATTAGGTTTCCGTATGTATTGCTTCCTGTTAGTTGCAAAAGCCTAAAAGATTTTCTGCACAGTACTTGAAAAATAAAAGACAAAAGCTTATTTCACATGTGGATTTAAGGCACCTCAGTGTGTCCCACTTGCTACAAAAAAAGTGAGAGATTGCACCAAAGATGCTTAAACCTCATAAAAAAAAAACCTGTTGAAAAACCTACATTAATGACTGCTGTGGGAATGAACTAGCCCACCACCAGTCCCAGCTATATCACTGTGGATTTTGCTTAGCACAAAGAATTTATACACTGTGTCGTTGTTCAGATTGAATGAGATGCTCATAATTGTTAAATGAAATGCATCCATCTCAGCTGTGTTGAAAGGTCAAAGCTAAGGCCAGGAACAAGATTCATTTTCCTGTACTATAGGTGCCAATGCCTAAATGTGCTACTTTGTGCACGCAGCACTTCAGCCTGAAGCTGTTAAATGATTTCTAAATGCCAGCGAACAGAAATTCAGGAGCAGTGCCGTGACCCTTTCTCAGATGAGTAAATTGGAATGTTGGGGTTAAATGACTTGTCATAAGTCCCTGGGGTGAATTGGTGATGATCCTAAATTTCTAATGGCAGGACATCTTCTCCCACAGGAGAGTACAGGAGAATGAAGTGATGGGAGTGTATCTGTGCAGGAGGCAGGACGTTCTCCCAGAGCCACAGGACAGGTGGCCTCAGAGGTCCCTGTGCGCCTGTCTGGAGTTTCTGCTTCGCAATGAGCATTCATTCATGGTGAGGGAAATCCGAAATGTCTGGCAGTTGTAGCTGGAAGCAAATGCTTTGTTCACGGAGATCTGTGTTTTAATGCTGTTAATGGTTTCATTTAACTCATTAGGGCAATAAAAGAGGTTGTATTTTTGGCAGATGGATGTAGCCCTTGCTGACTGAGAACCTCCGGCAATTCAAACTTCAGCCACTCAGCTGCTGAGCAAATGTGGTTCACCACGGTGGCTGTTCCCTGCTGGTGCAGGAGGCAAGGAGAACTGAGGCAGACCTGCTGCAGCACTCCCTGCTCAGGGTGCTGTTGTGCCACCTCAGGGAATTGTTCACACTGCTGCCGGCCGAGGTGCAATTAGGGCAGATGTCTGTGCTGCGGCCAGGAGTGGATTACAGCCTGGAAAACGCACCTCGGCTGCCACTGAATAAATCAGCTGAGATAAGAATCCTGCCTGAGATGTGGCATCCTGGGCTTGTCTGCTGAGCCCCAGCTGCCAGGCTTCTGTGCAGCAAAGTGGGAGCGCAGTGCCCAGACGCAACGTCACTTACCGCTGCCTTCCTCCATCACCTGATTGAAGTCATATCTCGTTTCACACTCTGTCACACTGGCCTCGTTGCATGTGAGGGCACAGGCCCATAGGATAATTCAGGTTGAAGGGACCCCAGAATGTCATCTAGTCCAGCCTCACTTCAGCTACAAGGTCAGGCCAGGTTACCCAGGGCTTGCCCAGTGAAACTCGGAGGAACGAGTTGCCAAAGGACTGAAAGCTAATTAAAGCTTCATGAAGCATGTCACAAGCAGGAAAGCTCACAGAGAATGGGGAAGGGGGGGCAAAGGGAAGACTGGTGACAGTTCATTAGAAGAGGAGCAGAAAGACAACGCTATAGCAGGAAAATTTTTATCCTTGCATCAGCAAGGATTTAAAAGGTGATCTGGCAGGTGGGTTTCCATCCAGAAATTACTGTTCTCTTGGTAAGCCTGAGGAACTATTCAGACTGCTGTGACACTGTAAGAGGACTTTTTAAATTTATTTTTCTTTGACTCATGATGTGAAGTGTAGATAAAACAAGTGTCACTGGTATTCCTGCAGTGTTGTGAATATCCAACTGCTCAAGCTTAATTGTGACATAGAATCAAATGCTGTGTTAGTATCAGCTTGAGGCCCTGACTGTTGAAAACTGCTGGGATGTACCGTGGAAAGGATTGCTTTATATATATCCTACACCCTTACTTTTTTGTTTTTCCTGAGCGTTCACTGGGGGCCTCTGCCAGAGGCAGACTGGGAGAGAGGTGTGGGGAATGGTAAGTGAAAGTTTCTGTGATACTGGCTCGTGGAATTGTCACCATGCTGAGTGTTCATCAGGCACTTGTGCCTGAAGCTTCCTGCTGTGCTAGAGGCTTACTGGCTTTCATAAAGTAAAATCATGTGCTTTCGTCTCAGTAATTGGAATATGGCACCGTCTTAAAATACAAACTTCAAAATCTGCTGCAGGAATAGTACTTAAGACTTTGAATTGAGATTTTGTGTGCAAATGATAAAATACCAATAAGTGCAAGCTGTCTTGTTATGGCAAAGTGGAGCAGGAGGGAGAATATATGGAGAGTAGGATTGATTATATTGAAGGGAAGAAAGAAGGATTTGCATATTTTCTGTGTTAAGACTTAATACCCACATATATCTTCAAATAAGCACAGTGTAAATGTTCTCCATGGCTTTTTTCATGCAAGACGCTATTTATGGTTAAAGGTATGGAAGGAGCCTTTCATATTAAAACTTCCTGTTCTTTTGATTTACCAAAAGTTAAGTAAAGAAAGGAAGATTAAAGAGGAAGGAAAGTCTAAATAGATTTCTGTTTCTGGAAGCAGAGACTACAAAACAGCTTTTCAAGCGGGGCATAAATTATGCTCACAAATAAGCAGCACAGTCTTTACAAGTGTTATGTCTCAGAGCTGCTCAGAGACGACTTTCACATGTAGAGATTTAACTATATTTGATGTCTCAGTTCCTAATAGGAAAAAAAAACCAAAACAACAAACCTACTAGTTTCTGAATACAAATGGTTTTAAAGAATGGGCACAACCCCACCAAACAAAACAACAACAAACAAAAACACAAGAGTAAACTGGTGTCAAGTTTTTAATGTAACAATTTCTTTTATAGTTAATGCATTTAGTTGTTAACTTCATAGATATTTTAGTAGATAATATAAATGTTTATGGCTTAAAAGGGTTGTGCAGAGAAAAGAATGTGTGTGCATTTCCTGCACTGAGGTGCAGGATTAGACAGATTATACAAATCTGTGTGAGTGGTACAAATCACAAAACTACAGAGAAATGCCCTTCTTCACTTAAAGTTGAATTAAAATCTAATACTGAAGAATGCTGAGGTGTTAGTCAAAGTGAAGGAAGAAAATATTACAGTAGAACTTTGACATGGTGAATCATTCATTCATCAAATTTTGGAAATGATTTTGTTTTCTTGTTTCTGTTTTGTATTTCCTTATGCAAAGTACTCAGTTCCTGTGAGATAAAGTTAATTATTCAAGAGATTCATTCCAGGCTCATGTGTTACTTGTCTGATACTGAAGACAGCAGCCAGAACCGCAGATGTCCTGTGGCACATCTGCAAGTTGCACTGTTGGCATCTTCATTTCCAGGGGTGGATTTGGGTAGAGATGACATGTATAGTGGTAAATCTCTGATCCCACAGGGATGACTTCACCCCGTCGTGATGCATCAGCTGTTGATCAGTGCAGTATGTGGGGTAGCAGGTGGGATTTGTCACAGGTGGGATGAAAAAAGGCCAGAGTTTGACTTAGCCCACTTTTAAAAGTTTACTTGGAAGTTCAGTGTGGTTGTACAAGTGTCTTGCCTATACAAAGAAAATGGAGGTTGTGTGGATTTCTGAAGGACAAATTAGTGCTGTTCAATTTCTATCCTCACAAAAACAATCCCATTTCCAATGCATGCCTTTTTTAATATTAAGAAATTACATCTGCTCTGTATTTAAAGGGTGAAAAAGCAGTGCATGAAGTTTAAAGACCACTGCTCCAGTATCACTAAATATGAAAGTTCTTAAGAAATTGCTGTTTCCCAAGGATGAAGCTGAGTTCATTAAAACACTTTTTTCATCATTAATATGATCCTAAGATGGACTACTAACAAATAGGCCTGCTGGCTTATTTAAGATTACTTCAAGTGGAAATAGGATTGGTCACCTAGTGGAAATAGTAGCTTTCTGTGTAGATTGGATGGGTAGGTGTTGCCCAATTTGAAACAATTGCTCTTATCCAAAGGTATTGTTGACACAACTAAAATTTGCATAGAGCTTTTTGTTTGTGTTCTTTCCCACTCCTGTTGAGCAGGATAGATTTCATCTGGGGTAACTTTAATCTATGTTAATAAACTGGGTTGAATCAGGAATTGAAATTGCAAGGGTTGTACTGTAAAGATAAAATAGACAGCAGTAGCCTATGGCACTCGCTACAAAGGGTGGGGATGGGAGAGAGGTGCTTCCCAGAAAACTTTAGTCCAGGGCAAAAAAAAAACATTTGCAGATTGTGAAGCTGAAAATGTGATTACATGTGGTGTTTGTGAAGCCTTCCAGTGAAGTTGCATCATCCTTTTGGGCAGATGGTCTTGACAGAAGTAACAGGAGCTTGGACAAGTCCCTGGATCTCTGAGAGGAGCTGACACAGAGGAAATTCAAGGGCATAAATTGGTGAGGAACAGAACTTGCCTTGCCTCTGGGTGTAGATGCTCAGCTGAGTTGAGGGAAGAAATGAGCATGTGGCTCGAATGAGGTGAAGCCCTGCCCTAGTGCTCATTCATTTCAGCTCACTGATAAGGCAGATAGGTGGTTCAGGTCAGAGGTGCAGGAGCAGTGCTCAGCAGGACTTTGGCTGTGTGGAAAGCCAGGCAATCTGAGTGCTGGAGGCTGTGGGAGACAGCAAATCCATTTGGAAACAGCTGTGCAGTTGAAGGAGAGTTGGCCAGAGGGTTCAGCATCAGCTTCCTAAGGATGATAGGTGGGATTCACCTCTGGGTGAGTTGTTTTATCCCAATTCTGTTCTTGATTCTTCTCAGTTTCTCAGGTAGTGCATTGGGTTGTGGTGTTCCTGCCTAAATTTGCAAGCTGAACACTGTTCTCACAAGCACATGGAGGTTTGTGAAGCTGTGCTTTCTGAGGGGATTAGTCTGAAGTGTAAAATAACTGTTGCTTCCTTCTTCCCCATGTTTTTACGGCAGTTGAAGCAATTGTTGCTTTCTGTCCTGTATTTTTTGCCACTGCAGCTAGTTTGGGAATACTCTAGCCTATGTTAGTCCTTTTTACTTTTTGTGGAATAGGGACCCCTTTGGTACAAAAAGAGACTACAGCAAGCAGTGGGCTTTAACCTTTTTAAATGACAGACCTTTTGAAAGGAATATAATGCATAGGTGCAAATTAAAATCAAGGAATTTTGGAATGTGTGAAAATTACAGGAACCATCATCTTTATGTGCTTTTTGTATTTATCCTAGGCTTGTCAAAATGAAGAGAAGAACCATTCCACAGAAGAACTTAGCAAGTCTGAAATCCAGGAGGAGCTGAAAAAGGCTAATAGCCTTCCTAGTTTGACTCCTGGAATCAAAACATCAGATAAAGACAAGCATCCCCGAGAAGGCTTTTTTCATTTCCTTGGAAGCTTGTTTAATATTGCAACAAAATCTTCTTTGGTAGAATCTAAGTCCTCTACCTTCCAAGATGAACCCAACAGATGTGAAAAGGATTTACAGAGCACAAATACCTTTCCGAAGGACATGCAGCCAAAGCACCCAAAAATTGAAGAGCCTACTGCTAGAAAAAAAGAGGATTCTGTAAATAAAGATGTTGCCATCTTAAATAACATTGGGAAAGATATCACAAGGGATCTTCAAGGAGGCTGGAAACAATCCTCAGATACAGGAAAGTAAGTTTTATAATTTATTATGAAATACATTGATGTTTGTGTGTGCGTGTGCAGAACTAGGCTGACCAGGTTCTGCAGACTGTATGAGCATTGTCTGTCATTTCTAAGGGTAGTTGGAGTGTCCCTGACTTGACTTTGTGCAAAACTCCAGTAGCAACTGCCCTAAATAAATAAGAAGGGGAGAGGTCAACTGCAACAAAATATAACTTTAAAGAAGTTGTTTAGGAGTCTGCTGTCTAGATGTGGCATTTACAAATATGTTAAGAAAAAAAGAAGTGTAAAGAGATTATTTCCGTTCATAAGGCTTGAATGTTTGTCCTTTTAATATCTCAGCAGTTCAGTAATTTTACTTCTGCAAGTAAAGGTTTCTCACTTTTAAATTATCTTTCCTAGTTTATTTGACTGGCTGATTTTTGCTTATGTGATTTTTTTTGCCCTAGTTCTTTGGGGTTTTCCTATGATATAAAGAAGGTTATGTAAAGCACTCAATTTCAAACAGCCCAAACATGGGGCATTCTTTATAGTCCTATAGCATTTTTAAAAAAGATTTTTTAAAAATGTAGTGATGGCAAGGGCACCATTGTGTGTTCAAGAGTAGGAAAGTTAAAACCCTGGCTATGGTCAACACTGTGTATTACAAAACCTCTTATGACTGTCATAAACATAGGTATTAGTTTTCCAAAATTGTGTATAGCTGTTACGTTGAAAATTTGGGTATATGTGGGTAAGCACAGCATTGAATTTGGAGTTAGGTATGAATGTATGCCTGTGGTACCTGTCCAGTTTTGATGGGTGTGTAGAACATGGACTTGTTTGTGGGCAGTGGATCTGCAGGTGGTGTTGACTCAGGCTTTCAGTGTGACTCAGAATATTTATTTCAGATTTAAGCAGAAAATAGTCATTGAGAGTAGCCAATAAGTCTATCACAGTGCTTCTGCTTGCATTGCAGAATGAGAAGATGGATTCAGAACACTTTTTTTTTCTTTTAAATTTAATTTGAGTTGTGCTCAGTCTGTTTATTAGTGGCATGTGAAATGTTTCTTCTCCATGTAGGAGGTCAGAGACAGCCAAAGTAGCTGAATTCCATTTCCATACCAGGGATGTCTCTAGCACTCTGCCCTTACTTATTATTCAGCAGGATAATTATTTGAAGCTTTATTGATATAAATGCAATGGCTGATCAGGATATGAATAGATGATGAGATAACTATTTAGGTGAAGTTAAAACTGTATTTCTGCCTTCAAAAGACAGTAATTAATAGTAATAATGGTTGTATTCTCGTGAGCACTCTGGTTTGGTCTGTGGCGTGGTCGACTGCTTTTTATCCCTGACTCTTGTCATGGTATCTCCCATCTGTCTGACTTGGCTTTTTCCAAACTACAGCTCAGCAGCACCACTGCTTTGATCAGTGCAGGAGAAATGTTCTCCTCACCTCAATTGTTCGTGGAGAACCCAGGAGTGAGGCTTTATTCAGTCTAGTTCCTGAGCAAACTGTACTCCCCAAAACCTGTTGGACAGGCTGGGTTGCTGCATCAGTCTCTTGCTGCTATTTGCTGTTTCTGTAGTATGTCCTTCACTGTGTATACACAATTTATAGGATAAGATGGAGCTCATTCCCCTTTTTCATCTTGTGAATTCTTCATAGAAATGTAGATTAATAAAATAAATTAATAATTTATCAAAGTTTTCAGAGTTTGGAAACTGTGGGTGTTAACTCACTGAAGTGACCTCTTTGCTCTGTGCAACAATTTTTGAGTTATGTTTGTTTTCCTGAAGTCATAGTTACAGTTGGATTTTTTCAATTGGCTATCCTTTGACATTTTCCTGTATTGTTAGATAATCCTTACATACCAGTGTAGATTTTTTTTCAGTATAGTTCACGTGTCTCATGGCTAGGCAATAATGAAAGAATGTGTGTTGCTAGTTTGGAGGTAAGGATGGGTTGACCTGTATATGGAAAGAAGCTTTTCCATGGAAAATAACTTTTTTAAATGGAAGAAAAATTGTAATTTTTTTTCATTGTAGCTGTTGTAAATTAGAGCAAACATTAAATTATTCTATGTCCTTTTAAGCTCATTCTCAAAAGTACAATGTACATTCTGCTCTTTTTGGCTTGGGATGCTAACAAGTTAGACAATCTCTGTGTAACTTTAATTATGTTTTTCCCTGCCTGACCACGCAATGCGAAGTGCTCTTCTGAAGCAATTAGTAAAGAAAAATTGGAATGACTGTGGGGAAGCAGAGCCTTGCATTGTTTACCTTTCTAAAAAGTTTGAATATCTGTTTGTTTGTTTTTTTATGGAAGTGGTTATGCTGGATTTGTTCTTTTAGTTTATAAAAGTTTTAAGGGTGCAGAGTAGTTTATTCTCTCCGTTACCAGATGGGTTTTTTACTAAATAATAACTAGCTGGTATTCAATTAGCATAGCTAAACTGTAAAAATGCTCTTGGTTGCTGCCAGTTGGATAAAGAGTCTTCTTGAAAGGTGCTGCAAGCACATGAGGAATGATGAGAAGAGAGGGTAAAGACATAGCACAAAGCAACAGGAAGGTGTGGAAACCGTGAAGAGCAAAGATGATGTGAACCTAAAAGTGATTGAGTCCTAAAAGCTATTTAAAGCCTAAGGTATTGATTCCATCGATTGTTGCATTAAACTGCAATTTTAGCATTTCCTCTAGAGGCAGGATGTAGCAGAGAGCTTTACAAATCTTTGGGACCACTGCATTATTAATCTTACAGCAGCTTCTTTTGTCATGAGGAAGTTGTAAATGAATTTGTTAATTCTAAACTACAGTGAAATACTATGTTTGGGACTGACTGTGGTTAGTGAGGAGGTTGCAGTGATAAGTGGAACAGGGATGGTTGCTAGATTGCATAATCCTCATTAGAGTTGTATAAAAAAGGAAGCCTAAACCAAACAACCTTTTAGATTTTAAAAACCTACCAAATGGTCTCAGATGTCTCTACTCAGACAGCCTCATTCTCCTCATATCCTTAAAACAATATTTGGTGAAATACAAGGATATCAGAGTGCTCTGACCTGTAAACTGAGGTTAATTTTGCCCTCAGTGGGAGGTCTGGCACTTGGTAAAGGCTCGAGTTTCCAGGCCTTGAGCCAAGGAACTGGAATTCATGAGCTCAGTCCATGGAGTATGTGTTTTTGAGGGACAAAATGTGATGGTCACATTTATTCCTCCATCACCCTGGCTGGTTGGCTAAGAGGTAATTTGTACCTCAAAGGCTTTTTTTCTCTTTTAATCCCAAAAGTGGCAAGTGGTAAAGGAGGAGCACAAAAGACAAAACCCTGTTACATTTGGCAAAATCTTTAGCCAACAATTAGTGTGGACAATAATTGCAGCACAGAAGATGGGTGACAACACTTGAGCTCCAGTTATTTTATTCCCTTAGTCTTCCATTTCTCTGGGATGGTTGAAGGTTTCTTTGCCTTGAAGAAGTGAAGGAGGGCAAGCGATTGCAAAGTAGGGTATTTGCTACTTAGTGTAGAGAAACTCTCTTACTTAGGTAGGGTGGCAGCCTCTGGGTAGAATAGTCCCCTGTGGCAGACTGATAGGTGTAAAAGTGAAAACTTCGTGTTAACTCTTGGCCTTTGCACTTCTTAATGATGTTAAAAGCCAATGTTTAACTATGAAATAAGCCCTAAAAATAAAAGTATCTAACAGTGGGGGTACACTTCACCTCGTTTCTCATTGCTGGAAGTCTACATTTCATACAGTAACTGACAAATATAAAACCCAGATTTTCGCCATTATACTTCTTTCCTATAGTGTAAAATTCTTTCACTTTCATATATATTGCCTGTCACTAAAAAGCAATTATTTGGCTTCAAAACTGAGAATGGACTTCCTGCAGTGAATACCTGCCATCTTGTCAGGAATCCCAGTGACAGTCATGGGTGATAGTTAATGCAGGTGACTCAGGACAAAACTTTGGTTTTTTCCTTTCCCCCTGTCCCAATGACTGGTGACCCAGATTTGTTCTATTGACTGCTTGTCATTTGTCTGTCTTCCAGTAGATTCTTCTGGGTTTTTTTTTTTGGTCATACCCAGTAACAATAAGTAGATGTTGCCAATAGTTATGTGCAGAACCATAGTGCTTGTGAAACTGCACAGCTTGTTCTAGTGTTCAGTAAGGAGGAGCTTTATTGCCTTGCTGAACATGGCTGTAGAGGCAAAAACTTAAATGGTACCTATTCTGAATGTTTTGATTAAATAAGCCTGGTTAAGACACTAATAAAATAAGATCCCATCTTCTTCCGTATATTATGAACCTTGTAGAATTGGAAGTGACGAAGAACTTTGAACCCCTCAGCTGCAAGGATTTTCTAGCTGTAGGTAAAGGAGGAGAGGGGGTGATTTCAAAAGCAGATGCTCAAAATATGCATTTGCATTTCACACCCTATTAAGAGGCAGATACTACAAATAATATAGTGGGAATATAGCAGTTTCATTCAGAAGGGAGATAGCCCTGAGGAGAAAGACATTTCAGTCCATTTACAGATCCATTGTGTTGTACATTATTGGTTTTTTGTGAGGGAATGGGGTTTTTAAATTAATTTTTAAGTTAACTAAGCCTGTTGCTATACATCTAATTGATGTATATTAGTATTTCCCACCTTGCTGCTGTCAGCAAATCCTGCCCTTTTATTTTGATAGAAATGCATCTGATATAATCCTTCAAATTTACATAATTCTGGTTAATAGGTTTGTTTCAGAGCTTGTAATTCTGCCTTGTGTTGCTTGTCAGAGTCTGGCTTGTGGTGATAACAAAACGCTGCCCTTAATTTGTCTGATGGATTGGTGTGTACTGTAGTTTTGATTTCAGTCAGTGGCAGCACCATTCATCTTTCCCTATAGATGCCTTTGAAAAAAAATCAAGAAAATCAAAAGTAATTAATGGAAATTCATCACTTAATTCCAAGCAGTAATCTCATCAGGTAATTCCTGAGGGGAAGTGGGGAAAGCTGCTGCTCCTGCATTTGTTGATGTGGATCTTTTGATGGCTTTCTGGCCATGGAACTGCAGTGTTGTTCAGTTCCTGGTGCTCAGGTGTAGAGAGAGTCATTGCTGAGAGTGACTTGCTGCTACTTGAGAGGGGCATATAATACCTGGGCAGCTCCACCCTTCTAGGTCAACCAAATACCACCCAAAATTACAAGGCTGTCCCAGGGAAGGAGCAGGGTCAACCTGCCCCTGATTTCTAGGGTGAACTGTGGAGAGTTCTCACTCTCAGGGCAGTGCTGTGGGAGGAATGCAGACCCCAAAGCATTTCTCTACCTGCCAGAGAGGGGTGCCTACCCAGAGATGGGATATGGTCCAAAGGAAAGGTTCTTGTTGGTGTCAAAGCAAAGATTTTTGTGTTTCTGAAGAATGAAACTTGATGTTTTAAGAGTAATTCTTAACAGATGTGTGGTGCAAAATTGAGCTAAATAAATTAAGCCAAAAACTAATTCTCTGGATTGTTTTCTTCACTGAACTTTTTTTTTTGAGTAGGGTTGTTCAGCTGTGGAATGCATTCAACTGAGTCAAACCCTTTGCTTTCCCTACCACACCTGAAGCTACACTCTTACTTGAAGAGGGTAAAGGGATGCCCAGGCTTTGATTCTTCATTGCATCTGAGTAGAGGCCAAGAGGAGTGGCTTTCTTCAGCCATAAGATTAGAAACTGAGGGGACACTCCGCTTCTGTACCCAGCTTTTGCACACCAGTGAGAAGCAGCAGCAGCTCTGCTTGTCCTGATCCCTGGGAAGGGCAAGTCCCAGGCACCTGAGTCCCTGAGTGTGATAGGGAGGGGCAGCAGGTGAGGATAGTTCCCACAGGTATGGGATAGGACGGCTGGCTGCTGCCAGGTGCTGGGGAGATAGGGCAAGGAAGAGCTAGGAGTGACACCAGGTCCATTGAGCTTGTCTTGGTCTTGCAGCCTGTGGTGGTTTGGGTCAGCCTTGATGTGTGCTCTCTTCCTTCAGACTTAAATAATAGGTTTTCCCAGATGTGGGAGATAATCAAGAAGTACTACCCTAAAGGGCAAGGGTAAGGAAAAACATTCCTTCCAAGGTCACAGAGACTGCGTTTGCTTTTATTAAAATTATCGTTGACTCTTAATTGCCCTTATGGAACATTAGCTTTGACATTTCCTGCAGAATCAACTTTGTGTAAATCACTTTGTTCAATCAAACTTTTGACCTTTTCAAACATACATTGTGATGTCCCAGGACACTAAGTATTTCAGACTGCAGATTTAAATCATGAAGCTATCCCCTCTGGCTAAAAAATTTTCTTTCATCTAAGTTGTGTATGGCAACTGTTCAATTAGCCCACAGTGTCTTTTTTTCAGCAAGTTTTTCATTTTTCCCATTATTAATATCTTACCATGAGCATAGAAACCAGCAGGCTGACGAAGGTGGATTCCACCAGAAGGTGTTTCAAAGTGACTTTAAGACAGTTGTTTCCAGATGAAGTACCTTAACATAATTTTTTAGAAGAGCTTTCAGTTAACTCTACAGTAGAATAGAAGCTAAGTGGAAAAAAATTAAAATAAACAACAGTGTAATTTTAAGATGGCCAGAGAGGGGTAGCCAAGTAGCAAATTGAGATCAGTGATTTTCAGCCTATAGCCTGCAGATCCCTCTGGTAGCTAGCTCCCTCTGTGAGAAGAGCTTGAGGGAGTTTTACATGCATGCATATGCTTGTAAAAGCAGCAGACTGCTGGACTGGGGAGAAGGTATCTGGAAGAGTGAGGTATGAGGGGAAAATTCCCCATGGCAAGTTTTGGGAGAGGCAAGGCAGGCTGGGCAGCAGTGCCCTACTGTGCAAATGAGCTGTGCTGCCAGGGTCTTGAGATGCTCTATCAGCCTGTGTGGTCTTCCTCCACCTTCTGGGAAATGTGTAGGGCTCTCTGCTTTCTGCATTATTGTATGGCACAAGCAGGGTTGGAGGGATTGCCATCTCGATGGCAAACACTTGAAGAAATGCAAAGGGTGTGTTCTTTGTCGGTGCACCGGAATGAGGCATTTAAGGTAGCAGGTTTCCTCCTGCTTCTGGCCTTCCAAATCTACAGCTGTTTTATAACCACTGCCACTTTGGGCAAGTTACACAAGATGTCTGTCATATAAGATGTCAGAACATGTTCCCCTCTCCTTCTTAAGCTAGTCCCCCTTGAACTTTTTATATCTTTTTCACAATAGAAGAAATATCTACAAGCACCTACTTTTGACAAATTTAACTTAACTCATGTTGACATACTCTCTTGTTGCTGTCAAAGTCTTTTGTGAAACTGATTTAAGACTTTACAGGGAATTGAATAGCTTCCTGTGAGGACAGGAAAGAAGGAATCTCCTACTATTTGAAATATGTGACAGAATACACACTGGGTTCTTTGTATAATCAGGCTTTCATCTACATCCTCACATGAGCTGAAAAAAAAATTTCCAAACAGTTTTTAATCTAAGTTTTCAACTGACATGTTATTTTGGTGATAAGAAATGACACAAGTCTCTAGTGACACTACCAGAATATTTTTTTTTGTGCCATAGCCTGCTTCTAAATTTGTTTCATAAGACTTACAGCGGAGTTGCTGGGGCTGCATAGGAACATAGGTTTTCATTTTTTAAATGTCTTGTTGTTGCATGGGAGCATTCAAAGTGAATATACTTCCATGTGCTCTGAAATGCATTAGGACTAAAAGGTCTGCTGGTAAAACTTTTTATAACTATATTTATTATAATTTTTTTAAGTTTGTTGAGTAGCAAATTCTTTATCAAAGGTCAGAGACCCTGAAGTTACCTTGTCTGTGGAGGAAGGGTTGGTTCTGGTTGAAAGTAGGGCTCACTGACAAGTCTTGGTAGAGTGAAGCCTGTAGGAGAGCAGAGCTGTGTGTTGGGAGACACTGGCACAGGCTGGGGCTTCTGCTCAGCTTCACCAGCTGAAGAGGGGCTGCAGCCAGTGCTCCTCAGGATTGAGTTTGTGCACAGTTCTCCAAAGGGCCAATGACTGGAGTCTTGCTGACTTCAAATTGCTCAGTTGGAGCATAAATTTCCCTCAGAAGACAGACAGAGAGCAAAAAAGAACTGGGAGAAATTATAAAGGTCGCCACATAGGCAAAACAGGCTTCTGAGTATGGTTTTTTTTTGTCTGACCATCCATAATAATATATATATAAAAATATATATATATGTAATATTATGTGTAATATTAGTTTGGGGAGGATATGTTCTGCCAATCAGTGTAGATACAGAACCCAATCATGCTGGATTCTCCATGGCATCACTTCTGTAAAATTTATCTATTTAACCCATAACTAGAAGCTTTGAGTTTCAGAATTTCTGAGTTTAGATGAAAAGTTTGGAGATAAAGTTGGGTAGGGGAGACAACTGGAAAGGCGTATTCCACATTTCTTCTGGAATACCAAGTCTCACCATGTGTTTGTACACAAATCTGAATTTTCCCCACTGCGTATCATACAAAAATAGATAAAAAAGACATAAAAAATAAACTAAAAAATAAAATAGATAAAAAGTTATAAAAGACACTCATTAAAAGCTAATTCTTGTCAAGCTGTTTATTCATAGTCATGCCTTGGTTTTGGTGGAAATGAGTGTTTGGCATCTTGCAATACCATTTATATGCTCACTTCAAACTTGACATTACAGTTGATCTGTTCAAGAATACATAAAACACTTTTTCTTTTGAGAAACATTGCCAATATCTGTTCTGCTTGTTTTCTTAAAAGAAATTTTATCTGGATTCAGGGTACTTGTAGGCCATCTTCTATTTTTGAGATTGGCCAAAGTGTAGAGAAGCTGCTGGAGTTTGTAAAAGCTTAGTAGTGATTATTTAAAGCAGGAAAGGTTACCCAGTGAGGTTAATTCTGAATAAGAGCATGATCAGGTCTTACATTCTTAGAACTTATTTTTAGTATGACTATGACTGATGCTGAGTAAATACATTGTGCTGTACAACTCAACAGATCCTTCCCCTCACAGTTTTAGGATCGCTGGTGTTTTAGAAAATATTAGAATAAAATTTTCTGTGGAAAATTGTGATTTTTTTTTTTTGCTGCCCTTTTTCTCCACTGTGTTTTGGTTTTTCTCACTCAGGAGTGTTTATGTTTCTTTGGAGGTTTGTGAATCCTCAAGTCAGCCTTTTTAACAAATGGAGTGTGTGATGTTTAGCAGCTATCGCTGCTGGTATCTCTGGAAACCAAACTGGTGCTATGGAAGACTAAATGTAGGCATCTAACTTGGCAAGTTGGGAGATGTGCTATTTATACAGGACTTTCCTATTTCCTCTGTGACTTAATATACCTGGCCAACAAACCCAGTGAATTTAGTCCCAATACAAACTAAATTTTCATGTTCTCACAAAGTCTAAATTTCCATATTAATGTATTTTGGCGTTAGCCTTAAGGTAATTGACAATGTAAAGCATGCTTATAAATGACTGTTTATATATCTTTTTAAATGTTTATGAATATGATTAATTTCACATTTAGTTCACTTGCACTCTGTATATTCTTTATTTGTGATTTTAAATAGCATCAGGTTCTCTCTTCAAAATAAAATAATACTGAAGTAAGAATCTTGGCCTCTCAAATCTTGAAAGAAAAGAGATTCTGTTTTTAGATTGGTGAATCCACCCGTTTTAATATTGTTACATATCTTCTGAGAGAATGTATACTCAGTATCTATACAGATGAGATTTGAAGTTCCAGTTACTCAGTGATACTCAAATGTTTCACTTTCCTAAGTAAATTTATTATTTCTCAATTAAATTATTTGTTCTCAGCTCTAGAGCTCTACCAATTTCTAAACAAATTGAACAAATGGGGAAGGTACAAAAAGCTTTTAGAAGCTATTAAGCTGGTTTTGTATATTGCAATGCTTTTATATTAGAAATCAAAATCTTAGCCAACACCTTTTTTTGTTGTTATTTTTAGCCAAGAGAGTCTCCTGAAATGAGTGTGACAATTTTCCAGACAGGTGAATGGCTGATTCCAGCATTCACTGTGTTACTGGATATAGGGCAGACTTTGAAAGGGTTTCTTCTTAGTTTAAGTGGAGGCTGATGCAGAAGGAAGTTTAATTTGAGCCTGAGCATCTACCTTGTCTTAAAGTGAAGAATTGAAAAGCTGACAGTGACTGATTTTTGCAAGAATTCTTTAACAGGCAGAAAAGTAGGGGGGGAAAGAAGTATTTGAAAGAAAGGTGAGTATTCGTGATGTTCTCCTAGTTTTAAGAAAGGAGAAAAACCGCTTCTTCAGAAAATTGAAAGTGACAGGCTCTGAACTTAGTATTATGAGAAAGAGCAATGAAGGAGCAGGATCACAATTCCTCTGTGGTCATTCTTTAACTTCTTAGTTTTTGTATTTACTGTTTTTTGCTACTAAATTTAAGGCTGATGAATGGCTAAATCCACCAGTTCCTTGTCACCTTCCTAGTCTTCCCATTTTGGTATCCCCTCCAGCCTTCCAAGAGTCTTCATTCTTACCCATTCTCCCAGTCTATTTCCTTATTACCGCGTGGTTCAAAAAAGCATCCTCTGTTACATACTTTTTTTTCCCCCACATTTTGTTTCTCCTTATCCTGTTTTCTGGCAATATGTTGAGAGCTTGGATAAAAGTTTAAATTTTAATCAATATTTTAATGAATGTTAATATAGTAAATTTCCTTCAGTTTTAATGTGCAGGCCTGCTTTAAATGATCAAACATCTTCAAAACAGGATGATTATTTCAATGTCTGCAAATGTTGCCTTGCAGTGATGCTTGCCAGGAGTAATTCCCTTGTCTAGTAGAAAATAAATTATAGAAATTGTTGGTTAAGCCAACATCTACTTTTTTGCTTATAGTTTAAGTTGGCTTTTTTGGTAAAAGGTGGTATCCATATCATTTGTCACACAAACCTGTATTTAGTAGAAGAAGGAGGAAAATAGTGTTGAGTGCAATCTGCAGTTCGTGCTAACCTGTGGAGTAGAATAGTATTTACATCATCTGCAGCTAGTGCTAGGCTTTATTATTGTACCAGCAATTTCTTGTCTGTCCTTGCTGATGTTGATGATCCTTGTTCCAGACAGACACGACGGAAGCCAGAAGCACCCGCAGTCACGTACGCAACGTATCGGGGTTCTGCAAGGATCAGGCAGCTCCTGAGGAATCAGTCAGAAATTGGGAAAGGAGAAAAAAGTCCTGAGAACAGAAGTGCTTCAGCAGTTAAAGAAAATGGAGAAGTCCAAACAACTTTGTCTGTGAAATCAGGATGCCTAATCAAAGAAAATGGAAGAGATGAGGGTAAAGATCACCAAGATGATGCCATATTAAATTCTTCTGCAGTTAGAGTGGGAAGCAAACAGTCTGGTAAAACTCAGCATTGCTTGGGCAGAAGTAAACATGAAAGAGCTGCAAAGGCCAGAACTTTGTGCACTGAATCATGTCATGAGTTACACTTGAGAAATACACCCGCTTTAGCTGCAACAAAAGTTAAAAGGACATATTCACTAGATTCATTATTGCCATTTGGTGGTAGAAACAGTGGGATCCTAACCAATTCCACTTCCCAGAGTACTCATTCCCTTAAAGTCAGTTCTGCAAACGATTTGGTTGGAAAAGAAGATGGACTGCCAGGAGAAGCAGAAACTCTGTTTCAGACAGACAAAGATGCTGCTTCTAACTTTGATAAAGAAAATTATTGTAGAAAAGCAGGTAATAAAGAGTCCCCAAAAGAAATACAGGATGACTGTTTACATTCACTCAAGTCAAAAAGCAAGACAGTTAATGAAGAACTGCAGGTGGGGAGGAGAGAATTGTGCTGTGGTCGTCATGTGGATAATCACTCAGAGCGAACATTGGATGTCCAGGGGCTTCATTTCAGTACCACTACATTTCAGCACACCAGGAGTGACAATATAGGTGGTGATCCAAGAAATAGTGATGCACAGAAAGTTGTGACGGCTGTGAAAAGAGAGCAAAATCCACAGAACTTTCCTGATTCTGTTCTTTATCCTTTTAATGAACAAATACCTACTTCACTCAGCATGGAATCCAAAAGAGGAAAGTGCTTGGCCACAGGCAATCTAACTGCTCCAGTGTCATTTATTGGACATGATGAACGTATGGTCATGGGCAGGGGGACTTGTAATGAAGAACTGAGTGAGTCAGGAAAAGCAGAGTGTGTACAAAATGGTAACAGGCTAAACCATGTGGAGAATTCTAAGGATACTGCCACACAGCAGACTGGTTTTCCTTGTCCAGAAATGGAGAGTGAGGAAACAATGAAGGTTTTATCTGAGGCTGCAGTGGAAAACCTTGCCGATGTGTCACCATGTGCACATGGGTGTCAAAGTGTGAAAAACTTTGATGAGCTGAAAGTGCTTCCAACCCATGAGTCTACCTCTATGATGGTTCCTCATTCTGCCTTGAGATCTGAAGGAAAGCCTTTGACCAACCATTCTGCTTTCACCTGTGAAGAAGATGATGTAGACTTAATTTCTGAATCTCCACCTGTTTTGGAGAATAGGTGTATTAATTTTTCTTCCAAGAAGGAAAACAGCAATAAACTTAGGCTATCGCCCACAATAAATTCTTCATCTGATGAACAAGAAAATATGCTACCTTCTGCAACCAACTCTGAAAATGGCCAGATTGCTGCTTCTGAAAAGTACAGCTTTATTTTTCCAGCTGCAGAGACTGGGAGAATAATCCCTGTGAACAGGATGACCAACGGGCCACCTTGCTCAGAAGACCTGAGAGCTTTGTGCCCAGGAAATTCTGTGGAACCTGAGATTACTCCTCCTATGCTTAATAGCTCTGCTGATGGAGTAGATGCAGAGATTGTTTGCATCTCCAGGCCCACCTCTCCTCCTCTGGTATCCAGAGAAGCCTCCAGCCTTCTTGTTTTTGCCTTGGAGAAGTCCAGCACTGCTCAGGGGAACAGTAATTCTTCCAGTCACAGAGCTAGTGATGGGGCAGATGAAGCCTTCTCCACACAGCAGGCTGACAGCAGTGTCCTGGCAGAGGCAATGCCATCACACATCTGTGCCTTGAAATCTTTGGAAACTGCATCCAAGTCAGCCTGGTCTGAGACTGTGTGCAAGGATGCTGTGGAACAGATGATTCCTGGTGCTTCTGCTCTGTTGGAAGCCCCTTCTGGCCAAAGAGCTGCTGCAGCTGCCCAGGCAAATGAGCTCTGTTCTGGGAAAGGATGGGGAGACACCAATGTGAAGGGACAAGAATGTTCTTTCCCAGATGCTGCTGTTTTGCTGAAGAAAGCTGAAGAAATAGTGGACTTGGTTTTACACTTGGCTACAGAAGAAATAATAGCAAAGGAAGGCTTTGGTATCTGCCAGCTTTGTGGGAGCAAGGAGAGTTTAATAAATATGGATATTGCAAATTATCAGAAGGCTGAAAGTGTACAGCTGGCAGCAGGAGAAATCCTGTCACCTGTGCAGTCATTAAAAGATTTTAATGAGACCAGTGGAGGAGGCTCATCTTTGTTTACAGGAAATGAAAGAGTGGGTACAAATAATCAAGATGAAAAGACACTCTCTTGCATCCCTGATAAAATTGACCTGCATAGGGTACTAGTACTAAAAGCTAAAGAAACAGTTGATGGGGTCATTAACTCAGCCATACAAAAATTGGCATCCAGTCAGCGGCAAGGCGCTGAGAGGAAAAGGCTTTCTGGAAAGGTTCAGCCAAAACCTGAGACTGAAATGCCAAAGACTTTAAGTCTGGATATGAGGTTTCCTGCCAACACTCAGGAACCAACAGAGATGTATGAAACTCAGACTGTAGCTGTAAACTGTGAAAAAGCAGATTGCTCAGGTCCTCCTTGGCTTCCAGATTGTATGGAAAATGGCATAGGTTGGCCCCAAAGTGAGGAAAAGCTACCAAATAATGCAATTGCTTGTCAAACAAATGGGTTTCTGCCCTCTGGCAATTTAGCAAGGGCAGAATCAGATCTTCTGACAGCAGCAAAAGAGAGGCACAATGGAAAGGTGTGTGACCATCTGGCTGCAGCAGAAATGTGTGGCAAAGTATCAGCAATAAGTAGAAAATCTGATGGAACTTTACTTTCTATAGATAGAGATGCTACTGTGAGTGAAAAAACACTTCTGCCATTGCAGTTAAAAGGTTCTTGCAATAATACAAATATGCCAGAGTGCGCACTGCTGCCAGCTGTAAATGTTAATTTGTCATCTTTAATGCGTGGTGAGGGATGTATTGGCCTGCAGAGTGACTCCAAAGATAAAAGCAGCCCTCAGATGTCTCTGGAAGGCAATGCAGAGGACAGTCTGTACAAGCATTGTGGGAAAGAGGCTGCAGAGGAAGTACCTGTACAAGTAAAAGCAGCCTTACAGAATTCAAAGGCAATGGAGAGTGGAGAGGAGCTAGCAGAAGGGGAAAACGAGGGAGCAGAGATTAATACTGGGTTAGATAAACAGGCCGTGGTACCTGAACTGTCTGTTCATGGAGAGGGCAGGGAAAGGAAACACTGCTTTGACATAGTCTTTGCCCAAAATAATGAGAATCTGAAGCAGGCACAAGTGAATGGTCAAGACATGGAGAGAAATGATCAGCTTGAAGAAAACGGCTTGGACTGCAGCAATGACGTGAAGGAACCAACAGAACTTTTGGCCTCTTCTCCGCTAATTGAACAGTGGGAAAACAGTTCTTTTACCATCATTTACGAAGGTGCTCTTCAAGCTGAGAACAAGTCTGTCTCAGCTGGTGAGATGCGAACTGGTTCTCTTTCTCCTTCTGATTTGCCTTCAGACGATACAGATCATCTAAGGCATGATGGAGCAAGGACTAAGCAGGAGTCAGTCTGTCTTTATGGGCAGGACAGCAAGGTGAACGAAGCAGCAGAGAGCCGAGGCTCCGAGTCGTTCCTGAATGTGGAGGCCAAGCGCTACAGAGTTTATCCTTTCTCTCTGTCTCCCATCTATGAGGACGACAGCTCCCAGGAAGATCTGCTGTCCACAGACGTGTCTCCAGAAAGCCATCCTGGGGGAGCCTCCAAAGACAACTCTGACCACACTTCTGTGCTTTCCCTCCTCCAGTCGGTGTCCGAGCGCTTGCAGTTCACTGCTCGCTTCAGCAAAGAGGAGGATGAAGAGGATGGGGTGGAGGAAGAGGAGGAAGAATCTTCATATGAGGAAAATATCCTTGATGTTGAGAGAGAAGACAACAGCCTTTCCAGTCAGTGCAGAGGGAATTTTAAAGCAACCCCGCAATCAAATGACCAAAGTAGATCTTTTCTTGAGCAATCATTTCTTCTTTCAAAAGAGCTTGACTCACAGGACCAACCAGAACAGTTTCCAGATGTGTCCTCTCCCAGTCAGACACCTTGTAAACCAGTTCTAGAAAAAGCTGATGCTCCTGTGATACAGCCTCCTACAAGTGTGTACTACCAGTACTTGAAATCTGCCAGAAAAAGCTCTTCTGAAAAGGGGACCAGCTTTGGAAGCATTCTCCAGGATATGCTGCAGCCAAAGATTCGTTGGTATCGAGACAACGCTGTGCCAAAACTGGAAGAATTGTCAGCGGTAAGATGTCATTTCACATGATATTTATAATCAA
>VWYI01007293.1:41159-63890 GCA_013399455.1 Anthoscopus minutus | reverse complement strand
GACCCTGAATGCGGCTGGCAAATCCAGCGGAGCACGGCACAGCCCCGCGCCGGGCCCTGCACGGGGGCTGGACCCCTGGAGGGCCGCTGGGCACAGCCTGGGCACCGGGCAGATGCCACCAGCTTGGCCTGACACCAGTGTCACCTTGAGGGGGGGACGCGGCCAACGCCGAGGGTGTGGGATGGGGGTTCTCACCCCCACCCCTGAGCTGGGTCAGGGCAGCGAGGTGGGGGAGGTAGAGCGGGGGTGAAAATCCACTGGAATTCCACACAGGAGCAGTAACCACCTCCCAACGCTTCCATCGGCATCCCGGCAACTGGGAAACCGAATGGGGCTGGCGAGAGGCTCCAAAATGTCCCTCCTGGCCCTGAAGGCGGCTGTCCCCAGGGCTGGGGGAGCGGGATGTGCTTTGGGAGGGACCCTCGCGGGTGACGGGATCCTCGCTCCCCATCCCTGCCCGGCGCTCCCAGCAGGAGCGGGGCTGGGGGCGCGATCCCAAATTCCCGGCGCTGGCCGAGCTCCTCTCCCTGCTGATGGCGCCTGCAGCGAGGTGTCCATGCCGTCCCTTCCCCCGGAGCTCGCGGCCCACGGGGGACACGGCGCTGGCTGCTCCAGGCACGGCCGGTGCCGCTGACCCGGGACGGGCGACGCTTCCCTGACCCCGCGCCCAGCAGCGGGACAGCCCCGGCCGTGCCGGGGGACAGCGACACGAGCCGCTGGAGCCACCAGGACGCGGCCGGTGCTCGTGGCCGGTACCCCCGCAGCCCAAAATCTCGGGAGGGGCTGCGGCCGCCGCCCCCGGCAGCAGGGGAGGGACATCGGTGCCTGCTCGCTCACGCGTGTGACGGGCGAGCGGCGGCTCCCGCGCGGCCGGCGGGGGGCGGAGCCTTCGCCAGCCGCTATTTTTAGCTGCNNGCGCCCCCTCCCCCAGCCGCTATTTTTAGCTGCTCACGCTCCGCTTTCTCCTTGACTGTCTCCCCTCTCCAGAGCAGTCTCGGGCCGAGCAGCGGCGATGTTTATCCTGCCTGGCACCCGATCGGATGTGACACTGCTGTCGCGGGCCGAGGGGACGGCTGGGAGCGAGGGAGGGGGTGCTGTGGGGATGGGAAGGGACAAGAGGAGAGCTCGCTGTGATCCGGAGCACCTTGGAGAGCTCTCGCTTTCTCCAGCTCCCGAGCGGCCCCAGGGGAGGCTCTGCCCCGGGACAGCTGAGGGGCAGCCACACCACATCTCCATTTCCTCCACGGCCGAACAATTCCATGTCCCAGCGTGATCCTTTGGGATGGCTGGGCTGGGGGAGCTGGGGAAACTGAGGCACACCAGTATGAGCCCCTCCATATCCCGACATAGAATAACCTGTCCCAACCCACCTGCACGCCCGGCATGCTGAGCATGAGCAGCCCAGAGCCCCAGCTGGGGAAATCTCAGCTCCCAGAAATCTCGGGCACAAACCCCTGGGATTCAGGACAGCAGCTGGGAAGGGAAAAAAATATTCCAAAATTATTCCCTGCTCAAGCAGCTCCCATTTGGAGCTGGTCCAGGGCAGGGCCGTGGTGCTTGGTGCTGCACCAACCTGGGGGCAAAGGCTGCTCTGCACTTCCTCTGCTCTTTCAGCTGCTGCTCCGGGGCTTTGCAGACCTTGGGATTCTTTTCCCGGGATGCTCCCATCAGGATGAGCTTCCCTGCTGATGGGAAGCCTAAAATATATCGTTTGTGCCCTCCCGAGCTTTGGGAGAGTCCCTGATTGATCCATCAGGGACGTGAAGCCAGCGAGGATGGGCTCAGACTGCTCCCTGCTCTGACACCTGCTCTCAATCCTATTTTCCCCTAAAACCCCAGGATCCAGAAATGGAAGAAAATGGGTCTGGAAGAGTCTGTTCTCCTCCTGCTGCTGCCCAGCTGCTTTATCCTCCTGGGGCAGGAGGGCCAATAAACCCCACCGACCCCCGGGCCGCCGCAGCTCCGGGGCAGTTCCCGGTGTGGAGGCAGCAGGGAGGGAGCAGAGCTGTTTTCCACTCCCCTGCCAGCACTGTGGGCTCTTATCTGGGCTAAAAGTCACTGGGGGGAGAGCAGCCCTTTGCTGCTCCTCTTTTAGATGCATCTTTCAGATTTCCAGCCCGGCTGAGCCCCTGGTTCCCTGCTGGGGACACAGGTGACGTGCGGGGAAGGTTATTCCTGAGCCCAGGGGCTGCGTCAGTCCCTCGGCTAAGGTGCTATTTTGGGACATGGGTCACAGGGTTTGGGGACCTGCAGGTTGTTCCTTGGCTGGGGGCTGGGACTTTCCATGAGCTCCAGCAGGACACGGCCTCGAGGCTGCCCCTGGAGTGATGGAGGTGGCCCCTGAGGGATGGATCTGCAGGAAACGCGCTCGGCCCTCGGGGAGAACCTTCCTGCCTGTGAGGTCTCGGGGACCAAAGGCAGCGAGGGCATTTCCTTGCCTGGAGGGTTTCAAAGCAGAGGGAAAATGCCAGCAAACAGCTCCTGGGGAGAAGATTTGTTACCAGGCAGGCTGGAGCGTCACACAGAGCCAAGAGTCTGGACATCTCAGTGCTGCAGCAGTGCCCTTCCCAGGCACCCTCCGTGCTCCAGGACTCTGCCATCTGGATCCCAGTGTGCTGCTCCGCCCTGTCCTTCACAGGGCACAAGGATTCTGCAGTTCCATCTGCCCCCAGGACACCAGGGAGCTTTTGGAGATCTTCCCCCCGCGGTGTGTGCCCAGCCCAGAGCATCCTGCCCCGGTGGGGGACAGCACACGAGCTGCTTTTCCTGTTTTTATTCCCTAATTCAAGCTGTTGGGGAAGCTGGAATGACTGCAGTGAGTTGCACAGGTCTTTGCAACTCATCTGCAGCTTCGCTGTCCCCAGCAGAATGGAAAATTTCAACCAAAAGAATGATTTGTTGCTGCTTTTGCAGCAGCAGAAGCTCCTTCCTGACCCAAAGGTGAGGTGGATCCTGCAGCCAGATGCAATCCCAGCCTGAGGCTCATCCTCCTGCTGGTTCATCACAGGAGCTGTGGAAAAAAAGGGGCACTGAATGACTCAACGTGCCTCTCTTGGGGCTCAGCCACCAAAATATTCATCCCCTGCCCAGGAGGACCAGCAGAATGTGGAAATTATTTCTGGGAATTAGCTCAGGAAACCACCTTGCCTGTGCAGTGGCTCTGATATTGGCTGAAATCCCACATTTCTGGGCAGCAGCCTGGGTTGCACAGGCAGGAGTGAGCCCAGGCAAGGTCAGGACAGCTCAGAGCTGCACAGGAGAGCTTGGGAAGAGCTGGGATGCGGTGAAGAGAGCTGGGATGTGGACAGGAGAGCTGGGATGCGGTGAGGAGAGCTGGGATGTGGTGAGGAGAGCTGGGATGTGGTGAAGAGAGCTGGGATGTGGACAGGAGAGCTGGGATGCAGTGAGGAGAGCTGGGATGCGGTGAAGAGAGCTGGGATGCAGTGAGGAGAGCTGGGATGCGGTGAGGAGAGCTGGGATGTGGTGAGGAGAGCTGGGATGCGGTGAAGAGAGCTGGGATGTGGACAGGAGAGCTGGGATGCAGTGAGGAGAGCTGGGATTTGCCCAGTTCTTGCTTTAAAAGGTCGGATCAGGGCGGTGAGGGGAGCGCTGGGAGGAAAGGTGTGCTGGAGTTAACGGAGCAGAAAAGGCAGCATCCCAAAAAAATGTGTTCATGGGCAAAAGAAGAAGCGCTCAAATCTATTCTTCACGCTCCAGTAACTTCCAGATGCCTGGATGGGGATGTGGAGCCTCACCAACACCTCCCAGCTCGGGGCAGCACCTTGTGCCTCCTGCCTGCCCCCGCCCCCGGCTCACAGCGGGGGACACCGGGCCCTAGATCCCGGGGGTTTCACCAAACCCACCAGATCCCAACCCCTGGCTGCCCAGCTGAGTGCAGGGATGCCGCAATCCAGCCCGAAGGCCGTGAGAAACCTGCAGGTGTGCGCACGGGGAGCGGCCCCGGCCCAGCGCTGCCGGGAGCTGCGGGCACTGCCCGGAGCCAGCCACGGGGATTTGTGCAAAGCTCCCAGCGCCCGGGCTGGGCTTTTTTTATCCCTGGCTGCTCTTACGTTGACATTCTTAGCTGTGCCACTGGCTCCAGCGCTGCTCGCTAACCCCTTTTACAGGCGGCTAAATATAGCCCAGGCAGCCAAGCAAAATCTGCTCGGCACGGCCACGTGGGGCTCGGCAGCGCCTCCGCAGCCACGCCGGGCCGGGGGGGCTGCCAGCACCGGGGGGGCACCGCCAGCTCCTTGCTGGTGGCATCTGTCACCCCGCGGTGCCTCTGCGCCGTCCGGGTGAGCGCCGATGCTCCCGGCGGATCCCAAAGGCTTCACCCCCGCCTTGGAGCGCCAGTTCTGCTCCCACCCCGAGGTTTTCTGGGGGGCTTCCACCCGTCTGGAGCATCTGGAGTTTGTTAGGATCTCTGATCCTGGAAAAACACGGTGGAAAAACCCGGCTGTGCCTAACAAAGACCAGCCGAGCGGCTCTGGGAGCCCATGAGGTGCAGGCAGCAAAGCCAAAACCCGTGGAGGGCTCATCTGCACCCCGCAGAGGCTCTGCAGAGCGGGGACAGGACTCGGGGCTGGGCTCAGCTCCGCTCCTGGCTCTGCTCTCACAGAGGGAGATTGCTGCTGGATCCATGAACTCATTAAGCAGACACTGATCTAATTGTCTGCACGGCGCCACTTGTGTGGGGGTTTTTCTTTTTGGGATTTTTTTTCTCCTTTTGGTTTTTACTGGCAAGAAGGAGGTGAAAGGCCGACCAGGGAAGTGTAATTGGGTCCCCACGGCTCATTAGCCATTCTCCAAGAGTGAGAATCATTAAGGCTGCGAACGAAGAGGCTCAAAAAGCCCACACGTGCTTTGGGCAGCTCTCCCAAATTTGCCATCCCTGTGGCGTTGCCCTGGCACTGGAGATGTCCCCTCAGCCAGGGGACATGGGGAGTGCCTGGAGGGGCTCAGGGGCACTTGTGAGGGAATTTGGAAGAAGGCTGGGTGGCTTTGGGTGACTTTGGGTGATTTTGAGTGGCTTTGGGTGGCTGTGAGAGGCTTTGGGTACCTTAGGGTGACATTGGGTTACTTTGGGTGGCTTTGGGTGACATTGGGTGACATTGGGTGGCTTTGGGTGTCTTTGAGTGACTTTGGGTGGCTTTGGGTGGCATTGGGTGGCATTGGGTGTCTTTGGGTGTCTTTGAGTGACATTGGGTGGCATTGGGTGGCATTGGGTGGATTTGGGTGACATTGGGTGACATTGGGTGGCATTGGGTGGCTTTGGGTGACATTGGGTGGTATTGGGTGGCTTTGGGTGTCTTTGAGTGACATTGGGTGGTATTGGGTGGCTTTGGGTGACTTTAAGTGGCTTTCGGTGTCTTTGAGTGACATTGGGTAGCTTTGGGTGGCTTTGGGTGACATTGGGTGGCTTTGGACACCAGGGAAGAAATTTGAGGGGCTCTGGTCTTGAGGATCCAAGCAGGCACAGGCAGCACCAGCTCCTCCTGCCAGGTGCACCGAGGACACCTTCAGAGCAAAGTCTCACCCTGCTCCTCCCTCCTGCAGGCTCCCCACCCCTCACCTCTGGGATTCAGATCCTTTGGGAAGAAATGCAGCTCACAGTGGAGTAACCCCAAAAATTTTCCACCCCATGAGAGCCCCAGTGGTTGTGACAGCACAGAATCTCTGCTGTGACACTGCCATCCATCACCAGGCAGGGGTCTGGGCACTGCCAGGGGAAAGACAAACAGCGTCTGTCCGAGCTCAGCAGGGAAGCTGCAGCTTTCCCAGCCCGTCCCTGAGTCTGGGAGCCCAGCACGAACCAGGATTCAAGGACAGCATTTCCAGCCCTTCAGCCTCCTGGATGGGAGTGGTGGTGGGGAGAAAACCCCAGCACGATAACAACAGACAGGTTTAGTGACAGCCCCTCAGCCTCTGCATCACCCTAGGGGCCTTCAGGACATCTCAAACTGGCCAAAGGTGCTTGAAGAGGGTCCCAGCTGCTCAGTGAGTTTCCCAGAAGCAATGCCAGAGGGTGGGAAGGCTGTCAGGAAACTGTGAGGGTTTTCTGGAGCTTCTCCAGGCTCCTGTGCTGGGCAGCTCTCAGGGGCTGGCACCCAGGGAATGCCAGAGTTCCAGGAGCATTTGGACACCAGTCCAGGGATGCACAGGGTGGGATTGCTGGGAGGTCTGGGCAGGGCCAGGATTTGGGATTGAAGATCCTTGTGGCTCCTCTCGAGCTCAGGATATTCTGTTATCCATGGTTCTGGGGTTTGAGATGTGCTGGGCTGGGAAGAAAGGAGAGTCCTGGTGAATGAAAGGGACGACAAAGGAGCTCAGGCACAGAAGGTTCTGCAGATTCCTGCAGTGTTCCTCCTGAAAATCATCCCCTCATTTCCCCTGGCTCCGAATCCTGGCTCCTGTGACCCTGAACACCCTGACTGGCTGTAATTAAAGGCCAAGCAATTACAGGCCATTGCTCCCGTGTCTCTGTTTATTACAGAGGAGCTTAGTGGAAAACTAATTCCCCGCCTGCCTCAGATGCATCCTCGGACCAGGGCAAGGGCGTTGCTTCCATCTCAGCCCTTTTGCACTCATCCTTCCCATGCCAGCCTGGCTCTGTGCCTGTCCCCATTCTCACCTGGGGGCTTCAGACCGCGAGGGAGGCAGCAGAGCTGAGCAAAAGCACTTGGGGGGCTCCTTGCAGCACAGGGTGGGACCCCCAAGGCTGGGATGTGCCTGACTGCAGCTGGGGACTGAGGGGAAGGGTCCTGTGTGCCCTAAATCTCACCCAGGATGCCAAAAGCAGGAAAACCCCAAAGACATTGGTTTTTGTCAACCCCAAATCCATCACCCAAAAATTGTACCTTGTGCCACAGCTGCATTTCCCTGTCTAGACAATGCTCCGGAGAGCATCGCTGGGTTTAGCTGCTTTTCCAAATGCAGACCCAATTATTAATGATTATTAATTGCTCTAATGTAGGTTTATCCATGACTAGCAGGGCTTGGGAGCAGCAGGATTCCTGCTGGCTGCACCCACAGCTAAGCTGGTATTGTCCCAGATTCAGTCACATGAGAGCGTTTGTTTTCCTGGGCATCCCTGGCAAGCTGCTCCTGGCCCTGCTCCCCCAGCCCTGAGATCCCCCCACGGCGGCAGAAATGGGGCCCCGAGCCCTAATGATCCTTGTTGGAGGTTTTGGGTGCCCTGAGCTCTAATGAATCACACTGGGGGATGCTGAAGGTTGCAGGAGAAGAAGCAGAGGGAGAAAAGAAGGAGTTTTCTTGGGATACAGGGATGCTCCCAGCAGTGGGACACGGGCTGGCCTGGCTGGAGGCAGCCCCATGGCCCTGAGCTCTGGTGACATCCCACCTCTCCCAGCCCTCATGGGCTGTGTGCAGGGTGAGGTGACACTGCTCTGTGCGGGGCTGTCACCGTGACACTGCTGTCACAGCGCTGTCACAGCGCTGGCTCCCGCCCGGCCTGGCAGCCCCCGCTGCTGCCCACAGCCCCTCCCGGGACGGGGACATGGAGAGGGGGACATGGAGAGGGGGACATGGAGACGGGGATATGGAGACGGGGACATGGAGACGGGGACATGGAGAGGGGGACATGGAGACGGGGACATGGAGACGGGGACATGGAGAGAGGGACATGGAGATGGGGACATGGAAATGGGGACGTGGAGACGGGGACATGGAGAGAGGGACATGGAGATGGGGACATGGAAATGGGGACGTGGAGATGGGGACATGGAGACGGGGACATGGAGACGGGGATATGGAGAGAGGGTCATGGAGATGGGGACATGGAGAGAGGGACATGGAAATGGGGACGTGGAGATGGGGACGTGGAGACGGGGACATGGAGACGGGGATATGGAGAGAGGGACATGGAGATGGGGACATGGAGAGAGGGACATGGAAATGGGGACGTGGAGATGGGGACGTGGAGACGGGGACATGGAGACGGGGATATGGAGAGAGGGACATGGAGATGGGGACATGGAGAGAGGGACATGGAAATGGGGACGTGGAGATGGGGACGTGGAGACGGGGACATGGAGACGGGGATATGGAGAGAGGGACATGGAGATGGGGACATGGAGAGAGGGACATGGAAATGGGGACGTGGAGATGGGGACGTGGAGACGGGGACATGGAGACGGGGATATGGAGACGGGGACATGGAGAGAGGGACATGGAGAGAGGGACATGGAGATGGGGACATGGAGACGGGGACATGGAGAGAGGGACATGGAGATGGGGACGTGGAGACGGGGACATGGAGACGGGGACATGGAGATGGGGACGTGGAGACAGGGACATGGAGACGGGGACATGGAGACGGGGCAAGCGGGGGCTGATGCCGGGGGTGGTGGCAGCAGGGTGGCCTCTGCCGGGAGGGTGGGAACCCTCTCGGTGCCCGCGGCGTTCCGGGAGCGGCAGGGACGGAGCGCGGTGACCGCCCCGGTGTCCGGCCGTGCCTCACTCCGGCACTGCCATCTGGTGGCACCGTCAGAGGGACCAGGGGACAATGACCGCGGGGAACCGGCCCCTCCAGGGTGCGTGGAAGGATTCCTGCTCCCGGCGCGCCAGCGAGCTCATGTGCCTGCAAGGACAGCAGGACCGAGCGGACAAACACCTGCCCGGCCAGTTTGTCCTTGCCGAGAGGACAGGGACTGAAGGACATTCCCGCTGCGGAGGTCACAGGGCGCTGACACCCAGCCAGGAGCACACGGGAGCTGCCAGAGCCCCCTCACCCCTCCCGGGGGCTGTGTCAGAGCCAGCCCATGCCAGACCCGTGCCGGGCCAGGATGTCCCCGCACACGCCCCAGCGCCTCCGGAAAGGAGAAACCCGAGACCGGCTGAGATCAGAGCGCACTTTTTGGTGCTCACTTCTGTTGCAGGGCTGTGCCCTGCCAGCGGATTTTGGGAGCCCACAGAGGCTCAGACAATCCTTTATTAATTTGTGCCAACTGCAGATCAGGGGCCAAATCCCGGAGCTTTAGCTCTGGAGCAAGAAGTGTGACACCCTCCTCTTCCTCAAGGACACAGGGGACATGTGGCCCCAGCCCTGTGTCTCCAAGGCTGCTGTCACATACTCACGTACTTTTTCCTCTGTCTAAATTTAGGGTCTGGAAGCGGGCTGGCACCTCCTGGTTTATTCCAGCCTCTGAATTATGCATGGCACAGCTCTCACTGCCCTGGGAGGTCATGCCAGGCTCTGGCTGGGCAGAAAGAGCAGGAAAAACCTGCTCTGTGCCACCCTCAGCCCCCTGGGCCGGGCTCTGGCCCTGCAGGGGAGGGGGTTCAGGCTGGTGGGTCTGCTGGGAGAGGTGGGAATGCTGGAGCTGGATGTCAAGAAGGGCTCCTGCAGGAGGACAAGATCAGGTAAAACAGGGGCCCATGGCTCTGATGTGTCACGGGAATGGCTCAGGCAGAGAAAAGGAATGCTGCCTTTGCCTCTTGCCAGACTGATCCAGAGAATCCAGAGATCCTGTGGGGAAAGGCTGCAGCGAGGGACACAGATCCTCGATGGGAGAGGGCTCAGACCGGAGCATCCTTCAGCAAACTGGGCATGTTCCAGTCCTGCTGGGATGCCCCAGTGGTGAGGGAGGGACTGGGGGCGTTGTGAGGCCACTCTCAACAACCTTTCAGTGGTGGTGGGGATGGAGAGGAGAGTCTGGAAGGCTGGAGGAAAGCAAATGTCACCTCTACCTGCCAGAAGGGAGGGAGGGCCCAGCGAACTGCAGACACAGCAGCCTCGCCTCAATCCCTGGGCAGGTGATGGAGGAGCTGATCCTGGGAAGGGTTTCCAGGCACATTAAGGATGACAGATGAGGGGAAGCCAAGCTTAGCCAACCCGATCAACTTCTGCAGTGACAGCAGCGGCTTGGTAGAGCAGTGGGGTTTCTATGCATTAGTGAGATCCCTGAACCCCCCCCAGGCCCATCAGCCCCAGCCTCCCAGCCTTTCCTCATATATAGGATACTCCAGATCCTTAATTACCTTTGTGGCCCTTTGCAGGAATCTCTCCACTGTGCCCACATCTCTGAAGAGCCCAGAACTGGCCACACCACTCTGGGGTGGCCCCAGCAGAGCTGACCACAGGATCCCCTCCCTTGGCCTGATGCAGCCCCAGGACGCCTCTCACCTCCTGAGCAGGGACACGCTGCTGCCTCGTGTGCCCCCGTGCCCAGCAGCACCCCAGGGCCCTTCCCAGAGCTGGTTTCCAGCTGAGTGGCTGCCACAACACATTGGAATCTGGGGTTGCTCTCCCCAGGGGCAAAACTTTGCCCTTTCACCTTGCTGAACTTCCTGAGGCTCCAGGCAGCCTCCCAGGGCCTGCAGGGGCTCCAGGAGAGCTGGAGAGGGACTGGGGACAAGGGCTGCAGGGCCAGGAGCCAGGGAATGGCTGCCAGTGGCAGAGGGCAGGGCTGGATGGGATCTGGGGCAGGAATTGTTCCCTGGCAGGGTGGGCAGGGGCTGGGCTGGAATTGCCAGAGCAGCTGGGGCTGCCCCTGGATCCCTGGCAGTGCCCAAGGCCAGGCTGGGCACTGGGGCTGGAGCAGCTGGGACAGTGGCAGCTGGCCCTGCCATGGCAGGGCTGAGCTTTCAGCTCCCTTCCAACCCAAACCCTTCTGGAATTCCATGACCCCTTCCCGCGGGCTGCTTTTAGCCCAGACCGGGCTCCTGGCCATCCCTCCCGTCCTGGCGATGTTCCAGAGCCCCCACCGCGGCCCGTCCCCATGGCATGGGTGGGGTCCCCTCGGCGGTAACCGGGGACGGAGGGGAGATGGAGGAGGATGAAAGGGAGAGGGAGGAGGATGGAGAGGGGGATGGAGTGAGGATGGAGGAGCCAGGGAGGGACTCCCTGCGGTCGGGAGGGGCTCGGACCCTCTCTCGCTCTCCCCTCCGCCGCCGTAGGGGCCGCCCCGGGGGAGGCGCGGCGGGAGCGGCCGCCCCGAGCTCTCCGGGCCGGGCGGAGCCAGGGCGGCGGCGGCGGCGGGGACCGGGAGCTGGGAGCGGGAGCCGGGAGCCTGGAGCGAGAGCCGGGAGCGCTGGCAGCACGATGGGGGCCTGTCTCGGGGTCTGCTCCCTGCTCAGCTGCGTGAGTGCCCGCCCGGAGCGGGGGGAGCGCGGGGCACCGGCGCTCTTGCGGTGCCGCAGCGCCGGGCGCGGCCCAAGGCGGGCGAGTCGCGACTGCTGCGCGTCCGGAGCAGGGTCCGGGAAGGCCCGGGGAGGGCTCAGGGACACCCCCGGGACGTGCCCCGCTACATCCGGAGGGGTCCAAGGGATGTCAGGAGGGTGATGGGTTCGCAGGACCCCGGGCAGGATGCACCCCTGGATACGGGGGATGCAGGGGAGCCCCGGAGGATGCACCCCTGTGTGGGATGTGGGGCACGGGGATGTGGGATGTGGGGCACATGTGGGATGTGGGGCACGGCCAGGGGTTGCACCCCTGGATATGGGGAGATTCAGGGAGTGGCTGGAGAGATGTGGGGAATTCTCGGGCATCCCACTGCAGCCGGGGTGTCCATGGCAGACACAGAGCACTCACCCCAGAGAGCTCCGGAGGGGAATGGGGAGGGTGGTGCACCCCAGGGAAGCCAGAGCAGCGAACTCCTGCTGCACCTGGAGGAGCAGGGGGTCCTGGCCCCGCCACGCACTGAGAGGCTGGGGGGTCCTGCCTGGTTCCCTCTGCTGAGCCCCGAAGGGGGATGGAGTAAGAGAAAGAGCTGGGATAGGGGTGCAGGGGGCTGCGTGTGGCCCAGGGCAGGTGCCAGGTGTGTGATTTGGGTGCCAAGGCCCAGGACAGGTGCCAGGTGTGTGATTTGGGGTGCCATGGCCCAGGACAGGTGCAGGTGTGTGATTTGGGGTGCCATGGCCCAGGACAGGTGCAGGTGTGTGTTTTGGGGTGCTGTGCTCTGTGACACAGGGTGTGTGGTTCAGGTGACGCAGGCACCTGCCCATGGCAGCACTTCCTGCCCTGGCGGTGCCTCACCTGTGGGCACGGGGCCAGGGCAGGGCTGTGGAGCCAGCCTGGGAGCTGCCAGCCTGGAAACCTGGAAATGGGACCTGTTTTGCAACCTGACCTCTGAGTGCTGTTTAGAAATGTTCAGATGTTTAGAAATGAGGCATCGGAGGGAGGGTGGTCTGCACGACCCCCCCTCTGTAACACATTCCTGCGCTTTTCCTTATGGGCAGGTATTGGGAAAGCAAGGAGTTACTCCACAGCAGGCCTGTGGAGGTTTCTCTATGAATTCTGGATTTTTTTTTCCCCCAAAAAAACTCTTGTGGCTCAGACTGTGGTAACAGAGTCACTGTATAGGTTTAATTTTCCTGTTCCTTCCTGTGGAAGTTGTTGATGAAGGGGCTGGTTTTGTGCAGGTCTGAGCTGAAGAACAGCTCTGAAAAAACCCCAAACCAAATGAAACATTCCCCCTAGTCTGTATTGTTACTACTACTATTATTATTATTATTCCTACTATTATTATAACTATTATTATTATTACTACTATTATTATTTTTAACAAGAACATCCTGACTAACTCCTTCTGCTCTGCCTGCATCCCTTGAGCCACAGCACCACGAGATTGCCAAGCCCTTTCTCCAGCGCTTTCCCATTAAAAACCCTACAAGCTGCTCCTGAGCGAAGTCTGACACCACAGAAGGAGAATTTCTCTTTCCCTGCCTCCTGTGCTTTTCCAGGCTCTGCCCACGGCTGCCACGAGCAGTGTGGCCATTCTGAGCTGCCTCCCTGGGTGGGGGCTGCCAGCAGAAGGCAGCCCCAGCCAAAGCCAGCCCTGGGGGCTTGGGCAGCCCTTAGACCCCGCCATGGGGACACCCAGCCTCGTGCTACCAACCCAAAGCCAGGCAGGGAGGCACCAGCTCCCTGTGATGTGGTGGGTTTGGTAGTGATTAATCTGCCTGCTCGTTAATTTGGCAGCAGAGAAACACCGGCTGCTCAGCATTGCTTTGGGGTGACTCACTCTCGGTGTTCCCGGGGTGAAGGCAGCTCGCAGATGGGGTGGTGGGGTGGTGTTGGGGTGATGGAATTGGGGTGGTGTTGTCAGGTTGGTGTTGGGGTCAGTGTTGTTGGGGTGATGGAATTGGGGTGATGTAATTGGGGTGATAGAATTGGGGTGGTGTTGTTGGGGTGATGTAATTGGGGTGATGTAATTGGGGTGATGTAATTGGGGTGATGGAATTGGGGTGAAGGAATTAGGGTGATGGAATTGGGGTGGTGTTGTTGGGGTGGTGTAATTGGGGTGGTTTTTTGGGTTGGTGTTGTTGGGGTCAGTCAGTGTTGTTGCAGCGGTTTTTTGGGCCGGTGTAGTTGGGTTGGTGTTGTTGGGGTGATGTTTTGGGGTGATGGTGTGGGCTGGTGTAGCTTTGGCTGGTGTCGGTGGAGTTGAGCTGGCAGAGTTTGGGTGCTGTTGCTGGCTGCTGTTTTTGGGGTGCTGCTGCTGTATGGTGTATTTGGGGTGTTGTCTTGGGGGGGCTGTCACTGTATGGGTGTTTTTGGGGTGCTGTTGCTGTAAGGGCGTTTTTGGGGTGCTGTTTTTAGGTGCTGTTGCTGTAAGGGCATTTTTGGGGTGCTGTTGCTGTAAGGGCGTTTTTGGGGTGCTGTTTTTAGGTGCTGTTGCTGTAAGGGCATTTTTGGGGTGCTGTTGCTGTAAGGGCGTTTTTGGGGTGCTGTTTTTAGGTGCTGTTGCTGTATGGGTGTTTTTGGGGTGCTGTTGCTGTAAGGGTGTATTTGAGGTGCTGTTTTTAGGTGCTGTTGCTGTATGGGTGTTTTTGGGGTGCTGTTGCTGGATGGGTGTTTTTGGGGTGCTGTTTTTAGGTGCTGTTGCTCTAAGGGTGTATTTGGGTTTCCCTGCCTTGCCCAGCTCTCCTGGCCTGCGGGCACGGGCGGGATGGGAGCAGCCCTGACGTGAGTCTCGCTGAGGTGAGCTGGACTCAAGGAGGAAGTCGCAGTGAAACTGGAGAGTTTAATCATCCACCAGCAGCTGAAAACCGACACTTCCTCATTAACTCCCAGTCTCCTGCTGCTGCAGCCACTTCCCTCACTGGCTTTTTCCATCCTGCTCTTTGTCCCTTCACTGTGTTCGCATTTTGGGGCAGCTTTAACAATCTTTGGAAGGAGAATCAGAGCGTGCAGCAGTGCTGGGAGTGTTTTCTTTGCTGTAAATTATTATTTAATAACGAAAAAGACTGAAATCAGGAGTGCCCAGGCAGCTGCAGGAGTCAGTGTGTGGCACAAAGGGTTCCTTGGCTTCACTGTGAAGGAGCTTCCAGGGAGTTATCCTAAAAGGATTTCCTAAAAGGAATCCACAGGATTCCTGTGTTAGGGAGCCGAGCAGTGGGATGGGGATGTTGTATCCCATTACCTCAGCAGCTGCAAGAGCCTGTGAAACCTGAAATACAACCACGGAGTTTGGCTGCATAAGAGTCATCCTGCAAAATAAACCTCCAGGGATGCTGCGGGCTCCAAAAAACCTTGTGCCTGTTGGAGAGAGCCCAGAGGAGGCCCCGGAGCTGCTCCAGGGCTGGAGCCCCTCTGGAGCCAGGCTGGGAGAGCTGGGGAGAGGAGAAGGCTCCAGGGAGAGCTCAGAGCCCCTGGCAGGGCCCAAAGGGGCTCCAGGAGAGCTGGAGAGGGACTGGGGACAAGGGCTGGAGGGCCAGGAGCCAGGGAATGGCTGCCAGTGGCAGAGGGCAGGGCTGGATGGGATCTGGGGCAGGAATTGTTCCCTGGCAGGGTGGGCAGGGGCTGGGCTGGAATTGCCAGAGCAGCTGGGGCTGCCCCTGGATCCCTGGCAGTGCCCAAGGCCAGGCTGGACACTGGGGATAGCCTGGGACAGTGGCAGCTGGCCCTCCCAGGGCAGGGCTGGGATGGGCTGGTCTGAACCCCCAAACCCACACCTTCCTAAACAGCACCAAACCTCGTGGTTTTCCTGTCCAGATCTGCTGATTTTGGTGCTCTTTGATCTGTTTTTGGTTTCAGTTGGCACTGAAGGATGAGGAGCTGGAGGTGTGGATGGAGCACTGAGGTGCTTTGCTGCATCAAGATGATGCAGTAATTCTGCATTTAAAGGGATTTTTGCTGTTGTTCCTTATATTTTTTAATATGAGGGGAAATAGAGTGTCGCTGGCACATTTTAATGTGCTCTGATGCACGTGGTGCATTTAATGAGGCTGAAATGAAGCAATCTCTAATTGAAAGCCATTTTCCCGTGCTTCCAAGTTGAAAACACCATGTGATGCCCCTGAGCAGCCCCTGGAGGGGCAGGATGGGGATTCCCGTGGGATACCTTGGATCTCTCACCCACCCCAGCTCCTGAGGGTACCATCAGCTCAACACAGATGTTCATGGGGCAGGGATGTGGGGCTGGTGAGGGATGAGATCAGTAAGTCAGGAAGGAGAGGATTTTTATCAAATTATGCTGTGCTTATGTTTCAAAAATATTTGAAACCACCTTTGGCGATTTGGGGACATCAAAGTTGTCGCTCCTGCTGCAGGAGCCACAGGCCTGGGGTGGCAGCTCCACACCTGGTTTTGTTTTCTGCCATGTCCATTTCTTACGCTGATTCCAACAATGAGAAATGTACGTTTGAGTCAACACCGAGTCATCTTTAATTAATACCAACCACAGGCCCTGATTTGGAAGCACGTGGCCGTAATCAACACACAACTCATGCACGTCCCTCAACAGCAGGAGGGAGCAGAGCCCTTCCCCTGATGTGCTGAAGCCCAGGAGAGGAAGAGCTGTTCCAAGGGAACAAGTTTTATTCTGCACTGTCCCTGTGCAGGAAACTCCCACCAGTGTTTTGGCATCAGTGAGTTTGGGTTTCCTCAGCCAGGATTTCCCTGCTCCGGCACAAACATGGGAGTGTCTGGAATGGGGCGCACCTGGCAGCACTGCCTGTGCTGGATTTGGGAAGCCAGGACCCACTGGGGACTCCCAGGGATGCTGTGCCTCAGTTTCCCCACCTGTAAAGTGGCCTTTGCAGAGGGGAAGGAGGGCAGGATGAGTGGCTTCCCCCATGGTGCTGATACCACCCATCCTGGATTTGACTGAAAGGGCAGCCTGAAATTGTTTTGGAAACCTCATTTTTGTACAAGAAGGAGACTCCAGCAGGGCAGGGCTTGCTTTAACCCAGTCCTTGCATGGAGCAAAAAACACGAGGGTGTCTCCAGACTCTGGGTATCATTTTCCACACTGGCTGTTCCTGCAGCTCTTTTGGTTTGCAGCAACATTTTTGGGGAATTTGGCCGCCATTTCCATGAGGTTCTGCGGGCTGTGGGTTGTGGTGTGAGTAGCTCCTGGCAAAGTGTGGATTTCCAGGCTGATCTCCTTACGGATGGAACTGGGCACTGTTTTGGGGCCAGTTTCTGCCCCTCACCACAGGCTGTTCTCCTTGCAGGTGTCGTGTCTCTGTGGCTCTGCCCCGTGCCTGCTCTGTGGCTGCTGCCCCTCGGCCAAGAACTCCACCATCTCCCGCCTCCTCTTCACCTTCTTCCTCTTCTTAGGCACCCTTGTGTCCATCATCATGATAATCCCAGGTGTGGAGAAGGAGTTGCACAAGGTAAAGAACTCCTGGAGGTCACTGGGAAGAAATGACCCAGCTCGTGGTGGGGACTTGAGGCTGAATGGAAAAAGTGGATTTTTGGGTCACAATGTGCTTCTGTTCCTCTTTTTTCTGAGTATGTCACTGGGAGAAGGCTCTATCAGGCCTGGTTTTCCACAGCAGGGAGAATGCAGTGGGATCATTTCATGCAACTTTTCATTTTCCCAGATGTCTCCCAGGAAAGTTTCCTACATCGCGTTTTTTGGGGTTCGACTGATGACTGGCAAGTGAGGGAGGTGGGACTTCAGCTGAGCTGGGCTTTAGGGAAAAGCTGGTTTCATGCCAGCTTTTCACTGACCTGCTGGGTGGCTTTATCTGTGTCACCTCAGGCAAGTGGCATTGGAACAGTCATGGTCTGGCCCATACTTGGTGGCACCAGGGCTCACGGTGGGTGTGGAATCACAGAATGGTTTGGGTTGAAAGGAATCTCAAAGCCCATCTCTTCCCACCCCTACCATGGCACTGACATCTCCCACTGTCCCAGGCTGCTCCAAGCCCCGTCCAGCCTGGCCTGGGACACTCCCAGGGGTCCAGGGGCAGCCCCAGCTGCTGTGGGCATCTGAGGACTTCTCAATGGGAGAAGCCAATCTTCAACCCAGACCTTCCCAGAACCATCAATCCCAGCAGGATGTGCCGGGGCGATGCTCACGCTCCCATCACTGTTTCAGCTGCCCGGTTTCTGTGAAGGCACTGGGTCAGTGCTGGGGGTCCAGACCAACGTGGACTGCAGCAGCTTCCTGGGGCACAAGGCCGTGTACCGCATGGGCTTCGCCATGGCCGCCTTCTTCTGCCTCTTCGCGGTGCTCATGGTGTGCGTGCGCAGCAGCAAGGACCCACGGGCCGCCCTGCACAACGGGTGCGTGTGGGGCCCTGCGGGGTGGGCACGGGCAGGACCCCCCACCCCTGCCCTGCTGGGTGCACTCCCTGCCTCCTCTCTCCTCCCACAGCTTCTGGTTCTTCAAGTTCCTGCTGCTGGTGGGGATCACGGTGGGGGCCTTCTACATCCCCGACGGTGTCTTCACCTCAGGTGAGGAGCTGCCCGTGCTCTCCGTGGCACCTGTGCCCCCGAGTCTCACTGGGCCTGTACTCAGCTGGTTTTTCTCCTCCTCTCAAGTGTGGTTTTACTTCGGTGTGGTCGGCTCCTTCCTCTTCATCCTCATCCAGCTCGTGCTCCTCATCGACTTGGCGCACTCCTGGAGCCAGCGGTGGCTGCGCAACGCGGACGAGGGCAGCGCCAAGGGCTGGTACGCAGGTGGGTGTGGCACCTCTGCCATGGTGGGACAGGCGGTCGGAGTGCCACGACCTTCCTGAGGAAGCATCCTGAGAAGGATGGCTGCAGAGCTGTGGGGACCCAGCATGTCCCTGTGCCAGCCCTGGGTGACCTGAGCCCAGCCCAGGGGGCTTTGAAGCCCTGGCAGGGGGGTCAGAGACCCTGGCATGCAGCCAGAGATCCTTGTGCCTTTGAGTTTGAGCCATGGAACAAATTGCCACCACTGTGTGAAGAAGGAAAAGTCACAAAAGTGCAGATTTAGGATTCTTATTATGGTGAGCTGGGAGGCAAGATGGAGGGAACTGGGCCTTGTCCTGTGCTCCTTCCTTCTTCTTCCCAGCCTCCATCTCTTGGGTGCTGGTGGCACTTTGGCATTGGTGTAGAGTAAAAGGGCACAGTGTGACACAGGTGACAGCTATTGGAAAGTGACAGTAAATAAAGTATCCCCAGTTTATAGTATAAAAGAGAGCAGCAGCCTGGGGGAGGGCAGAGGGCCTTGCTCTGCTCTGCTGAACAGAGCTTTGCAGGCCAGGCTGGAAATGTTTTCTGATGACCAACAATAAACAACCTCGAGAGCGAGAGCTGAAGACCTCAGACTCGTTCTTGGGCAGCTGGGCTGGAGAAAAGAGACTTTTTACACATCTCGGGGTCACCTTGAGCACAGGAACCCCGAGACAGAGGCACTGGCACGTCCTTCTTTCTCTCAGCCCAGAGAGCGTGATTCAGCTCAGCAGCTTCTCCCAGGTGACCTAAGAAAGAAAGGACTGGAGCTCTGGCCAGTGATTCCACAGAGAAATCAGCCTTTATTAGAGCAGGGCTCTCTGTGAAGGGAGCCAGCACAGATGCTCTCTGAACTGGGAGAAAACTGGGGTAGATACAGGGAAGGTGAGGAGCTGGGAGAAACCATCAACAACTCATGTGCAGGGGCAGAGAACAGGGAAAAGGGCCAGTAATGAACTGGGGATTAACATGGGGGTTGCAAAGAGCTCTGGGGGAGAAGTTTTGCTCACCCTAAGGACAGGGTGTGTGCCTTAGGGACAAGCTGTCCAAGGGACAGCAACAATCTACCTGTCTGCCAGACCTCTGGCCTCCACACACCACCTGTGTGTGGTTTTGGGGCTCAGCTCATCCCAGGGCCAGCTGAGGCTGAGCTGGCTGGGTCTGGGGGCTCTGCTCCAGCCTCTCTGGTGTCCTCCCCCAGCCCTCTGCACCGTCACCTTCATCTTCTACGCTGCCTCCATCGCGGCCCTTGTGCTGCTCTACATCTACTACACCAAGCCCGAGGGCTGCACAGAGGGCAAGGCCTTCATCAGCATCAACCTCATCCTCTGCCTCCTCATCTCAGTTGTGTCCATCCTGCCCAAGATCCAGGTGAGGCAGTGGGGAGCACTGGGAGAGCAGGGCTGTGTCACCCCAGGGTACAGGGACACCAGGAGAGCAGCGCTGTGTCACCCCGGGGTACAGGAGCACCCAGGAGATTGGGGCTGTGTCACCCCAGGGTACAGGGACACCAGGAGAGCAGCGCTGTGTCACCCCGGGGTACAGGAGCACCCAGGAGATTGGGGCTGTGTCACCCCAGGGTACAGGGACACCAGGAGAGCAGCGCTGTGTCACCCCGGGGTACAGGAGCACCCAGGAGATTGGGGCTGTGTCACCCCAGGGTACAGGGACACCAGGAGAGCAGCGCTGTGTCACCCCGGGGTACAGGAGCACCCAGGAGATTGGGGCTGTGTCACCCCAGGGTACAGGGACACCAGGAGAGCAGCGCTGTGTCACCCCGGGGTACAGGAGCACCCAGGAGATTGGGGCTGTGTCACCCCAGGGTACAGGGACACCAGGAGAGCAGCGCTGTGTCACCCCGGGGTACAGGAGCACCCAGGAGATTGGGGCTGTGTCACCCCAGGGTACAGGGACACCAGGAGAGCAGCGCTGTGTCACCCCGGGGGACAGGGGCACCAGGAGAGCAGGGCTGTGTCACCCCGGGGTACAGCAGCACCCTGAGCACCACTGCTGTGTTTGCAGGAGGCTCAGCCACACTCGGGGCTGCTGCAGGCGTCCCTCATCACCCTCTACACCATCTATGTCACCTGGTCTGCCCTGGCCAACGTGCCAAGTAAGCCAGACACCGCCTTGGGCTTGGGAGAGGGCGGGATGGGGCAGGAGCACTCCCTGGAGGGGATGTTTGTCCCTCCCTGTCCTTGGGGGCTGACCCCTGTGTGTCCCCCAGCCCAGCGCTGTAACCCCACGCTGCTGCTGAGGAACAGCACTGGCCCAGCCACGGCCACCGAGCCGCTGACAACCTGGTGGGACGCCCCGAGCATCGTGGGGCTGGTGATCTTCATCCTCTGCACCCTCTTCATCAGGTGAGCACTTGGCTCCTGTCCCCGGGGACAGCCCGGGAGCACTGAGCCATGGGAGGGGCCTCTGGAGAGGAGGTCACACCCTGCTCCAGGGGTTTTGTCACCAAAGGCTCTTTGTCCAGCCATCCCTGTCCCCAGGGGCACAGGCCTGAGCACAGTCACAGCTTTTAGGGTTTCCCCGCAGCCCCGAATTGCTCTGTCTGTCCTGGGGACGGCCCCAAGGACAAAACCCCTGCCATGGGGTGGGTTTGGGGGATCACTGGGTGCCCTCCCTCGCCCTGCTGGCAGTGCTTTGCCTGATGCAGCCCAGGCCACCTCTCACCTTCTGCAGCCACTCACGCTGCTGCCTCGTGTTCCCCCTGGTGCCCTCCAGCACCCCAGGGCCTTTCCCAGAGCTGTTTCCCAGCTGAGTGGCCCCCATTCCACACTGGAGTCTGGGGTTGCTCTCCCCAGGGGAAAAACTTTGCCTTCATTCTCTTTGTTGAGCTTGATGAGGTTCCAGTCAGCCTTCCAGGGCCTAAAGGGGATCTAAGAGAGCTGGAGCGGGGCTCTGGGCAAGGGTGACAGAGATTTTAGGGTTTCCCTACAGCCTGCATCCCCCAATCTGCCCTGACTGTCCCATACCTAGAGGGGCTCCAGGATGGCTGCAGAGAGGTGTAGGTTAAGGGCCACAGTCACAGCTTTTAGGGTTTCCCCAGAGCCTGCGTTCCCCAAACTGCCCCGGGGACGGCCCCAAGGACCAAACCCCGGCCGTGGGGGCAGTGACCGAGTGCTGCTGATCCCTTTGCCCGCAGCCTGCGCTCCTCGGACCACCCGCAGGTGAACAAGCTGATGCTGACGGAGGAGAGCGGGGCCGGCGCCGGGGCCGGGGCCGGGCCGGGCGGGGCGGAGGAGGGCGGGGTGCGCCGCGCCTACGACAACGAGCAGGACGGCGTCTCCTACAACTACACCTTCTTCCACCTCTGCCTCCTCCTGGCCGCCCTCTACATCATGATGACCCTCACCAACTGGTACAGGTGAGAGCTGCCATGGGCACCCCGTTCCTCCAGGTCCCATCCTGCTGGGGTGCTGCGCACAGCTGAGGGGTGCGAGGCTGCTGGACGTGCTCCCTTATCAGCGTTAATCATTTCTAGGGTTGTGCCTGGGCTTGGCAGCAGCCTCTGCTGCAGCCCGGGGTGCCTTGGGAGGAGCAGGGATGAGGCTGAGGCTGCAGCAGTGGGGTCACAGCCCCGGGGTGGACGCAGCCCTCCTGGATGTTCCCTGGGTGGCACCCATCCCTCCCGGGGCACGGGCAGGGTGTCACAGTGATGGGTGCCGCCCTCCTGTTGGCTGTTTCAGGCCGGATGAGAGCCTGCAGGTGCTGAGGAGCCCCTGGACGGCCGTGTGGGTGAAGATCTGCTCCAGCTGGGCCGGGCTCCTGCTCTACCTCTGGACCTTGGTGGCTCCGCTGGTGCTGCCGGACCGGGACTTCAGCTAAGGTGGCCGTGGATGTGCTGCTGCCATCGTGGCTTTGTCCCTCGAGGCTGGGGACAGCCCCAGCTCTGCCTCAGCCTCAGTTCTGCATGCAGGAGCTGCTGTGCTGGGTTGTGCCTTCTTGCAGCTCTTTTGTTTTAATTTGAAAGAGGTGAAGTGCCAAGCAGAGAAAATTAAGGGCTGAGGGAGACCTGAGGGTGTTTTTATAAACCTCTCATCATCTCCATGTTTGTGTAGTGCCTTTGGCAGTGCCTCCAGACCCTCTCCACCCAGCACACGCTGCCTTGCCTTGGGAGGGTTTGGTTCTCACCAGCTCTCGGTGCCCCGGGACTGTGGTGCCTTTTGGGGGGTCTGGCTGGGTACAGGGCCCGGGACCTGGCCGGTGTCGTGTCCCCAAACAGCCTGGAGGAAAACAAATCCCGGGGAACTGTGGCTGGAGGCAGAGGCCCTGCTGCATCCCTGCCTCCATGGTGGCCGCAGCGCCTCGGGGCTGTCCCGGCAGGACAGGACCCCGTCCTCCCGGGCACAGGTCAGGTTTCCACAGGCTGTGCTGGCCTGGCCCCAGCTCTGCCTCGTTAATAAAGTCTCGTTTGGAATAAACGCGGTGGATTTGTCCCTTTGGAGTCTTCTCTGGTGTGCGGGTGCCCAGGAGGCGGTGGGAGCGGGATGTTTTAAGTGCCCCGGCGCCGGCGTGGGGGCACAGCGGCTGCCCGGGGCTGCAGGCAGGCGTGGCATCGCTTTGGGGCAGGAGACTTGGAGCCATGCACGCCATGGCCAGGCTGTGCCAGCCCGAGAGGCGTGGTGGTGGTGAGCAAAGGAGGGTGTGCAATGTGGGGTGTGCGCAGTGTGGGGTGAGCGGTGTGGGGTGTGCGCAGTGTGGGGTGCGCAGTGTGGGGTGAGCGGTGTGGGGTGTGCGCAGTGTGGGGTGCGCGGTGTGGGGTGTGCGCAGTGTGGGGTGCGCAGTGTGGGGTGAGCGGTGTGGGGTGTGCGCAGTGTGGGGTG
>VWYI01007293.1:28410-40453 GCA_013399455.1 Anthoscopus minutus | reverse complement strand
CCCCATCCTGCACCCACTGACCCCCACCCGGCACCCGGCACTAATCCTGCACTCATCCAGCACCCTGTAGCCCTCAGGCTGAACTCACCCCACTCCCTGTAACCCTCACCCTGCACCCTCACCTTTAACCCTGCACCCCTGTGTCCCTGTCCCCTCACCCTGCAGGGAAGGTTCTGGGAAGGATCACATCACCGGATTTATTTTGCTGTCACACTTCCCTTCATCATTTATGTCCAAGGAGAATGCTCCTTGCTCCCTGCTTTCTTCAGGAACCCTGTGGCAGGTCCACCCCAATTCCATGATCTGTGCACCCCAAAACGACCCAGGAAACTGAGGCAGGGCCCCGGGGGTGACCCTGGCTGTGTTGCCTTTGGCTTTCCTGGATTTGGGATTTCAGCAGAGCAACACCCCAGTGGCAGGTTGTTCCCTGTGGCATCTGTCCCATCCCTCTGGATTTATCTCCCCACATTCATCCTGTGCAGGGCACCCCGAGATGCTCCAGCCCTAGGGAAGCCTGGCTGCTTTTGCCTTCCTGGCTGTATTTTAATAGGAATAAATTAAAACAAAAAAAGAATAGATTCATGGCACAAAACCCCCCAGGACTAAGCATGAGGTGAGTGGGACTCATGGGCAGCCTGAGTTCCCAGTTCCCTCTCTGGGAATGTTCTGAACTCTCCACAGAGTTGTGGCTGTTCTACATTTGCCGCTCAGCGAGTACAATCCGTATCTCAGTCCCCATATCCTGTTTTCTGCAGGAGGGGAGGAGGGAAGCAGCTCCCTGCCAGCTGAGCACCCACCCCTGAGCTCAGCCCGTCACGGCAGGGGCTGCAGGAGGGCCCCAGGTCCCCTGGAGGTGTCACCCTCCAGCCCCCAGAGCTGCCCCCGGGATTCCCCAGCCCGGGCTCGGCGTCACGGCTCTGATGGAAAAGGGAAATGCCACGGAGAGATCTGGGAGAGTGCACCTGGCACAGAGCCATGAGGGACTAAAACTTCCTTTATTTGCTGACTGTCACTGCCAAAGGGGAAAGTCCCCACAGGCAGCAGCAGCAGCTGCATTTCTGGGAGAGCTGGGGGTGTTCCCCTGGAGAGGAGAAGGCTCCAGGGAGAGCTCAGAGCCCCTGGCAGGGCCTGCAGGGGCTCCAGGAGAGCTGGAGAGGGACTGGGGACAAGGGCTGCAGGGCCAGGAGCCAGGGAATGGCTGCCAGTGGCAGAGGGCAGGGCTGGATGGGATCTGGGGCAGGAATTGTTCCCTGGCAGGGTGGGCAGGGGCTGGGCTGGAATTGCCAGAGCAGCTGGGGCTGCCCCTGGATCCCTGGCAGTGCCCAAGGCCAGGCTGGGCACTGGGGATAGCCTGGGACAGTGGGAGCTGGCCCTGCCAGGGCACAGGGTGGAACTGGATGAGCTTTAAGATCCCTTCCAACCCAACCCATTCTATTTCCATGGTAATTTTCCGGGTGAATAATTCATCAGCGAACATCTGCCACCTCCAGCTCAGCAGAAAACACAGCCCTGGGCTGGGTCCCGTCCCTGCTCTGAGCCACAGCTCCAGCCTGGAGAGCAGGATCAGACCAGCAACCCCCCCCAGCGCACTCATTATCTCCCCAGGTGGCTTTAATTGCTCTAATTACTCTCCCTGGGGCGCCACCCCGGAGAGGGATGGATGGGGAGGATAACGTGGGGAGCCCTGGAAGAGCCACGCAGCAGCCACAGGGGGTGTCTGTGAGCGCTGCGCTCCCAAATTGAACTGAGCCGAACCGAACCGAACCCCAGGCTTGGGTAAGGGACCCTCCTGGGGTCACCAAGCTTTTGGGACCATGAGAAGGGAGAGCCCCCAGTGCCACCCCGGTCTGGGTGGTGATGACAGCGATCCCACCCTGGCCGCGGCGATCCCGGCGCTTCCGGGGGCGCTCCCCAGCATCATTTTATTCCCTTGAATGCATGGCCTCCTTGTTTTTTATTTTATTCCCGGGATTAACACATCGGGCAGCAGCCGGACTGGCTCCTGCTCAAAAGAGGAGGGGAAAGCGTTTACATAATTCATTTAAATGAGGCACCCGAGGAAACCCAAATTGGACTTCCAGCATGTTTACAGAGCCACGCAGAGCTCCGTGATCCGCATCTGGAGCCATTAATGCCTCCCAGACGGAGCACAGGGCATGGATAATTAATTAATTGTGGAGCAGAGCCCTTGCCCAGCCTCCAAAGAGAGCGCTCGGGGGCACAGGCAGCGACGCCCGGCGCTGCTCCCCTGGGGTGTGGATTCATTTCCCCCGGGCTTCCTTCCCAAAAAGTTCCTTGGGGCAGGAAGATGCTGGGGGGTGGTGGGGTTGAAGCCATGGGAAAAATGAACCGAGCTGGGCTGGAAAATCCCTGCCTGGAGGGGTCTGAGGGGAGGAGCAGCCCCGCGGGGTGATGGCAGTGCCAGGGCTGTCCTCCCCCAGGGACGGGGACAGCGGGGAGGGGACACAGGGACCCCTCGAGGGGACAACCCCCCTGCAGGGGGGAGCAGAGGCCCCTGCCCCTGTGCGCCCCAGACATCCCAGCTCTGTAGGATCAGGCGGCCGCTGCTCCAACCGGGGGGGCTGCGAGACATCGGGGATGCCCCAGGGACCCTGTCCTGCCCTGGCCCGCGCTCAGCGCCCTCCTGCCCTCGGGAATCTCTCCCTGCGGGTCCCTCAGGGGCTGGAATCGCTCCCTGGGGCTCTGCAGCACCCGGAGGCGGTTCCAGCCCCAAACCTGGCCCTGATCCCGGGGGTGCTTTGGGGGTTCTGAGAAGGAGCCCCCGGCCCTACACGGGGACACCTCCACCCACTTAAAGCCTTCATTTGCAGCCCCCTGCAGCTGGGGCTGACTCCTCAGCCTTCCCGCTGCTCTCGGAGCTGCTGTCTCTACCTTCAGCACCGCTTTGAAGAGCAAAGGAGGCATAGGAAGTAAAAAAAAAAGCCCAAAAAACCCAGAAAAAAGTATTTTAAAACCTGCAGCTTGAACCCTGCTGCTGGAGGAACATCTGTATCTATAAATATCTGCTGGGAGTGGGAACAGGCTGTGTCTGTATCTGCAGCAGCAGCCTCGCCCCAGCTCACCCCGCTCCAGCTCCAGCACATGCTCCTCGACACGCTGCGGGCCCCGCAGCCCGGCAGGAGATGCTGGGGATAAAATTCCCAAACCGGGCTTTAATACAACGGGAAACAAAGCAGGGCTGTGTTGGCGTTTGCAGCGTGTTTCCATCTCCAAGGGGCTCAGGGCAGGAATTCCCCATCCCGTGGTGGTGGGGCTTTCCTGGGGCATCGCGGATGGACTGGAGGAGCTTTTCCAGGCCAGGGGATTCCATGATGGATGCAGCTGGAGATGAGGCAGTGGGGCCAGGCCGGGCGGGGGCTGCTCCAGCAGGAAACCACCCTGTGCTGTCCCTGTTGGTGTCCGGGGAGGGGACAGGGGTTATCCAGGTCCCACTGTCCCTGCAGGGACGGGGAGGGCTCTGTGAGCCCCGGGGTTTGCCCCCAAATGGCAGCAGCGCTGTCCCAGGGCAGCCTTTCCCCACCCCTCCCAGTGACCTGCAGAGCCTCTGAAACAAAAGCTCCCGGTGGCTGCCAGCCCTGTTTCTGTCCCCAGAGCCCTCTGGGCACAGTTGTACTCCAGAAAAAGTGGGAAAATGGCCCTTCCCATCCACTCCCCTTCCCATCCACTCCCCTTCCCATCCACTCCCCTTTCCATCCACTCCCCTTCCATCCACTTCCCTTTGGCTAAAAGAACACAGTGACCCACAGATGCAGTCACTTCAAGCCTCACACCCCAGCCTCACCCCTAATCCAGCCCCATTAAGGGATGTNATCCACTCCCCATCTACTCCCATCCACTCCCCTTCCCATCCACTCCCCTTCCCATCCACTCCCCTTCCATCCACTCCCCTTCCCATCCACTCCCCTTCCCATCCACTCCCCTTCCATCCACTCCCCTTTCCATCCACTCCCCTTCCATCCACTTCCCTTTGGCTAAAAGAACACAGTGACCCACAGATGCAGTCACTTCAAGCCTCACACCCCAGCCTCACCCCTAATCCAGCCCCATTAAGGGATGTCTGTACCCCATAAAAGGATGTTCAAGAGGCTGGAGAAGTGGCCACTGGCACAGAGGTACCCAGCCCGGTGACAAACTGGGATTTGTGGCACCCAAAGGCACGCTGGACACCCCTCACTGTGGTGTGGCTCACCCTGGAGGGATGGGAATGCACCGAACATGTGGGGTCATCGCTGCACAGGGCTTCAGTCCCATCCCAGCCTCCAAACCAGAGAAAAACAGATTGAAAAAAAATCACAGAATCCATCACAGACTCACAGAAACAGTCACAGAATCACAGAATCAGAGTCACAGAAGGGTTTGGCTGGGAAGGGACCTGAAAGCCCATCCCAGCCCTGCCACACAGGGCCAGCTGCCACTGTCCCAGGTGCTCCAGCCCCAGTGCCCAGCCTGGCCTTGGGCACTGCCAGGGATCCAGGGGCAGCCCCAGCTGCTCTGGCAATTCCAGCCCAGCCCCTGCCCACCCTGCCAGGGAACAATTCCTGCCCCAGATCCCATCCAGCCCTGCCCTCTGCCACTGGCAGCCATTCCCTGGCTCCTGGCCCTGCAGCCCTTGTCCCCAGTCCCTCTCCAGCTCTCCTGGAGCCCCTTTGGGCCCTGCCAGGGGCTCTGAGCTCTCCCTGGAGCCTTCTCCTCTCCCCAGCTCTCCCAGCCTGGCTCCAGAGGGGCTCCAGCCCTGGAGCAGCTCCGTGGCAGGGACATTTCCCTGTGCAAAGCGGTGACCGTCGATGTGCAGAACGATTTGGAGACAAACGCAGTGGGGTGGGGCAGGAATGCAAATGGATCCCTGTGCGTTTGTGTCAACAAACGTCCCTTTGTGCCCTGACATCCTCACCGGGGCTCTGGAGAGGGAAAACTCTGGGCTGGGCCCTCCTGGGCTCAGGGAGGACAGACCTCGGTGCCACTGCAGTGGCTGCTCCTGCGAGGCTGCAGATGGGATTTGCAGGATTTAAGGGCTCAAGCACCAAAGGGCTGGAGGATTTACAAGCTTCGTTTTGTTGGTTCTGGTGGAAAAAGCTGGGAATTGAGGAGAGCCGGGAATTGAGGATCTCCCCTGACAGGGATGCCCCGAGCTCCCAGCCCCTGACCCCGCTGCCGAGGGGCCCAGGGTCCCTCCTGGGGTGACCTGGCTGCTGCTGGTGCCAGCCTTGCCTCTCCCCCTCGGTGCCACATCGCTTTTCCTCCCGGATTTCGGGGGAGGAGAGCTCTCCGCCTAATTGCTTAAACCCGTGCAAGCCGGGATTTGTGTGAGGCACCGCCCAAGCCCCCAAAACTCCGGGGATGCCCGAGGGCACCGCGGCTGCGGGAGCTCAGCGACAGCAGCAGGGAGACCCTCAGTGTCCCAGCCTCCATCTCCTCCTGCTGCAGCCCCGGGCAGGGCTCTGGGGGTGCTGCGGGTGCTGCGGGTGCTGCGGGTGCTGCGGGTGCCTCCCCACCCACGCCGAACCAGCTGGGGCTGCATGAGTGAGGCTCAGCTGACGGCGAGCAGCGGCCGTGGGCGCGGGGAGCGGGGAGAGCAGGGCTGGGCTGCCAGGGCTGGGAAAGGAGCAGAAACACCTTCTTCCAGGAGATAAAGGCTGAGGAGAAGGTGGATGCTTCAGGGAAAGGAATCTGCTGGAAGAGGCTCCTCCCTGCTCGGGGCGGCCGGGTGCTGCCCCGCGGCTCCCCGGGGACAGCAGCTGCTCAGGCAGGCTCCCCCGTTCTCACAGCCCGGCGCTGTGGATGTCGCGGGGATATCAAAAATAAATGAGCAGCTCTGGCTGTGGCCGGGGGAGCTACAGCCGGGATGTGGCCGTGGTCACTTCCCATCCCTCCCGGCCGGGGCCGTCCAGCCCAGCACGGGAGCGGCCCCCGCTGGGAAGGAGCGCCCTGAGCGCACCCACAGCCCCGCAGGGGCAGAGGTTCCGCGGCTGGAGCAGCTGCTGGAGCGTGCCTGGGTCACAGCAGGGCAGCTGCAGGCACAGGACAGGCGGGTCCCCTCCTGTTTGTGCTGTCCTGGACTTTTTCCCACAGGATCTGTAACCCCCTAAGCCCAGGGTGACCCCAAATAAATCACTCCTGACAGACCTTTCCCTCTCTGGGCATTAAATCCTGCAGAGAAGAGCTCAATCCCTGCAGCCCCCTCAGGCAAACCCTCTGCTGCTGCAGCTGTGTCCAGCAGGGACCATTCCCAGCTCCGTGGGTGCCTCTGCCGTGTTCCCAACACCCATCGTGGGGCAGCCTGGCACCTTCCTGTGTCTTCCAGTGGTTTTGCTGTCCCCAGGCGCCGTTTGTCTCTTGTGACAGCTGATCAGATCTGCCTCAGCTCAGCGTGTGAGCAGCTCTAACCCCAGCGCTGCTGCTCCAAGCTCCAGCAGCTCCCTGTGCTCTGCTGGCTCATCCCACAGGGGCAGGGCTGGATGGGATCTGGGGCAGGAATTGTTCCCTGGCAGGGTGGGCAGGGGCTGGGCTGGAATTGCCAGAGCAGCTGGGGCTGCCCCTGGATCCCTGGCAGTGCCCAAGGCCAGGCTGGACACTGGGGCTGGAGCACCTGGGACAGTGGAGGTGTCCCAAGGCAGGGCTGGGCTGGGCTGGGCTTTGAGTTTCCCTTCCAACCCCAAATAATTCTGTGAGTCCATGACTCTTTCCCTTGACAAAGGCACAGTCCCAGTGAAGCAAATCCCAAGATCCAGCCCCAAAGGAACCTCCTGGAGCTCTGGGCATCAGGCACATGCCAGCAGTGCCCAGATCCAGTATTCCTGCCCAGCATTGTTTTTATGTGAGGATGAGAAGGATCCTAATATGATTTTGAAAAATGATGCAGGTGGGCAGGAGGAATTGCTGGAGCTTATTTGCAACTGTGACACCGGGAAAGGAGCGTGGATGTGGCCACAGCTGAGCTGTTCCCCTTCCTGGGAACATTTTGAATCCCTGAGCTGTTCCCAGGAACCTCCTGAATCCCGGAGGTGTTCCCAGGGACCCCCTGAATACTTGAGCTGTTCCCAGGAATTCCCTGAGCTGTTCCCCTTCCCAGGAGCAGCCTGAATCCCTCAGGAGAACTCCTGTGGCTGGACTGTCCATCCTGAAGGCACAAAAGAAACCTGCCAGGCTTTCCTATGGTCTGTCTCAAGTTGAAATCAAAATAATTTCAGTATTTTGCCCTTTTTCTTTTGCTTCCAAGGAAATCTGGCTGCAGGATCTTTGTTCCCCACGTATTTACATGTTCTGAAGCACTTGGAATATAAAAATGGAGTGTGAATCATATCCTTGCTTTAAATAAAGCTCATTCCATCCTTAAGGATGTGTTTGTCACTGATTGTGTGACTCCTGTGATTGAGCAGTCTTAGAAGGAATAAAGCAGCCAATAATTACCCTGAAATTCCACCAAGGAGTGCTTTATTGATGAAGAGATAATGAAAGAGGCAATGTTTGAGGGGAAGAAATAAAGTTTTTTATTAAATCAAATTACAGAGCTGGAAAATAAAGACTGGCCTTTTACCACAGTTTGGAGTTTGGCCATGAAGAGTGGAAAATGTGGAGAAAAGGATTTTTTTTCTCTCTATCCTATTTAATCTAGAGATGTTTGTGAGCCACCCCTGCCTCCCTACCATCCTCTCCCAGCAGAGCTGTCACGGCACTGTCACAGCGGGACAATAAAAGTCATCTCCTCATCTGCCAGGGGGATGGATTGGGGAAATGATTTGTAGAACAGCAGAAAAAAGATAAATATTACCTGTCCCTGCTGCAGATCCCACCTTCACCTCGCTTTCCTGCTTGTCCTTTGGGGTGCTGTGCTGGGGGATCCTGCACACTGTGGGCTTTGGTGGCCTTTTCTGCACTCCAAAGGATCCCAACCCTTTCTGGGCAATGAAAGGTTTGGAGAGCTGGCCCTGGAGTCAGGGAAGCTTCTCCGGTGCCTGTGGGATGGAGGGGTCAGCTTCACCAGCTTCACAGAGTTTCTGGGAATTACAGCTGCTGGAGACCCTTCTGTACCCTGCTCTGATGGGCAGAACCTGTTTTTTCCTTCACTTTCCCATTTCATCCTGAAAATTCCCTTCTTTGACCTATTCCTGGCCCCTCTCTCCTCCTGAGGGTGAAGAAATCGGGCAGAGAAGGAGGATTTTGGTGGCACAGCTCGCAGGTTTTGGGCATTGTGTTTGGGTTCACGGTCCTGACAATTCCTTTTTTTCAGGGAAGAAGTGGAGTCACCATCCCTGGAAGTGTTGAAAACCTGAGCAGACACTTCATGCCACGGTTTGGAGGGAGTGGTGGGGTACAAAGGTTGGACTTGACAATCTTGGCTATGTCTTTTCCAGCCTTGATGTGATTCTGAATGATCTGAACCAGGAAGAGGCTGATACACTCTGGAAATTCTCCTAAAATATTCTGTCCCACCACATCTTCAGGAGCTCTAAGAAATGCAGGAATTCATTAAGTTCTCATTGGGAATTTCACATTCCCAAATAAATCTGACTTGCCCCCACTGTTTTGAGAACCCAGCATGGAGGACACCCAGCCACAGATGTTCAGCAGAGCCTGGGAGAGCTGGTTGGAATAGGAACTGGAATTCCAGCAATCCCAGTGTCCAGGGCAGGGATTGACCACAGACACTGCTGGGGAAGGAGCAGCCTGGAGATCTCCTGACACCTCCTGTGGATAATGGAAGGTGTCCATGACACTCTGAGTGTCCCAGACCCCAATGCCGTGAGTGTCCCCTGGGAGAAGTTAAGGACAACCCCAAGGAATGTGCGCCTGCAAAAGGAATGTATTGGAAACATCTGGAGCAGGGAGAAATGTCCCTGTCCCCAGGGGCTGGGAGATGGCAGAGAGAATCTGAGGAAGTCTGGGGTGTGTTCCTGGAAAGGTCATGGGCAAACACAGCCATAAGTGTGGACACGCATCCATAAATGTGCACACACAGCCATGGACATGGACACACAGCTATGGACATGGACACATAGCCATGGACACACAGCCATGGACACACAGCCATGGACAGGGACACACAGCCATGGACACACAGTCATGGACACACAGACATGGACACACAGCCATGGACACACAGCCATGGACACACAGCCATGGACACACAGCCATGGACACACAGCCATGGACACACAGCCATGGACACACAGCCATGGACACACAGCCATGGACACACAGCCATGGACACACAGCCATGGACACACAGCCATGGACACACAGCCATGGACACACAGCCATGGACACACAGCCATGGACACACAGCCATGGACACACAGCCATGGACACACAGCCATGGACACACAGCCATGGACACACAGCCATGGACACACAGCCATGGACACACAGCCATGGACACACAGCCATGGACACACAGCCATGGACACACAGCCATGGACACACAGCCATGGACACACAGCCATGGACACACAGCCATGGACACACAGCCATGGACACACAGCCATGGACACACAGCCATGGACACACAGCCATGGACACACAGCCATGGACACACAGCCATGGACACACAGCCATGGACACACAGCCATGGACACACAGCCATGGACACACAGCCATGGACACACAGCCATGGACACACAGCCATGGACACACAGCCATGGACACACAGCCATGGACACACAGCCATGGACACACAGCCATGGACACACAGCCATGGACACACAGCCATGGACACACAGCCATGGACACACAGCCATGGACACACAGCCATGGACACACAGCCATGGACACACAGCCATGGACAGGGACACACACATGGATGTGGACAGTTGTGCCTGGCACCTGTCACCTGGAGCCCCACCAGGAGCCTTCTTCCAGCAGCTCAAACATGGCCCCAGGGACGAGTGACCCCTCCCTCTGCCAAGGGGGATGGATGTGTGGGAAGCCTCCAGACATGGAAAAGGCACAAACAAGGCCCTGACTTGGAGCATTTCCAGGAGCTGGCAGGACCTGGGGAGGGGATGCTGTGGTTGCCCTTGGAACAACCTTGCTGCATCCCAGCTGTTTGTGTTGGCATTGCCATGGTTTCTCCCAGGGCCACCATGTCCCTCCCAGGTCTCCTCCTGCCTTCCAGGCTATGAGGTCGCTCCAGGAAATCTCCTTTTCATCCATGTCCGTGGCTCCTGAGTTCTCCAGACATTTCTCCCAGGCTCTCCCGCTCCCCTGGGCAGCTCAGCAGCTCTCTGGTGAGGGTGACAGCCAGGTTGTCCCAGCCAGAGCACAGATGGCTCTCAGGACAGGACCAACAAGGCCAATAATTGTCCACAAACCAGCAAAACCAAACCTATTCTTCCTCAGGCAATTTTGGGAAGCAGTTCTGGCAGCTCCAGTGCTGCTCCGCCATGAGGAAAAGCTTTGGGGTCTCAGAGAAGGTGAGAGGCTCATGGCTGGAGGTCTCAGGCACCCTCCAGGGATGGGGACAGTCCTGCTCCTGTGGGAGGATGTTGTAGCAGGGTCGGACAATCACACCCGTTCTAGTCTCAAGAAGTTTCACCCAAGGGTTTTTATTGTGCCCATACAGAGACTTTTTATCCCTTCCTGACCCCGCAGTGCTCCCCATCCCCACTGGCCACCATCACACCACACCCTAAGTGCATTGCTGGAAGCGCTGCTCTGGGAAAGCATCCCCAAAAATCCAAAATACAGACAAATCCCATTTTCCCATGGTGTTTTTTGCAGCACAGATGTTCTTTGTTTCCTTCTACCTTTATCTTCTTTCTCTTCTTCTCATGGACACACAGGGATCCTGCTGGCTTCTTCTTTCTGTCAGCTCCTTTGTCTGACCCCCAGCAGGCTGTGGGCTTTCCACAGGAGGAGGCACCAGAGCACCTTCATGCCTCAAACCAGGGCAAATCTCTCTAAAAATCCTCCTTCTGCCCAGGTCAGTGGGACTGGAATGGCTCCTCCCTGTTCCTCAGAGCTCTGCAGCAGACTCTGCTCCTGCGCAGAAAATGGGGAGAAAATGCGGATTTGAGGGACTTTTTTCACCTTCCCATTCCCTGTGCAGCAGCCCTGGAATAGCAGGTGTAGCTGAAAACAACCTTGGTTGTGCGCAGGGTCCCTGTAAAGGTGATTTTTGCTCTGTCACGTGCCACAGTCACCCTCATTTCAGTCACCCTGGGCCCAACTTCCCCCATGGGAAGGACAGGGAAGAAAGCATGGAGCTGTTTTGCCAGAAGATGAACCGACAGCTCTCTGTGTCTCTCCACAGTCCGTCTCCACATTTATCTTCCTCTCCCCATCCTGCTCTTCCCACGTGCAATCTGCTGCTCCAGAGCAATCCGGGTTTCCATGAACCCCTGGGGCAATGGGGAGGGAGCTGCTCTGCTTTGGGAACCTCTTTTAGAGCTGAGTTCAAATCTCTGCTGCTCCTTTTCCCTTCCCAACTCGCCCCAGTCTCCAGGGAGATCAGGGGAACCTTTCCAACCGGGGAGGAATTTTCCACCTAAACACTTTCTTGACCTGAAATCACTTCTTATCTTCCCAGCAGAAAACATTATTTCCATAGAAGGTGCCTTTTCCCTCAGCAAATAAAACCCTCGAGCTCAGCTTCCAGAAAAGAGAGGTTTTATCCTGCACACTAAGCACCGAGGATGGGTTTTTTTGCAAATAAAATTCCCCAGGATCTGTCCTGAGGGGCCCATCCTGGGAGTTTCCAACCCCCCAGTGAGGGCTGGGAGCCAGCAGCACATCATCTCCCTGCAGAGCTGCTCAGCTCCTTCAAACCTCCAGCACAGAGCTGGAGAGCCAAGGAACCCTCCTGAGCCAGCCAGACTTGGCTGCCAGAGGGGGCTGAACTCATTCCTGGTCATGCTGTTGGCAGCTCTGCTTCCCTGGGATCTGTGGATCCAGGAGTGGAAAGGCTGGGGCTGCTAATGGCAAACACATGGGCATCCCTTTCCTTTCCTTTCCTTTCCTTTCCTTTCCTTTCCTTTCCTTTCCTTTCCTTTCCTTTCCTTTCCTTTCCTTTCCTTTCCTTTCCTTT
>VWYI01007293.1:0-20895 GCA_013399455.1 Anthoscopus minutus | reverse complement strand
CCCCTTTTCCTTTTTCCTCTTTTTCTTTTTCCCCTTTCCCTTTCCCTTTTTCTTTTTCTCCTTTTTCCTCTTTTCCATTTACTTTTCTCTTTTTCTTTTTCTTTTTCTTTTTCTTTTTCTTTTTCTTTTTCTTTTTCTTTTTCTTTTTCTTTTTCTTTTTCTTTTTCTTTTTCTTTTTCTTTTTCTTTTTCTTTTTCTTTTTCTTTTTCTTTTTCTTTTTCTTTTTCTTTTTCTCTTTTTTTTCTTTTTCTTTTTCCCTCTTTTTCTTTTTCCCCTTTTCCTTTTTTTTTTTCCTTTTTCTTTTCTCTTTTTCTCTTTTTCTCTTTTTCTCTTTTTCTCTTTTTCTCTTTTTCTCTTTTTCTCTTTTTCTCTTTTTCTCTTTTTCTCTTTTTCTTTTTCCCCTTCTCCTCCTCCTTCCCCTCCTCCTCCTCCCCTCAGTGCTGTTTCTCCCTGGTCTCCTCTGACAAGGAGGATCCAGCCCCGACACTTTAATTTTGTTGACGATCGGCTGCCCGTGCCAGGGACGAGGAGAGGGAGGATCTGGAGGTGCTGCTGGGGCAGGTCCCTCTGCACAGCAGAGCCGTGGGCAGCCGGGCCCTCCAGGCCCTGCCTGCAGGATCTGCCTCCAAACCCAGCCCCACTGAAATGTTTCTGTGGGGTCCCAGCCCCACTGAAATGTTTCTGTGGGGTCCCAGCCCCACTGAAATGTTTCTGTGGGGTCCCAGCCCCACTGAAATGTTTCTGTGGGGTCCCATCGCTGTGAGCTCCTGCAGCCGCCACCGCTGCTTTAGCCACGGGATTCCCTCCTTCTCCTCATCCTCAAATGGGAGAAATCCTCTCCCTGGGTGAGCCCGGTCTCTGCCCTGGAGCTCCTCGTGAGGAACAGCCATTGCTAGAAAAGCCACCAGTGGTCCTGTCCCCACTGCATGGACGTGACCCAGACCTGTCCCCTCGTGAGCCCCTGGATTTGGGAAATATCCCACAGAAATTCCTTCCCTCCAAATATTTATTTTCACGACCCAAGGGGTCAAACAGCCCAAGATGTTTTCTCAGTTGTTTCAAGCTGAAGCAATCCAAGAATTCTGGGAATCTTCCTCGGAGCTGAGGTCCTGGGTGAACAATGCAGGACGTGGCCGAAGGTCTGCGTGGAGCACCCACCCTCCACATCTGCTGGGCTTTCCTTGGAGATTTGTTATGGACAAAAGCAGCTCTTGGAAGAGTTGTTCTTCTCCTGTTGGAGCAGATGGACAGAAATATTTCACACATGACTCAAATTCTGGATGGCTCCACCACAAACTCCAGACGGGAATGGGCAGGAGGGACATTAAATCATCCTTGATTTATAGAGAACCCCACAGAAGAAATCCCAGCCTTGCACGGGGATCTTCCCCACTTCAGTTTCACTCTTGATCTCCAAGCCAAGAGGCTGAAATTCCAGGTTTTTGCAGCCCCAAAGCCAGTAGCAGTAAAAGTTTAGAAAACCCCAGTGGATTTGTGCTGCAGGTTGAGCAGGGAAAGTGATCCGAAATGAAATTATTGCTCTGGAAAACAGGGATGGGTTTCCAAGGCTGCACTTCCAGGGCTGTGCTCCTTCCTACCTAGGCTGGAACAATAAATATTTAACGAGGCAAATGGATCCTCCTGCACTCGTAATTAAGGGAAGAGGGAATAAATTGCATTCCTAATTATTCCTAACAAAAGGGAAGAAAATTTCCTCAGAGATCAGTGAGAATTCCCATTTCTCCCCAAGTGAAGCAGGAGCAGGGAATGGATTTGGAAAGGAATGGGTTTGAAAGAGAACATTTAGCATCTGATGGGAGATAAAAGGCAGCGCTCACCTCTACTGGGGAGTTTTATTCCGTTTAAACTGGTTTTACTGGGATAACAGCGGGAATTCTGGGCTCATGGACCACGGGGAACTCCCCATCCCTGGGCCTCAGTTTCCCATTTACAATCAGAATAAAACTGGCTGGAGCTCACAAAGGACTTTGTTCCTGGAACACTTTTTCTGAATGCCAAAAATATGGATTGCAACATCTCTTGGAAAAAATTCCTCTCTGAGCAGATTTGTTGTTGGAAAACATGAACATCCGAGTGTGGAATTCTCAAATATTGCTTCATATTTTATGATTTTTTTCCCTCATTGTTATTTTTATGACTTTGAAGTGTTTTGCTTCACAAGCCCCAACTGTGAACAAGGGGATTTATTGACTGATAACAAAATAAAATGCAGATGAACAGCACAGAATCATGGAAGTGGCATCCAGCCTATCTCCAGCTGTCCTAAAAAGAGGGAAAATCGTCCTAAAAAGAGGGGAAATGGTCCTAAAAAGAGAGAAAATGGTCCTAAAAAGAGGGAAAATGGTCCTAAAAAGAGGGAAAGGAGCAGGGCTTGGACCTCTCCCGTCCTGGTTACTGTAGGGGAACCTCACCCATTTTCCCACTCAATGATCCAGTGAAGCTGCAGCCTCTTCCCTGCCCTCTCCTCTCCATGCTGGAGCATCCCAAATCCCCTGGCACTGCTCACACCCTTCTCCTTCCCTGGATGCTCCCTCCCCGTGCCCTGGCTCCCACTGCAGGAGTTTTTCCCAGTGCACATTTTCCCATCTCTTTGCACAGCTGATCCTGGATGGAATCACATCACCCAACCCTGCAGCTGTTTCCATCCCCTGTCCTTCCCAGTCCCAAATCCCTGTGGATATTCCTAGGTCTTTAACTCTGTTCCCAGTTTCCATGTCCCACCCCACCAACTTTGTGCTCATCCCCTTCCCCTTTCCCAATCCCAAATCCCTTTGTTTTTCCTTTATCTTCAGCTCTGTTCCCGATTTCCATGTCCCACCCCACTATCTTCGTGTCCATCCCCTGCCCTTCCCAATCCCAAATCCCTGTGGCTTTTCCTATACCTTTAATTCTGTTCCTTTCTCCATTTTCACCCACCATCTTCGTGTCCATCCCCTGCCCTTCCCAATCTCAAATCCCTGTGGATATTCCTATATCTAGAACTGTTCCAAATTTCCATCCCCTTCCACTTTCCCAATCCCAAATCCCTTTGCTTTTCCTGTATCTTTAGCTCTGTTCCCAGCTTCCACATCCCACTCCACCGCCTGTTCCATCCCCTGCCATTCCCAATCCCAAATCCCTGTGGCTTTTCCTATAACTCTGTTCCCTTTTCCATTTCCACCCACTACATTTGTGTCCATCCCCTGCCCTTCCCAATCCCCAGTCCCAAATCCCTGTGGATATTCCTGTATCTAGAACTGTTCCCAATTTCCATGTCCCACCTCCCCGCTCTGTTTCCATCCCCTGCCATTCCCAATCCCAAATCCCTGTGGCAATCCCTGTCTCTAACTCTGTTCCCACTTTCCATGCTTCACCCTGCCCTTGGTTCCCAGTGGATTTAACTCCAAAACTTTCACATTCAAGACCCCAAACTGGCCAATCCTCGAGGGCAGGGGAAAGCCAGGACTCTGCTGTTGGAGCTGTAGGATCTGGATCCCTCTAATGGGAGTAAAATCCCCCCAAAGGCCCCCTTGGGAAGCACGGGGAGGTCACAAATTTTGGACAAACATTGGCTGGAATTACCAGGCTGGGGAAAACAAGAGAATTTTTTTTTCCTTCTAACTTTGTTCTTTGAAACTGCTGAATTGTTTTGGCTGAAGTTCCCTCCCTCCCTCCCTCGCCCCCTTAAAAAGAAAAACCAGCCCGAGGTGGATGCTCCATTAGAGAACATCCAGCATAAATGATGGAAATTAAAATTATAACTCCAAGCAGAGCTTTCCAAGGGGAGTTTCAGGGCTCCTTAATAGGCCAGGACTCTGCAGCTGCTTCAGTGAATCCCTGATTTACTGGGGAATATTAATGGGCCTCTCTGCACAATTATAGCCAGGAACAGCAATTAAAGAAAAAATCAGAGAGGGGAGAAACCCAGGGAAGGATCCTCAGCCAGCACTAATTGGTGCAGCTTAGAAACCAACGGAGCTGAGCAGAATTCCACCTGTTCAGGAGGAATTTCTCATTTCCAGCCACCTTCCCCTCACATTTATCCCTCTTGTTTTTTCCTTGGCAAGAGCTAAAGAGCATTGGTTTAAGGCTAAAGAGAAAAGAAAAAAATTAAAAAGCTGGAATAATTGCAGATTTCCTCCAGTTTGGAAAAGTTGTTTTGTATTTTTAATATTTTTTCAAATAATTTTAAAAGTTCCAATTCTAAGCATCCTCCAGGACCTCTTCTTTCACTTGCATCCTTTAATGGAGCAAAAGAAATTCTTATCAGGCAGTTAAAATTGATATTTTTTATTCCACAGCACAGAAACCAACAGAGCTGAGCAGAATTCCACCTGTTCAGTGCTGCTCCAAGGAATTTCTCATTTCCAGCTGCCTTCCTCTGGCATTTATCTCTTTATTTTGCCTTGTGAAGGGATAAAGCACCATTGGCTTAACCCTAAAGATAAAAGAAAAAAGGAGAAATCAGGAAGGCCTGGCATAATTGCAGATTTCTTCCAGTTTGGAAAAGTTATTTTTGGGATTTTTAATGACACATTTTATATTTTTTCAAATCTAAGCATCCTCCAAGACCTCTTCTTTCACTTGTAACGTTTAATGGAGCAAAAGAAATTCTTATTAGGCAGTTGAAAAACGATATTTTTGTGAAGAAAAGGTCCTGGTTGGAATTCTTTTGGCTCTGGGAAGCAAAGTCTTCATGTGTGGAGAGGTGGGAATAGGAGAGAGAAATGTCCCATTAAAAAGTGAATTTTTCACTGTCTCTAAACCCTCTCCTGAGCACATTGGAGCAGAAAAAAAGAGGGGAAAAAAAGAAAGCAGGAATGACTGGATTTCCTCCCAGCTCCAAAATCCCCATCTGTACTTAACCCATTACCTGCAGACAAAAAATTTGGGAATTTCTTCTGAAGGGGTTTCTTTCCTTTAGTGCCACTTTCTTAACAGGTGTTGGGTGAGAACCTCAGAGCAGCAGCAGATTCAGCTCCAGAACCCCTAAGTGCCTTAAGAAATTCACTTTTTTTCCCATCAAAATTGGGTTTCATTAAAAAATCAGCCTTTTAAAATTTAATTTTCTGAATGACAAACAACCACTGGGGAAATGTGGGGCAGGAGGGTTTGAAAGGCAGGTCTTGGAGTCAGCATCTGCATTTGGAGGCTCCTAAATCCAGTGAGCTGCAGATGTCCCAGGAAAGGCACAACACAGGAAGACCTGGGCCAGGATCTGGTGTTGTTTCATGGAATTCCAGAGCAATTTGTGTGGGAGGGACCTTAAATCCCCCCAGTGCCACCCCTGCCATGGCAGGGACACCTCCCGCTGTCCCAGGCTGCTCCAAGCCCTGTCCAGCCTGGCCTGGGATGCTTCCAGGGATCATCTCAGAGCCCAGGGATTGGGCAGAAGGGATGGAAGCAATGCTGAAGCCCCTGGAGGGGTTTGCACACAGCTGGAGCTGCTCCCTGCTCTCCCCTCTGCAGCCTGGAGCACCAGGGAGGCCAAGGGGTTTGAGTTCCTGAAAACATCTTGAGAAATCAATAGAAGGAAAGAAATCCTTGAGAATATCCTGGAGAAGCTGGGTTTGTTATCCCTGACTCCTGCTGGGACAGAGCCACTCGGAGTCACAGAACATCCTGAGCTGAGGGGACCCACAGGGATCATGGATGCAGCTCCTGAAGCCCAGCAATCCCCCCTGGGCATCCCTGGAGCGCTGCCCAAAGGCTCCTGCAGCTCTGGCAGCCTCGGGGCCGTGCCCATTCCCTGGGGAGCCTGGGCAGTGCCAGCCCCTCTGGGGGAAGAACCTTTCCCTGCTCTGCAGCCTGAGCCTGCCCTGGCCCAGCTCCAGCCGCTCCCTGGGCGCTGTCCCTGCCCCAGAGCAGGGGTCGGAGCTGCCCCTCGGGAGGAGCTGCAGATCCCTGAGCTCTGCCCTGGGTGAGCTCTGGGCGCACCCAGTGCCCTCAGCTGCCCCTCCAGACCCTTCCCCACTCTCTGGACACTTTCTAATGGCATCGATTTTATATTTTATATCAATTTTATATTGAGGCACCCAAAGTGCCCCGAGCACTGGAGGTGAGGCTGCCCCAGCCCAGAGCAGGACAATCCCTCCCTGGCCTGGCTGGGCTGTTCCTGGTGCCCCCAGGACAGGGATGTCCCTCCTGGCTCCAGGACAGCTCAGATCACCAAGGCCACATCGTGTGGCTGAGCAGGGCTCCATGGGCTGGTGTCCCTGCCCTGGTGACTATCTCAAACCAGGCCTCACCCCCTCCTTCCCACCCCAGCACTGAACACTCCCCCAAAATCCAGCCCTTGGCTCTCTCGCTGACTTTCTGAAGCCCTGTGTGAAGCACTGGAGCATTTAACCCTGCAGTAAATTCACACCAGGAGGGGAGTTAGGAAAATTATCCTCCCCTTGCCTTTTTGAGGGGAGAAAGAAGCAAAAAATCTGATCTGTCAAGCCCAAAATTCAGAAGTAATGAGTGACAGCCCCCCACACCTCCTCCTTAAATATCACAAGGCCAGCTCAAAAGCCAAGGTCTCGGTTGCTGTTAAAAACAGCTGATGAAGTGACAGGATTTGCTCTGGGGTTGGCTCTCCTGGGTGAGCCCCAGCCAAGACCCAGCTCATCGGGAAGTCTGGAAGTGTCCAAAGGCAGCACCCAAGTCCTGCAAGCCCAGTCTGGGAGAAAACAGCGATTATGAAAGAAAACCTGGCAAAAACAACTCTCTGTTTGCTGCTCTCCTGTTGTTTGCCCACTGGGCTTTGAGGCTGCACGGCTCAAGTTTTCCGTGTTTGCTCCAAAACAAATAATTGCCTTTTTCACTGGAGCTTGGGATCAGCACATCATCATCACCTGCTTCCCTGGGATGAGGCAAGGAGGCAACAGCCCAAGACCCAGTGTGGCCAGAGAACCCCGTGGTGCTCAGAAATGAGGTGTCTGTGGACACACAGCGGAGGGAAACTCCAACCTCCCCCTTTCCAGACGTGTGTGAGACGCTTTCCTCTCTCTGGTGAGACTTGCAATGGCCACAGCACCTCATGATTAACGTGATGGATACAAAGAAGTGGAAAAAAACCCTGGAAAAATAAAACTGTTTTCCTTTTCCAGGCCAAAACCTGTGCCTGGTGTCCCACCTCTGGCTTGGGTATCTCCCATATGCTGCAAAAGGGGGGAAAATCTCCGGGGATTTCACTGCTGTGCCTGGTTCCTGGTGGTATCTGAAGCAGCTCAGTGCTGGGGCTGCTCTGGGTCTTCACTCTGTGTCCTCACTCTGAGTTTGTGCCTGTGCGTGAGCCCCAGCAGCCATGGCTGTATTGGTTACATGATGAATGGATGAATTGATGAATCGATGAACTGATGAATTGGCAGGCTGGGCTGTGTCCCCACCACCACAGAATATTCCCATGACCAGGCAGGACTGAGGGCGTTGAGCTCAGCCCCGTTCCTGCAGTGGCTGCACTTTATTTTGCCAGGTAAAACTCAGTTCTTAAAGCAGAGCAGCAGAGGAGACAGGAGAGGGAGAGAAAGGCTCCAAAGGGAGAAATGCCTCGGGCTGGGGCTGGAAGGAGGGCACTGCCCAGCTGATGCCATCCCAGCAGGTCTGGGGTGCTTCCAGCCCTGCCTGGAGCCAGGAATGCTGGGCAGAATGAGGAGCTGAGTTGGGGCAGTTTGGATCCAGAGCCCGCTGTGAATGTGCAGCTCGAGGAAAGGACAAAAGCTGGGATGAAGCCCAGCAAAAGTGAAGCTGTGACCTTTGCCAAGCCCTGCCAGTGCCCTCCCTGGAGCTCAGAGCTGTGGCAGCTTGGAGACATCAGTCAGAGCACTGGGATCCGCTCCAGCCCCAGCTCCCTGAGCCCTTCCCAGCTCCCTGCAAGGGAGGACAGGGCAGGGATGGGGATTTGGAGCATTTACAGCCTCAGGGGTGCCTGGCTGTGGTGAGGAGATGGAGGAGGCTGAGCTCATGTCCAGGGGTTTTCCTAGGTTTCTCCAGGATTAAGGAGCCACTGATTTCAGGATATGGTGGAATCAGTGCTGGTCTGTGCTTCCTGACTGTGCAGGGCCCCCAAAAAAGGGAAAAACACCCAGGGACAACTTTGACAACAGGTTGCCACCAGAAAGGCATGAAAAGGAGTTGGAAAGGCCACTCTTGTTATTCCTGCTGTAATTAAAACGGAGAATTTATTCCTCCTTGCAGCCAGCCTCCTGCAGAGAATTAACCACAAGATTAATGAGGTGCCTGATGGTTTGTGCAGCCCCACTCAAACCAGAGCAACTGTTTGCTCCTGGTGTGCCAGGGTGTGGAGAGCAGCCAGCTCCCTCCTGGTGACCCTGGGCTACCAGGGACAGCTGCAGATGGATGTTTGTGCTCCTGGCTGGGATTTGGGAACAGCAGAGCTGAGGGAACACGCTCACAATCCCTGCACGGGGAGGAGGACAGCAGCTCTGGGAATTCACAGAATTCACAGAATCACTGGGCTGGAAGAGACCTTCAAGATCATCGAGTCCAACCCAGCCCCAACACCACAACCAAACCGTGGCACCCAGTGCCACATCCAGTCCTTTAAACACACCCAGGGATGGTGACTCCCCGGGCAGCCCATTCAGTACTCGATCACTGCAGTGGAAGGAGCAGTGCCCAGTTTGCTGTCCCAGGAAGGTGAGACCAGCTGGGATCATGTTGGTTTTACCCCTTGTTGGAGAAGCTAAAATTGAGAAACCCTGTAAGCATGAATGCTCAGCAAAAGATTCTGAAAATGTGAGACTCATAATCAAAGTAGGAATGAAATTTATCTCTGAGACTCAGGATACTGAGTCAGTCACTGCATAACCCAAGAACAATGGCCTGGCCAGCTAAAAGAGAATCCTCTGGATTCAACAAAACCCTCTTGCTGACAGAGAATCCAAAGGTCTAAGTAGAAATAAAAGTCAGTTTTACCACTGGTGTTGACTGGCAAAAGCCCGGCCAGGCAAGGAAGAATCTGAGGAATGTGAATTCAGAGAGGATAACAGAGTCACTCCTATAGGCTGGATGTAAAATCCCCTGGATTTCGTGTTCTGTGTTGGTTGGTGAGTGTAAACTGGAATATTCATTATAGAAAAGGATAGAATGTACTGTAAGAAGAACCAAACTCTCTTTATCCCTCTCCCTTCATCCTTTGCCCTCTCTCTGTTCTCCACTCTCTTGACTTGCTCTCTTTATCCCTCCCTTTTCTCCCTCTCTCCATCCTTCTTTGCCCTCTCTTTACTCTAAACTCTCCCACCTCTCCCTCCTTCTCTTTCCCCCTTTGTTCTCCACCTCTATCCCCAGGCTCCCAGGCCCAGCTTTCTCTCTGTGTCTCTGAGCACGCTGTGGGCTGAAGCTGCAGCCCCAAGCAGAGCTCTGTCCCTGTTAATGAACCGTCCTTCCCCTGAGCTGCCGGGCGTGACTGGAGAGCCTGTGGGATCCCTAAAGAGTCTCATGGAACTGCAACAACCACTGCAGCCAGCCGGCATTCCCTAAATCCTACAGCCGGCACCCAACGTGGGGCTCAAACCCACGACTGAGTCCCGTGCTCTGCCCACTGAGCTGCCGGGTGTGACCGGAGAGCCTGTGGGATCCCTAAAGAGTCTCATGCTGCAGCTAGAACCACTGCTGGTTTTGGGTGGGTTTCACCCCCCAAAATTTCTGGGGAGGAACTGTGGGCTCGAGGATTTCAGGACTGGGGGCAGCCCAGGAGCTGGCAGTGCCAGCCCCTGTCCCACCCATGTCCCTCATCCTCTGATAAAAACCCAGCCAAGCTCCACTTGCAGAGCTGGGACTTCCCGACCCTCCCATGGGGGTTTTCTTCCTAAATGACCTGAAATGACCCAAAATGACCCCAAATCACCCCAAATGACCCTTCCCATGATGTGGAGAGCCCTTTGTCTGCTCTCCCTGCAGAGCCTCCTCTCACACGTTGCTCAGAGCTGTTATCACGTCTCCCCTCCAGCACTTCCAGACTAAACAAGCCCAGCTCTGTTTTTGGGACCTCTCAGCAGTCCTGGCCTGGCTGATCCCACTCTCTCCCAAGGTGGTGCCCCCTGGATGCGGTTCCTGGCCAGGGCTGGAGGGATTATTTGCCATGTCTCCTGGCCAGCAGTTGGGTTTGCAGCTCTCCAGGGAGGAAGCCAAACTCTCTTTGGCAGCTCCCCTGATCCCCCAGTTATGGCTGTGCCTCACAAATCAGGCTCCCAAAATCCACGGAGTTTTAGGATTTTTCTCCCTAATTCTGTGTGCCCAGAACCTCACTGGGTTTGTCTGTTCTGGTGTTTCCTGCACCTGGGAAGGGTGGGAGGCCCAGACCTCCCCCAGCAGGGAGTGCTGAGAGATTACAAATGCTGAGGTGACAGAGACAGGCAGAAAAATTATAATCCCTGTTCGCTGGGGAAGGATTGGGAGAAATTTAATGTTTTTTTCCCATAGAAAATAAAAATCTGAGCATTCTGAGCTGAAAACCAATAAAGGATTTTCCCCCTCTTATTTTATTTTTCTTTTTTTGTTTCCTTTTTCTTTATGTCTTTGTCTTTCAATTTTCTTTCTCTTTTTCACATTTTCCTTTCCCTTTCCCTTTTTCTTTTTCTTTTTCTTAGTTCCCTTTTTTCCTCTCTTCCTTTGTTCCCTGGGAGCAGAGCCCGACCCCTCCGGCTGTCCCCTCCTGCCAGGAGCTGTGCAGAGCCACAAGGGCCCCTGAGCCTCCTTTGCTGCAGCCTGAGCCCCTTCCCAGCTCCCTCAGCAATTCTCCAGCCCCTTCCCAGCTCCCTCAGCAATTCTCCAGCCCCTTCCCAGCTCCCTCAGCAATTCTCCAGCCCCTTCCCAGCTCCCTCAGCAATTCTCCAGCCCCTTCCCAGCTCCCTCAGCAATTCTCCAGCCCCTTCCCAGCTCCCTCAGCAATTCTCCAGCCCCTTCCCAGCTCCCTCAGCAATTCTCCAGCCCCTTCCCAGCTCCCTCAGCAATTCTCCAGCCCCTTCCCAGCTCCCTCAGCAATTCTCCAGCCCCTTCCCAGCTCCCTCAGCAATTCTCCAGCCCCTTCCCAGCTCCCTCAGCAATTCTCCAGCCCCTTCCCAGCTCCCTCAGCAATTCTCCAGCCCCTTCCCAGCTCCCTCAGCAATTCTCCAGCCCCTTCCCAGCTCCCTCAGCAATTCTCCAGCCCCTTCCCAGCTCCCTCAGCAATTCTCCAGCCCCTTCCCAGCTCCCTCAGCAATTCTCCAGCCCCTTCCCAGCTCCCTCAGCAATTCTCCAGCCCCTTCCCAGCTCCCTCAGCAATTCTCCAGCCCCTTCCCAGCTCCCTCAGCAATTCTCCAGCCCCTTCCCAGCTCCCTCAGCAATTCTCCAGCCCCTTCCCAGCTCCCTCAGCAATTCTCCAGCCCCTTCCCAGCTCCCTCAGCAATTCTCCAGCCCCTTCCCAGCTCCCTCAGCAATTCTCCAGCCCCTTCCCAGATCCCTCAGCCCCTCCTGGGGCTCCAGCCCCTTCCCAGCTCTGTTCCCTTCCCTGGACTTGCTCCAGCCCTTCCAGATAATTCCTGAACTGAGGGATGAATGGAAAACTGGAGGTCTCAGCCTTACAGTGATCCAAGGAGTTTCAGGGAAGGTGAGTGGGACAGGAGTGGGGACTAGCTCAGATGGAAACGTCCCCCAGTCCCATCCAGCACCTCATCCCCACATCCCCAAACACCATCCAGCCCTCGTGCTGTAAATCCAGGAGTTTCCTCAGCAAGGGGCTCTCCCCAGTAACAAAACCTCCAGGAGGCTTTTCTTGTGGGGAAACACTGAGCTGTGTCTTGGCCAGGCCAGGTGGGCTCTGCTCTGTCCTCTGGATGAAGTGGGACTGGATTTATTGTTGTTTCCACAGCAGCTGAAGCTTTACTCTGAAGGCAGCATTACTCACAGAGCAGCCTCCTGCAGGGCTCCCCTGCTTTTCCTGATGTTTCCCTTCTTGCCTTCATCTGAATTCTCTCTGCCATGAGCCATCAAACACAGAACTGCTCATAGATCACCTCTTCTCTGGGCTTCTGGCTCGGCCTCCAAGCTCCACAGCTGGTGGAGAGTTTGTCTGTGCTGCTGCAGCTGAATCCATGGAATCCTGCTGTGCCTCTTGGGTGTTGAGTGGAACAGCTCCTTCTCTCCCTGCTCTGCACCTTGTGCCTCCCAGAACGAGCTGGGTCTGGAGCTGGTTCCTTCAGCCTGCCTAAAAAACTCACCCAAGGCAAAAGAAAATATTCCAACCCGAGCTGGAATTGCTCCTACCCAGCCCCTGGCGTGTCCCTCTCTGGGTGCTGTAATTCAGGACGGGGCAGGCAGATCAGACGGCCTTGATGTGGTTTTGCTTTCTCCAGAAGCTTCCCCAGCACACTCATTCCCTGTTCCCATGCCAAGCAGCTCTCCCTCCCCTCCCAGCCACCGTGGGGCTGCCCTCCGATATCAGGAACTAAAGGAAAAGCACTCTGTAAGCTGCTTGAAGTTGTGTAAATAAAGTTTCTTAATTAAGGGTCCCGGAGCCTGATGCTCCTCACCACCCTCACCACCATGGAAGGGATTTTGGAGGGATCACTTCTGGAATTCTGAGGTGATTTTCCAGCAGTGCCTGGGATGGCAGTGAACTGCATGGGATTAGGAGGAGATGCAGTTTTCCCACCTGGTCACTGTAGCAACTCAAAGGCCTGATCCGAAATGGCAGCCAAACCCCAGCACATGCTATTATTAGTTTCCAATTATGAATTAATAGATTAAAAAGTTATGCTGGTTAATTACAACGGGCTAAAGCAGCAACCTGGCTTTGCAGCAGAGTGTCCTGAGGAGGGAAAACAATGGCATGAGGGCAGGAAAAGAAATGGGGTGAGGGCAGGGAGGTACAGAGGGATAACACTGAAAGGTTACAGGGAATTCATCATCCCTGTGTTTTCTGCTGGAAAATTGGCTCTGTGAGCATGGACACGCTTTCATTTGGAGCTGAGATCTGCATCTCCCATCTCCCAGAGGAGCTGCAACCCCACCCAGCCTGAAAAAGCAGAGCAGTCCCAGTGCTGAGGGACACGGCTGCAACTTCCACCCCTCACAAACCCACTCCCTGCCCCCTGACCCTCCGTGTTTTTTAAAATTATTGATCCCAAACTGTAAATAATCCCCCCCTTCCCCAAATTAACAGTGCCCTCCTCCAGTTTTAAAATATTTTCATGGTTTCTTTGGCGAAAATCTCAGCAGATTTCTGGCTCAAAGCTTTGTGGGGAATAAATAAATCCTGCAGGGAAGGGATGGGGCAGGGTGGAATCTGTGCTGCTGCAGCTGAATCCATGGAATCCTGCTGTGCCTCTTGGGTGTTGAGTGGAACAGCTCCTTCTCTCCCTGCTCTGCACCTTGTGCCTCCCAGAACGAGCTGGGTCTGGAGCTGGTTCCTTCAACCTGCCTTAAAAAACGTTTTACAGGGCACTGAAGTTTATTGCTCTGTTGGAATCCCACGTGCCTCCAGATGAAAAACGAGCCACTTAAAATGATAAAAGGCCCTGCATTTTGTGGCAGCAAAGCTGCATCCCTCTCCTAGGCTGGATCCTTGTGGATCAGGCACTGCCAGGCTCTGTCTTTCCTGACATAATGCTGGAGAGGTTTGAAGGCTGCTGCAGGAATTCCTGCCTGGCCTGAAGTTTATTCCCCTGAAGCTGTGACTTCCTTGCACCCTTCCCTCCCATCCTTGCACCCTTCCCTCCCATCCTTGATCCCTTCCCTCCCATCCTTGATCCCTTCCCTCCCATTCCTGATCCCTTCCCTCCCATTCCTGATCCCTTCCCTCCCATTCCTGATCCCTTCCCTCCCATCCTTGCACCCTTCCCTCCCATCCTTGATCCCTTCCCTCCCATCCTTGATCCCATCCCTAGCCTGGGAGAGAGGCAGGATGCAGGGAAGGGAGGGAATCCATCCCAGAGGAGCTGGAAGGGGGAAGGAGGTGAAAAGGAAAAGAAAAAGAATCAGGTGATTCCTGGATGGGGTGGAGAGGGTCTGGGACAGGGAGAGACCCCAAAGCTCTGAGGAAGATGAAGGCAGAGAAGGGGGGAAGGAATGGTGGGGCCCTGACCCTGAGAGGGAAGGGACACAAGAGCCCTGGGGATGGGGGCCAGGGCTCCCTCAACCCTTCAGTGGGGCGGGATGGGAGAGAAGGGGAGGCAGGGAAGAGCTGCAGGTGCCTCCTGCAGACCCCACAGAGAGCACAGAGGATGTCTGACCAAAACAGGCAACATTTTTAGCAGAGCTGAGCCAAACCATGGTCTGAGAGCTGCACCAGTTCACCCTCCACGAGCCATTGCACTGGCTCGGGCAAAAAGCCCCAATTTTTGCACTTTTCAGGCTCCAAACCCTCCTGATTTCCGTGCGTCACCGGCTGAGCTGCGCAGTCCCTGGGGCCAGGGCTGCAGGAGCAGCGAGGTGAAGGTGGCTGAGCCCTCTCCGAGGTGGCTCCCACTCCCTGCTGTCCCCGCACGTGTCCCCGGGCTGCGGATGCAGATGTCTGGGAACGTGTGCAGGCTCCAGCATTACATCACTGCAGGGACAGGCAGCAGGAGAAATGCAGCAGCCTGCGAGCCAGGGCCGTCCAAATAAACCTCTGCCGGGAAAGGGGAGGCGTTCCGGTGGGAAGTGTTTGGGTTTGCACTAATCCCATCACCTCCGCGCTTGGTAAAGGCAAATCCTTCAAGGCTCTTCCTGAATATAAGGATGGGGAGGCAGTGGCACAGCTTGCCCAGGGAGGATGTGGATTCCTCATCCCTGGAAGTGTCCGGGGTCAGGTTAGACACGAGCCCAGGCTGGCTCTGCAGCAACTTTGGACATCCTAAAAGCTTTCAGGAACCCTGCCAGAGGCATGGCCACCCTGTCCTGCCCAGCCACAGGATGTGACCCTTTCCAAACCAGCTCATTCCTCATCCTGGCAGATGTGTAAAAGATAAGTTGAAACGTTCTCATTCGCATTTTAATCTGCCAGAAGGCAGGGATGGATGGGATACTGGGGAGAAATTCCTTCATGTGAGGGCTGTGAGGGGCTGGGCTGGAATTGCCAGAGCAGCTGGGGCTGCCCCTGGATCCCTGGCAGTGCCCAAGGCCAGGCTGGGCACTGGGGCTGGAGCACCTGGGACAGTGGGAGCTGGCCCTGGGGGTGGCACTGGGTGAGTTTTAGGATCCTTCCCACCCAAACCATCCCGGGATTCCATTCTGGACGGCCCCTGCAGTGCTGGGGGCACAGAGGGAACTCTGTTCCCGTGGTTGCCGCGGGAGAAGCAGCAGGGTCTGCTCCATGTGCAATCATCCCTGGCTGGGGAACAGCTGCCATGGCAACAGCGGCGCTGCCACTCCAGCGCCAGGACAAACGGCAGCGACGGAACTGAAAGTGTCACCCGTGGAGCAGAGGAACCTGGTGGGAGCTTGATCCAGATCCAGGGAAAGGCTGTCCCCGTTGGGCGTGGCATGAGAGGACTGGCACCTCCGGAGCCACCGAACAAAGGCGGCCAATTACGGGAAAGTTCTCATCCCGCCCCTGTCCATATAGAATCCATATGGGAACCTCTGCCAATTACGGGAAAGTTCTCATCCCGCCCCTGTCCATACAGAATCCATATGGGAACCTCTGCCAATTACGGGAAAGTTCTCATCCCGCCCCTGTCCATATAGAATCCATATGGGAACCTCAGCTGGGACAAGGATACTGGGGTTTTTCCCGGCTGTGCTGGCAATGGGCTGGGATAAGGAGGGCACTGAGGATGAGGAGGGCACTGAGGATGAGGAGGGCACTGAGGATGAGGAGGGCACTGAGGATGAGGAAGGCACTGAGGATGAGGAGGGCACCGAGGATGAGGGGGGCACTGAGGATGAGGAGGGCACTGAGGATGAGGAGGGCACTGAGGATGAGGAGGGCACTGAGGATGAGGAGGGCACCGAGGATGAGGAGGGCACTGAGGATGAGGAGGGCACTGAGGATGAGGAGGGCACTGAGGATGAGGAGGGCACTGAGGATGAGGAGGGCACTGAGGATGAGGAGGGCACTGAGGATGAGGAGGGCACTGAGGATGAGGAGGGCACTGAGGATGAGGAGGGCACTGAGGATGAGGAGGGCACTGAGGATGAGGAGGGCACTGAGGATGAGGAGGGCACTGAGGATGAGGAGGGCACTGAGGATGAGGAGGGCACTGAGGATGAGGAGGGCACTGAGGATGAGGAGGGCACTGAGGATGAGGAGGGCACTGAGGATGAGGAGGGCACTGAGGATGAGGAGGGCACTGAGGATGAGGAGGGCACTGAGGATGAGGAGGGCACTGAGGATGAGGAGGGCACTGAGGATGAGGAGGGCACTGAGGATGAGGAGGGCACTGAGGATGAGGAGGGCACTGAGGATGAGGAGGGCACTGAGGATGAGGAGGGCACTGAGGATGAGGAGGGCACTGAGGATGAGGAGGGCACTGAGGATGAGGAGGGCACTGAGGATGAGGAGGGCACTGAGGATGAGGAGGGCACTGAGGATGAGGAGGGCACCGGGGATGAGGAAGGCACTGAGGATGAGGAGGGCACTGAGGATGAGGAGGGCACCGGGGATGAGGAAGGCACTGGGGATGAGGAAGGCACTGAGGATGAGGAGGGCACTGAGGATGAGGAGGGCACCGGGCCATGGCCGTGGGCAGCCCCGGCCCGTGGGGCAGAGCTCGGAGCTGCAGCGTTCCCGTCCTTCCCCAGCTCCCACCCGCAGGGAATGCTGTGCATCCCTTTATAGACACTTCATTAGCAGCGGGATGCTGAGGAACTGCAGCAAATTCCTCCAGGGATGGGGTTTGTATATTTTTTTTTTTGAGGCTGAAAGGACTAAATGTGCTCGGGATTTACAGAAAGGGCTCGGCTCAAAGACAGCCTCCAGTCTGCCGGGTGGAAATGGCACTGCCTGGAAGGGGAATGAAAATTGGGATGGTTTGAAGTGGGAAAACAGCTTGGGTTGAATCAAGGCACATGGGACTCGGGAAGTATAAAAGGATGGATCAGAAAAGCTTTTTTTTTTTTTTTTTGAATGGAAATTAATGCAAGACCAAAAAGCTTAAATTTAAAAGGCAATATGATAATTATTTTAAACTTAAAGGTAGTGTAATAAAATTTAAAAGGAAAAATAATAATTATTTTAAATTTAAAAGGCAATCTAATGCTGATTTTAAATTTAAAAGCAATATAATAATTGTTTTAAATTTAAAAGGCAATCTAATACTGATTTTAAATTTAAAGGCAATACAATAATTATTTTCAGAGGAGTTACATGGCTATCACCACATCTTTCCTTTCTGTGGTCTTTAACGCAGCTATGTTGAATGAAAGACTTGGCCATTCTTCCAGATTATTTTCCACAATTTTTATTGCTTTGAATTTTAGTCAGGTTAAATTTGCTTCCTGCAGTTTATCCCAAACCCCTAAACCCTTTTTTCCTGCTTCCTCTGTGAAACACGGAGCAGTTTAGGTGATTTTTTCCCATTCTCCATCTTGACAAATGCAAATAAAACCTGATTCTCCTGTCACCCACAACAATTTTCAACGAGCTGTGTGTCAGGCAAGAGCTGCTGAAATCCATGACATCGCTGCTGATTTTTGGCCAGCATCCCAAAATCAAGTCCAGAGGCATTTTTGGCATGGAATGTCTGGCATCCTCGTGCAGGAATTTGCTTTCTGCATGGGAACAGTCAGAGTCCTGCAAAGAGAAACCCTTCAGCCACTGGTGTGGGCAAAGGGATTTCGGAAATCACCGCAGGATTTGGGGTTGTCTCCTGCAATCCTTGGGACTGGGAATGGAGCTCTGCGGGCCCTACCAACAGCTCTGGGCCAGGCCTGCGTGGACAGCTTGGCACAGCTGGAGGGACAGAGCTGTTTGCTGAATCCAGGGATGGCAGCACTGGGAGAAAGCACAGGGCTGGAATTCCAGGTTGGAGAAATGATCTGCAAAACCAGACCTCAGTCCAGGGCCAGGCACCATGGGGAGGTGCTGGCATCCGCGGAGAGAACAGCTTGGGCAGCAGAGGGGAAGGAAAACAGGAAAAGTGGGAGCTGGGCACAAGTGGCCACGTGATTCTGGAGGGAAATCAACCAAAAAGAGGGAGGATGGGAGCAGAACAGGACTGGGAATGGGGCTGCTGTGCCCAGCACTGATGGGGTGCCCAGAAATCCTCAAGAGCTGGCGAAAGAGAGGGAGTGGGAATGTGCAGCAGAGGAATGAGCTCCAAGCTCAGCCTGGAGAAGATTCAGACCCATTTTAGGACAAACATGAGCAGCCAACAGGCTGAAAAAAACAGGTACCAGGGAGAAACCTGCACCAGAGGACTCAAAGTCTCCTCCAGGCTGATGTTCTTCTTTATTTGTGCTCATTTGAGCATCAAAACTGCGCAAACAGTTTGGAAAAAGCAGCACAGTCCTGTCCCAGCTGCAGTGAATTCCTGCCTGGATAAATCAGGCAGCAGGCTCAGAGTTTCCACTGCTGCCTTCTCTGTGCCCAGCCTGCCCCTGCCTGGCTGGGATCAGCTCAGGATTGTGTCCTAACCTTCATCTCCTTTCCTCTCCTCTCCTCTCCTCTCTTCTCCTCTCCTCTCCTCTCCTCTCCTCTCCTNGCAGGACCTGGAAGGGACTCCAGGAACCAGGGAAGCACTGCAGGAACTGCCCCCTGTTTCCCAGGAACTTCAGATGGAAGGGAAAACAGATCTCCAGCTGCATTCCTGGGGGTGGGTGTTGGTCAGAAATTCCTGGAATTTCCCAGCATTTTGCTGGGGTTTAGCTCAGTTTGGTAAGATTTCCTTGATAAGGAGCGTGATGTTCACCAAAGGATATTTCTGGAATCAAAGGATAATCAGGGTTGGCAAAACCCTCTGTGATCATCAAGCCCAGCCATCCCCCACCACTGCCAAGGCCACCACTGACCATGTCCCCAAGTGCCACGTCCACACGGCTTTTAAATCCCTCCAGGACTGGGGACTCCACCACTGCCCTGGTGGAGTCGTTCCAACCCTTTCCATGAAGAAATTTTCCCAAATATCCAACCTAAACCTGCCCTGGAGCAGCTTAAGGCCAGTGATGAACTAAATTTAAATGAGTTAAGAATTAAAAAATCAGGAATGCAGAGGGTTAAGCCCCTGGGAAAGCTTTTGCTGCAGCCTGGGAAAGGCTCTCACCGGCTGGAAATTGGATTTTCACATCCCAGCCCATATTCCAGGGGGAAAAGTGGGATTTGGTTCCCAAACCCTAAAATCCCAGCAATCAGGTCAGGAAAACGCTCATCCATCAGCCTAGGAGCTCTGGGATCTTTGATCAGAGCCGTGGGTGGGTGGTGCCATCCCCACCTCACATCTCGTGGATGTGCCATGACTTTGATCCAATGCTTTGGGGACATCCATGGGGTTCCCGTGTCCCATTCCCACAACCTCTGTGCCGCTCCCACCCCCTCCACGCTGCCCTGTTGTGTTTTCCCTCTTCCCACTGCCCGGCCCGAGCACTGGGGCTGTCCCAGGATGGAGCAGGGACAGCAGGGCCACGAGGAGGGGACAGGAAGGACAGATCTGAGGCACCGTCCCCGTCTCCTCCTGCATGTGGGAGCCTGGAGGAGCCAAACCAGCCCCAATTCCACTGTCACAGCAGCTCCAGTGACACTGCCAGGGATTTCTCCAGTGCCAGGACCAGGATATGTCTCACCAGGAGATGCAGAGCTGCATCACTGTCACCTCCATGAGCAGCACAGGTGACACCTGGGGCCGGCCTCCCCATCGTGGCATGTCCCTGTCCCTTTTCCAGGAGGCACAAGCCAGCAATCTGCCCGTGACAGCGCCAGCGCCGCTGCTCCTCACGTGTGGCCGGGCAGAGCTGCGTTTGTCACCGTCGCTGCCTTTGTGTCACCGCCGAAAGGTCAGCGCATCTCTCCTCTCTGCCAGGCACCGTGCCCGACGAGAGGCTGGCATTGCATAACCCAGCCCGGGCAGCCTCTCCCACCTCAGCTTCTCCATTCCTGCGCTCCCTCGCAGCCCCTCCGCGCCCCGTGGGGGACAGGACCCTGCTGCTCCCTTGTTCTCCAGCCTCTCCTGCTCCCTCAAGGCCGATCCTCTCCCGTGTTTTCCATTTTCCTTTCCTGGCAGCTGCAGCCGGCAAACCTTGGATGGAGCTGGGGAGCTGCAGGAAGCGGAGCCGGGAGCGGTGCGGGGGAATTGGAGCGGCAGTCAGCACAGCCATGGGGTTGTCACGGTCCAAAACCTTCAGCCCGGGCATGGCCCAGGGCAGGGCCCTGGAATGCTGAGATTGAGACTCAAAAGCCCGTCAGAGTGATGGACACGGAGGTGGGGCTGAGTCACAGCCCGGGCTGTGGCTCCGCATCCTGGGCTGCCGCTGCAGCCGCGTGTCCATTCCCGTGTCTCACCTGCCCCGCAGCTCCGCTGCATCTTCCAGCAGCCCCATCCCGCTCCTCTCCCTGCACTTCCCCCTCCAGTCTCCCAGAACAGACTCTGGGAACAAAACATCCATTCCAGGAATGAAAGCTGGACTAGGGGGACATCGAACTAAATTTATTCCTGAAACAATTTATGCAGGCAGCAGTTTGGCCCTGAAGTCAGGGGTTTGCTGACTTTCCTCCCAGAGCAGCTGTGAAAGAAGCTGAAATCCCATCAGCTGCATGGGTTGGACACCATGGCTGTGCCCGGAGGAGCCGGGGCAAGGAAAGGGCAGAGAGGTGGGAAATGGAACCAGGGGCTGTCCCAGCCAGGCCCAGCACCGCCCTCCGCTCCCTGCCTCCGGGGGACCTTGGCCAGCAGAGCTGGATCCCATCCCCTGGACTTGTCCAGAGAGGGAATTGCACAGTGATACTGTGGCATCATGCTGGCTGCCCCTGTGGAATTCCTGCTGGGATCCCCTCACTCT
>VWYI01007292.1:0-29212 GCA_013399455.1 Anthoscopus minutus | reverse complement strand
GTGCATTGCAGGCAGGAGTCTAGCCCAGAGCCAGGGACTCACTTTGAGCCTCTTTTGCTGGACATGTTGCAATGTGCAGACTCATCTCTATGACTTCCCAAAGAGAAATGGGTGTCTACTTAGGGTAAGTGATCTGGGGAAACTCTTTAAATGTGATGTTTCCCTTCGCCTTGAGAACTGTCCTGGCTTTACCTCCACTGTGAAGGACTGGCCAGTGGAGCTCCTGCTGCCATGCCTCATGATCCATGTATGCAGATCCTTGTAATCCTCCCTTTACTGAGAGGTTTCATCCAGCTAGCCCTGTCCAGAGGACCAACTTTGAATAGTTCGACTTTCCTTAAATTCTGCACTAAAATGAGTCACTAGCAGTCACCTTCTCCTGACCTTCAAAGTAAGAGACAATTTTATTTTCCAAGTAGGATTTCACTTTTGCTTTCCTTCACAAGATTATCATTTTTCCAGTTTTCTGATTATATCACTGTCAGTGAAACATCACGGTCCTGCTAATGCTCCTGCCCACCACAGCTGGACATTTATCTCACAGACATTTTATCTTTTTTTCCCCATCGTCTTTCAAAATCATTATTCAGTATTTTCTCCTACATAGTATCTTTATCTAAATTCAGAGTGACCCTGAACACAAAGAAAACCTGCCATTTCACCTGTGAGGTGGAAATAGGCACTGGTCTTTAAAGCAAGGCCCTTCCTTTGCTTCCCCATCATTCATCCTTGAACCTCTGTTCCTCTGTGCCCCACTCTCGTCACAGCTCCTCCCTTTTAACTGTCCTCTCCCATCACATAAAACATCTGCATCCACATTCCCCTTTCTTCAGCTGGAAAGCCCAGGGACACTGTTCTATTCCTACAGGCACTGCAGAGGCTTGAAGGGGGCATGTTGTTTACTTATCTGTTTGCTAAGTAAAACGTCCAAGTTCCTGACCACAAAAAAAAACCATGGCGAATATAAGGCAAGCATATTCTTAGGGCAACTATTTGGAAAAAGAAGTTTTGTTTGATTTTTGTTGTTGTTGTTTATTTGTTTTTATGTAGGAGAAATGGTAGATTTAATAAATATTACAGCTTACACCACAAACAGGGTTGGGTGGGAGCTGTTTCCACCAGCTGCAGGTAGAGAGCAAATCAAAGACGGCCTCACACCACAGCTACTGCCAAAGCAGTCATGGGCATTTCCTTAAAATATTGGAAGAGTACTTGGCACTCAGTTTAGTCAGGGGAAAGAGCCTGCACATGAATATTTAGATGTCCACTATATATCCTCAAAATAATGTAGGTTAGAACTTAAAAAAAAATATATTGCCTCTAATAATAATTGTAACAGTTCACAGGATTGTAAGTACCTTTCAGCCTAGGTTATCAAAACACTTTACAAAGGCAGTTAAGTATCATTTTATCTATTCTACTCTGACGTGACAACGACTTTTTGTCAGCTATAACTGAAGAACAATCCAATACTTACCTGTTATTCAGCTTCCCAAAATAACCTGCAATTCCCTAAGCAGCTCTAATAGGAAAACGAAGTTACAAATGGGGCACCTGAACGACTTATCCAACAGTAAATTTAACAGTTTATTCTCCTACTGGCCAGTGCTACCACCTCATTGCACTCATGATGCAAATCATGAGAGTTTGTATCAACACAGAATCTTTCACCGTGGATGTTTGCAAAGCCCTGCACAAACTCTGCAGTAACATCTGAGAACTGCCACATGCCAGCACAACACAGCCACCTCTGGGAAGGAATGCAAGCAGCATTCTGAAGCAGAAAATTAAAGAAAAAAACCACATAAACATTAGTTTTGCTAAAAGAAATATGAAAAGGAGCATAAATTCTCAGTGTAGAAATATAGCAGAGCTCTTTTTGGTAGGTAAAATGAAAGTTACGGCGAGACAATCAGTTGAAGAATTCAGGGGTTTCCTAAATAAACACAAAAGCCAGGGCCAAAGCAGGTGGCNACAATCAGTTGAAGAATTCAGGGGTTTCCTAAATAAACACAAAAGCCAGGGCCCCAGCAGGTGGCCAAGTTTGATATTCAAATCTAACATTTTACATGTGGAGTTTTCATTAGGACAAGGTTACCACATGATGGACAATCTGTATATATTTGCAGATGTGGCATGCAGGGAAGTCAAACCTGGGCAAGGAGCATAATTCACAGCAATCTCTCTGCCTGAGAATAGCTGAAGGCAATGTCCAATCAAAGTACTGTCAGTGCAGCGCTTGGCGAATAAATGAGTTGCTTTGACAGGAAATTCCAACAGCAATTTTAATTCTGATCAGGCTTCAGGAAGTGGAAAGAATAAAAACACATCAATTATAGTGACAGGAAGTTTTAAATCACATGGCAAGCAGCTGCTGCCAAAGGACATGTCTGCCAGCTTTGTTAAGAAGTATGGTATTTCGGTGCGACCAAAATTTTACACCAAAGTTTTACAGTCTGACATCAATCTCTAATTGCATGTTATCCCACTACAAGGGTAAGGAAAATGACACAGTGCAGACAGCATACCATCATTACAACAAATCAGAGAGACCGCTTTTTTTTTTTTTTTTTTAATCCTGACCCAAACTGAGCGTATTTATAACAACTCCAGAACACACCACCAGTAACGATATAAAGCACATGCACATCTACCTCAGTAAAGCAGGCGATCCCAGCAGCAAGGCAAAGTGACCATCCTTTCCTGAGCCAGCCTCAGGCTGCAGAATGATCAGCACTTTAATCATTTTACATGCACTGCCTTTTTTCATTAATCCATGTTGCAATCGGTGACCACTGCAATGAATCAGTGGTGCACTGAGAACAAGCCCGAAGTTTGCTACCAAGCCTGACATTTGTTAATGTTCTTACGGAGGCTCAGTCTACCAAACAGCTTCCTTCAGTTATATGGGTGCTTTTCCATGTTCCCTGTGTAGTTCCATGCAGAACACAAACAAATTCTAGGCTAGATTTCTCATCACAGAATCATAGTCACAGAATACTAAGGGTAGACCTCTGGAGATCATCCAGCCCAGCTTCCCTGCCAAAGCAGGGACACCTAGAGCAGGTTAGTCAGGAATGCAGCCGGGCAGAACCTAACTAAGCTGACCTGTGAATGGGATTTTGGGTGGGCAGCGAGCAGAGATCTCAGGCTACATTGCTCATTTGCCTCTATGGGATCATGCTTCAAATGGCTCTCACTTCAGGGGAAGACATTCAAATTGTCTTGAAGCAAATTGTTTTGGCCTTATTTTCAGGTACACTGAAGCTGTCTTATACAGCACTGGGATGGAGAAGGGCATTAAAGCTCATGCAAATGTGATTTACAGTCTAGAACAATGCTGTAAAGCAGCCCAGCTATACTGGGGACTTAGAACACTGAAATTATATCTCGATTTCAGTTTTATCAACAGATATTTTGTTATTGGCTTCAGTAAGCATTTCTACGCAAGAGTCCAGGCAGGGAATTGCTATTGCTGCCTACATGACACACATCTACAGGAGGTTAGTAGGACGTGGCAAATGCCATTAAAGGTAAAGTGACCAAAGAAGCGTGCTGAGCAGACAGACACTGACTGACTCGTATCCTACGTGGATAACTGATTTATATCCCTCAGAAGTGAATTATACCCTCTGCTGTACAGCTTCCTGGCTCAAATAACTCCTGCTGTCCCTTCACTGAAATCACTAAGAGGGTCAAAGGGTTCAGATCTGGAGACTGTTTCAGGATGGGCAAGTATAGGACAGAAAAGTTTGCCCTCAGAAAAGGAAATGTTCATGAGTTTTGCTATTCACATAGACACAAACAGCACAGTACTTTCTAAAGTGCTTTCTAAACTGCAGAAAGAAATAATCAAAAGTGACGAAGAAATATTTATGCAGATTTAGCAAAGGTCACCAAAAAGTGTTTCATTTTAACAATACTGGCAAGCTTAGTATAAAGTTTTGCTTTTCAAAGAGAATACTTTTCAGTATAAAGACTACTGGAGGAAAGACTTAAACTAACTCTACATAAAATTTTTCATTATGTCTTTGGAAACAGTGTGAATGTTGGATTCCAAAACAACAAAAAAAACCTGTCAAGATAAGACATGATACATCTTTTTATTTCATTTTAACTTCTACTTAAATAGTAAAAGAAGCTAAAACATGAAAGTGCTCATAGTTTCCTGCATAATTATCCATATTCAGATTTCTCCTCAGGAGAGATTCTGTGGGCTTTGATCCAGGGATTTTGAAGCATTTAAGGAAAATTGAGGAGCCAAATCTCCTATTTCTTCTGAAGAAAATATGGTATAATTTGCTTATGATTTTAAGGATCTTCCATGCACAGATAATCTGGCCTGAAACCAGAGACAAGGAAAAACACAGGCAGACTTATTAAATGTCCATTATTTTTGTAAGTCTGTTTCTATTTTTTTATCTTTGTAAAATTCTCTTTATATCCTGACAGAATCAGTGTTTCCAATCCAAAGAAGACTTAAAGGATATCTATAGTGTATCTTACTAATTGTCCATATTTTTCATCAAAGTCACCCTATTTCACCCTAAAGTGACACCAGTCTATGTACACACAAATTAATGGTGAACATGGTGGTGTTACAGGATTGACAGTTAGACTTAAGGATCCTAGAGATCTTCTCCAAACTTAACAATTCCATGATTCTATGGTTTCTATACAGAGATAGGTATGTATAATATCTCCTAAAGACCACTCTGGCTCAAAATCACTTTATCCTTCAAAAACTACCTAAAACAGGCAAAATAGTAAGTGCCACAGATTTGCTGTTTCTCTTCTCCACTTTTGTCCTGCCAACAGTTATGAATCCACGTGTACAGACCTGCTTCCAAAATCCAGCAATGGCCTTAATCACCCAGAAGTTTCCCACTTAGGTCACCAAGAAGTGTACCTTAAAGGACACATGTCCTATGGCACAGCCTTGGATGTGTGCTTGGCTACCTTCACTTCCTATCAAAATGTTCTTAGCACCATTTTCCACAATGCCCTCGTTCTGCATAAGGGCTGGGGCAGGCAGCATTGCACTTCAGCTGAGCTGAGAAAGGCCTCCTTTTTCACTCTTTTTCCTCTTTTTCACTTTTTCCTCAAGCCTCTGTTTCTGTGGCAGTTTCACGTGCCAATAAAACCTGTTATAAATCCGACCCTCGTGCATCTTCCTCCTTTGTTAGTTAGCTACTTTGTGCAACAAATCTACAAACCATGGATAAAAAATCTTTGGTTTCAGTTAAATGACTTCTCTCCTGCTTGATTTCTTCTCTGTTTTTTAACAGTAAGCACAATCAGCACCTGGACTTCTACACTTCCTTATGGCCCTGCCTTTCTGCTTCAAAGTACCCATTGGTTCACTGTCAGACTGCCAGTGTTCACAGGCTGATGAAACACTAACAGCATGTCATGGGTGTAGGCAACTCAAACTCAGCCCTTGTAGTCCCAAGCTTTAGTCCTTTTCAGGTTTCTTTTACTTTGTTCCCAAAACTGCTTATCAAAAGTAACTCCAGGAACAAAGGGTACTAGTTAAACATAAAGTTGTTTTAGAGCTGGAGATCACAGGCATATAGACCGATGCCTAACAGCTTGACCACTTGACAACATTAACCAAAGGCAAAGAGCAGCACTGATTTACCAGGAGGTGAGTTATAAAGCCTTTGATGTCCTGACTGATACTGCATACTGAAAGGGATACCCCCATGACGTATCATGAAATTATTCATTGTTAAAGCTATGTGATCTTCCCTTCATGTGGTTCTGCCTATGTCCAGTGAAACTTCTACACCATGATGCACAGGGTGGCAGTTCTGAGACTGCCACCTTCATGCTCACACTAAATATAAGTTGTTATGGTTTACACTGCACAGAACCTTGTCCACTAGCTGACAACAGACCCCAGGGACAGAGCACGACACACAGTTGCTGGTACATTTAGTCCAAGAGCTCCCTGTGCTAAATGACAGAAGCTCTACCTTCCCTGAAGGTACATTGCAGCTTATCAGAAGAAGCTTATTTCATTTACCCTAACAAACAAAGCTTCACTGGAGACTGCAGTCAGAGCATCTGGAATCAGGAATAATGCAACAAGATAGCTCATTAGTCAGTGGTCAGATTTTTTTCCCATATAGGACAGTCAGTTATTCATATCCTTTCCTTCTGTCACCTCCAGGAGCATCCTGTTAATTTCTGAGGAAAATACAAATATTTCTTTGTGATTTTCAAGATTTCCTCCACTTTCTTCCAATTATTTCTTCATTTAATTCCTTTTCATTATTTCATTCTTTACAATCTAATATTAATCTACTTCTTTCTCTGTTCATCATGCATTCTTTTTCATGCCTATCACCAGGAAGTATTCTTCAGCTTTTGATGCTCCCTCCTCTCTTCAGCTCTTTGTCATTCCACCAAGTGCCAAATGTCATATTTTTCAGCATTTTCTCCTAAGACTTTTTATGATTTAGCTTGTGACTCTCCAGTATAATTTTGTTTCTTCATAAGTTGGGGAAAAACAGATATGGTGATTTACTGTTGTTATTACTATTGGCTAAACCTTAGAAAACTGTGTTAAAGATCACAGGTGGATTCAACACTGAGATCCCCCTCCCAAGAGAACAATCTCATCTCCAGGTAACCACTGACTATTTGTTTTCTAGCTGATAGACTGATATTCTTGGAAAGCCTCCTCTTTTAGTCACCTTCCAATGAGATCATATAAAAGGCTCTCCCAACCTTAGTGAGTTGATCAATGATATAAAAGGGTGATGCTGGTACAGGGTGATTTTGTAACTAGTTTCCTACCCAATTCCTCTCAACTTTTAGAACAAGACACATTATTTGTGAAGATGCCTTTCAACATTCATCTCAGTTTTCCAGTCTCTGCAAAACCACTGGAAGTCTGCAGCCTCCATTGCAGACATTTCTCCAGGGATCATGCTGCACCCTGTAGAGATGTGAGTTGTTCCTAAGTCCTATTCCTCTGGTCCAAGACATCTTGCTTCATTCATTCCTTCCCTGAGGAACTTGTTCAAGATTCTTGCACAACTGAGATCTCACCATCCAAAGAACCACAAAAATACAGCTCTGTGTTTCAGTCAGGCCACACCCAGACTGGAGATTTTGGAAAGAAAATGCTTAAAACAAACGAAGAGCCTACCTCTTGTAGCAAGAGCTTACTTCTCAATAGAAGAAACAGGGATTGACAGCTTGCAGGAGAAGGACACAAGTCACTGCCCTTTTAAGAGCCCGTGAGTGAAAGCCATAGCACACAAGACTAAAATTCGACTAACTCTAACCAGCCATGGGAACGACACAGCTTGTTGCAGTGTCTCAGCATGTCTCATAAAATGCACTGAAACATTTGCTAACAAGGCTATCTGCATGTTATTGTTCATTTTTATTACAGCAGCACTAGGAGTGCCCATCAATATCAGGACCTTGTGCCTGGTACAGATGTCAGTGTGTTAACCAAAGGAGAACACATTCAACTTTCTACCCCCAACAGAAGCAAATAACAAGACCCTTTCATGTCAGTGTGCCATTTGTACAGACAAATGCTCAGCAGCATGGGTTGTAAAAGCTAGCCCACAAGGACTGTTTCAAGGGGAAAAAAGATTCTTAAATTTATTGTAAGAGTCATATCTATGCATCCATGCCTGTGCATTTAACCATATAAATAATTTGCTTAAGTTTAAGAGACCTGCTTTTAAAAACTTCACCACTGTGTCATACCATGGAAACTACCTCAGGGCTACTAGGAAGGGGGTTCAAACATCCCTCTTATAAAACACATCATTATGCATTAGAGGAAACTTCATTCAACAGAGAAGAATGGCACACCAGCTGGAGGTGAACACCATAAACCACATAAAGTTTTAATTAAATTCATTAAAAATTCTTTGTCTCTCACTGTGTTTGGAGGCAGATAGAACCCTTTAACAATGGCCAGCACACAATCAGGTTTGTCAAAACTAATAATAATACAAAAGCATTTGCTTACCCTGGGATATTTTGAAAAAATTTGAGTAACTGTATTATTTTTAATATGTGACATTTATAAATTATTGCAAGATGTGGCCAGTATTGGAGCAGAGTTGTTCTTTCTATTGTTCATTGGATTGATAAAAGGTGTTAATAATAAAATGCACATTTTTACCAGTTGCCAAAGTGAACCAACCTGGAATACAGGAAAGAAACATTTTCCTCTTAAAAAGCACACACATATACATATACACACATGCACATATATATATATGCATGTAATACATATATTTATGGGTTTGTTGCAAAAAACCAAGGGGCAATAGCTTTAAACTGAAACACATAAAGAAAAGTTTTCTAAACAAGAGTGGTAAAACAGTGGTGCAGGTTGCCCAGAGACGTGGCAGATGCCCCATCCCTGGAACCATTCAAGGTCAGGTTGCACTGGGTTCTAAGCACCCTGATCTAATTGAAGATATCCCATTGCAGGGGGTTGGATTAAATGATGTTTAAATATCACTTCCAACCCAAACAATTCTATAATAAATCACCACATTTTTAATGATCAGTATTTCTTTACAGCATGTTTTCTATATTCTGTACTGATAAGTTTGAAAAATTAACACATTTACTGCCCTTCAGAGCTTGCAGTCCATCAGCAAAACAGGATACCACAGATAAAAGTTACAGCACCAGATTCCCTCCTGCAAACACATACATGCCTGATATCATAAAATCAAATATGTCAGAAGACTGATGATGAGCACAGAATATGCATAAATATTTGCAGGATTAAGTCTGCTAACCAGGGTAAAATAGGATAGCTATTTGGTTGCCTGGCTTTTATGTAAATGACTGTTTTTCAAAGCTGGAAAGCCTAGCAAAATACTTTTGTACTTAATCAAATAAAAATAAAATGATTCTACAACGTACTGATGGGTTTTACATTGTGAGTCACTGACAATGTCAGCTATGTAGGCTCATGGCAAGCACTTAATTTGGTCCCAGTCCAGGTCTCATTTTAGTCAGTGGGAGTCTTTTCCCTGATTGCAACATGAGCCTTTGTTACTAAATTATCTCAAGCTGATGAACTGTGAAACAGAAAAGGTACTTTTACTAACTTTTTCTAATCTAGATTCATTAAGGAAAATTGCAAACTAGTACTAATTTAATAATTAGATCTGAAAATACCCTCATTGCATAGCTAGTACCTAAGGGCTGGATATTCATACTTCTTCAAGATACTCTTAATACAAGAAATATCACAGGTCAAACGAACAGTCTCACAACCTACATGGTATGGTTGAAAGTGATGAAAGAAGAGATGAAAGCATACATTCTCCATCCTACACCTCAGTAAACAAAGTCATGGTTTTGTCCATTTCAGAGCCATGGTGCTATAATTTCTAGATCTAGATATGTATCCACTTGATGCTCAGCACTCTTTGGGGGCAGGAATTTGATGGGCTTTACTGTGTGGCAAAATGTTTGAGTAAAATGGGACAGAAACATGCATTTGAGGAAGTACACAATACGCACTAGATTGATGTATCAAAATAAATGTTAGTACATAAAATGTAGTATTGAGTCTAGACAATAAAGTCCTCTGAATAGTATGAAAATACTATTTAATTGAAGATATAAAAGAACAAAGTAATTGTTCTATTTTTTTCTCTATCCTACTGTCTTTATTAGCTGGGAAAGTGTTGTCCTCAATTACATAGGTTTCAGAGGAAAATAAGATGCCTGTTTTTTCACTTTTCTTTCATGGAAGCCCAAGAAGCAACTTCAAAGAGGAATAGCTAAGAGATGAAGGAGCTCAAGAAAAGAAATAGCAGTAACAGTAGTTCCAAAAGTGTTTTAGGGGATGACAGTAAAATAATTCATAATGCACTTGCCCATATTCCCATCAGAAAGTGCTGACTCAAGTGCTAAACTCAATCATCAAAAAATTAAGGTTATAATTTGAATGTATTGACTAAGTCCTGTAAGCAATGGAGAAAGGCACAAATAGAAGTTAATTTTTCCAGTGTTATAATAAATACAGTAGGTAGGATAAACTGCTTTCTGTGAGGTCCTGTCTTACTCTTTTGAGTATGGAAAGTTCACACAAACAGGCCAGGCTGCTCAAGGTAGAGTTATTGCAAGTGATTACACTGAACTACTGAAGTCTATCAACAAGGGTGCAGCTAGTGAGCTTGGGTACTGGCACTAGTCATGCTGCCAGATCAGACAGCTCTGTGACAGATAAAAATCCTGGTAAATTAAGCTGCTGTGAGTTCACTTAGTTCATGTTTAAGCTTTTAGTGGTCTCTGCTATAGGGAAATGAAGAGATGGCCCGATGTCTCTGTGTTGATTGTAACCCAGTTTGAGACTTGCTCTGAATTACACATATAGACTGTAACAAAGATATGACTCCTGACATTCACTCCATTGCTCTGAGCCCAAGGGTATCACTTGTCAGGCAGTGAGATTTTGTAGTGGTCAGCTTTATGTGTGTATCTACAAGTATCTGTAAATTTACAGATATAATATAGTTAGGTAATACATAGATACTACATAAACATTGTACTTATAGATGTAGCCATAAGTAAATACTTAAATAACTATATAAATATATCTGCAGCTCTTAGACACAGTTCTGTCCATAGACTAGAGAGACAATAAAGAAAAGAGAGATCAGATTCATCTCCTGTTCCTTCTCAGCCTCCATCCTGCTACAAACTAGGAATGGCAGAAGAGATGTTTCCCAAGCACACTGCGTCATGGTGCAGTTGTGTCTGCACACTGCACCCTAACTCTGTCCAAGGCATTCTTGAAAATGGAAGCTCACTGTTCACTAGACACCTTTTCATAACTGCACAAATGAGAACCAGATGTAAATTTGCTATATCTTTGCTTAAACAGCAGTTCTTACATCCCTAAAATGTATGTAAACATGCCTAACTCTTAGGAACTCAGCCTACTTGGAAATCCTGAATCTAAGTTTTCTGCAATACCCAGTCTAGCAAAGAGGAAAAGGCAGATTATAAGAGATGCTTATTCCTAATCAGTATGAATAGTGAGCATGTTTCAGCATACCCAGTCCACATCTGGACCAAATTAACTAGTTCCACTGGTCTGGAAACTTGGGCACAAACTGAGGGACAGTCAGGGCTAGGGACTAGTCTAGTCACTCACAAGACTGTTTGGCTCAGCTCCTTTGGCCTCAATTCCTGCCCCATGTGAATCCCAGCACACCTCACGTCACAGGTAAGAAGTCTGTGAAACACACGCAGGAGGAGTGTGTGCTGTCTCATTGTGTTAGATGCTGTGTTTTCAACCTGCACACTGTGATGCAATACCAGCACACAGAGAATTCTTCATGCAGTCACGAGCAACATCTTTAGTGCTTTCTGTGTTTCATAGCAGATAAGTGGCTGTTTTGAGCATGTTGTTGCTGAGTAATTGGTGCCTAGAAGAGGAAGAGTGAACATCTGAGTGGAGATGACAAGAAAGAAAACACGAAACAACCATGATTAAAGGTTAAAATTTCAAAAACTCTTCAGTTGTGCAGCTGGGGCAAGACCTTCAAAGTTCAGCTCCAAACCAGGCAGTGAATTTTGAGAGAGTCCTCAAAACCCAGCAGCTGCTACTGAGATCAGTGAGTCTATTCATAAGTGCAGGGATCTGCTTGTGCCAATCACAGAAGAGCTGAACCCATACTGAGCTTGGATGTAGCAAACTTCATAACACAATTGGGGTGAGGAAAAGAAAAGGAGTATCCACAGCAACAACATGCAATTACAGACTTAAAATAAGTGTGAAGCTTAGTGGCTCAAGCTCAACACATTTCAGAAAAACAATGATTATGTTTTCACTTCCTGTGTGCTTTAAGTAAGGTATTAGCTTGCAGGAAGAGAGAGCACTGGTTTGGAGGTTTATGGTTAGGACATACATCTGAAGTAATTGTGGCTCAGAGTGAATACATGCTAAGTTTATTTTAAATAAGATAGATGGGCAAGTGACAGCCAGGGTCTGGTTGAAAAGTGACATTATTTGTGGAGACAGTCTATTGTATTGCAGCAAAAGAGAATTCCATCTTCTATTAATAGTGGCCAGTGGGAATTCATGCTAAGACTTTTACTTTACTGACATATCCATTTCATTAAGGGTTTCTTCATCTAGATCATTTCTTCAGTTTTCAGAGTACCTCTTGGTGTGAGCAAGCAAAAGGATTCTCTGGAAAGGATCCAGCTACTACTGATTTCGAGCAGGGATTATCAAGTATTACATACACATGAGACCTACAGTTTGCCATTATACTAAATATAGCACGGCTGTACATGCCCTTGGAGCAGCTCTTGGGAGGGGGAAGGAGGCCTGGGGTGCCACTGAAGGGCTCTGCTCAGATGCTCAGGTCAGAATGTGAGGACACACCTGGTGAACAAAGACCCAGCTTGGGGTGCATCCCCATTCATCTTCAAGGTAGGCAGTCGTGCAGCGTGCCAAATTCTTCACCCTACCCAGCCCAGCCACTTGCTCCCTCTCCAGTTAGTCTGAGGGCAAGCAGCTGACACTGCTCTATCCAAGGCAGGTGGCCTCTCCTATGGAAATGAGCCAATTAAAGGAGACTATAGAGGGGCACAATTAGCCAGCTTCTTAAGCTGAGGCTCAGCTATAGAATTGAAGATAGAGAGGTGCTGAACAGCAGAATTTTTCACCTGCGTAATTTTTGACCCAGTACATTAGAGTACTGTGGGTTAAAACAGAGGAGAGGATTTTGGCATGTGAATCTTTTTCATCTCTTACAGTCCAAGTGCCAAGGATCAAACTGAGAAGTGTGAAGTAACCAAGCAGTTTTCTGTACATCTTTTTAACACCACTAATGAAGGCCTTTCCACTCTATGGCCTGTGTCTATTTCAGCCCTGATTCTGTATCTACTTACAGGATTAGAAAGATTAACTGCTAATTAGAGCACTGAGGATTAATAACTGCTACTTCTGCAATGCACATTTTTCTTAATCTTGTCTTAAATTCTAGTGGAGATTGGTCCATGTTACAAAGCCAGAGTTTGCCAAAGGTTACTAAATACATAATAGAAGGTGCTGGGTATTAGTTTTCTGAATAGGCATCACCCATTAGTCTAAAGAAGGAATTACAGGAATGGCAGGAAAAAGCAAGCTTTGTTTCTGAAGAAAATAAAAAGGCATGTCTTCATTGTTCTGATGGAAGCACTGTTAATCCAAATTTCACCCTTTTTACATTTTCAGGTCTGAACCTTCTCATTTGAGCATTGTACTATGTATACACATTGCTAATTCAAAGCATATTCAAACACTGCTGAAATTATACATAAAGTGATAACTAGGAACATGTGAAAACAGCAAATAGAGAAAAAATTGGCCACTGTCATTCCACTGACTGTTGATTGTGGAAATCATGCTGTTGTTCATTGGTGGGGCAATTTTCTTGTTCTCATGTTAAAGCTAAGTCACAACATTCTAATTGTCATATATTTGCAAATAAATTTAGTAATATTTTGTTGCTTGAGGGGAACATTTAACAAACTAGCTCAATACAGCAGTTGTCCATATGTAAAACATGGCCAGGATCTTTTCCCTAGAAGAAAGACTTAGAGGAAGGTTTTCATTTCCAGCCAACAAAGAATTCAATTTGCATACAGGTGTTAGAGGGCTTCTCTCTGAATTCACGGATCACTGCTAGTTTCAGATGTCAGGACACAGAGATGGGTCAAAGGCACTGTGAGATGACTTGCAGCTAGTTAAAGGAGTCTGAGGTCAGGGCTCTTAACATCAGCTCTCTTGTTTTCCATCAAGCAACACCAGATGTACCAGGATCTCATTAAATTACATTATTTCCCACTGCAACTAAAGGAGCAGGTTGGTTTCCACCCAAGGAGACTGACTACAATGCTTTTTGAATTATTGTAGGAGAGAACAGCTTCCCATCTCTTGAGTGGAGGATGGCATCCACTTGCTTAAAAGCACAGAGCAAGGATCACCCATTATGAGGGAGAAGGTGCAAGGAGGGGTGGTACAGCATGGTCCCTCTCCATGATGGCTGCAAAAGCTCTGAAGCAGTATTGTTTCCATGAACAGAACAAAATTGCACAACAGCCTCCTCCAAGGCAGCACAGGCCAAAAACTGGTTCCCTGTTTCATAAAGAAAGCAGTTAAGCTTTGGTTTGTTCCTCATCTTTTGTTGCCTGAATGGTTTAGAAAAGGCACGGCTCAGTTGTGACAAGTCTGTTGTTCTCTCCCCACCCTCATAAAGAATTACCAGATATACTTTCTTGGCTTGCATTTAATGTAGAGGTACCTTGTACAAAAAAAAACCAAGAGTCTGCAGAAGGTCAGGGACACTTCAGAGCAGGAAACTCCTATGTGTATGTGCCTAGTTTTCAGGAGATCTGCCCAAAATTTTGTTTAGATTGTGGAGGAGCTGCAAAGAGTCAAGTTACTTGATCCTCGAGTAATGAAATGATCAAGAAAAAGTCTAAGATCTCTAAACAGTGTTCTCTCTTCAGACTTCCAACTGTGTGTGACCAGAGGCAATCTTCTCTCTGTTAAACCAGTTCTTAGCAGATAATTCCCTGAGAATTACTGATGCTTAATAAGTTGTCAGATCTGCTTGTTCCAAACAATTTAGCATTAAAAGGGCTCTCTGTATAAGACTATCTGAGAACCAAATTGAGAAAAGCCCTTTTCCAGAAGTTTTTAGAGAATACCTGGAAGGAGAAACAGGTAGTGGGAGCAAATACTGAAGCAATGACCACAGATTAATAAACAGATTAGGCTGCCTTTTAGAAATGGACTAGGACTATCTTGCAGAAATCCTGTTTGAACCCAAGCCTGTTACATATTTTAGGAGAACAGACATTTGATGTCCCTTTCTGCACTCAAACACTAAAGTATCCATGACCAGACCGCAGCCTCTTCGTTCTTTCTCCAAGAAGAAATCCTTACAAATGTCAAATATACTTTTCTGCACAACAAAAACCAGAGAAACTCATTCTAATTCTGTACCACATACAATTATCATAAGCCAGGTGGTGAAGAAAACCTTCAGAGGCATACATCCAATGTCTGTAGCTTCCTAGGAGTGGAATAGACCCACCACACCTGGCAACTGCCTGTTGTAGCTGTTCTGGAATTCATGTATTTTAACAAATTGTACATCACTAATACTAATGTACTTCAAAAAGGGATTGGCAATAACAAGAGTTTGCACCTGATTTCACTAGTGTGTGATTGCCCTGCATACCTATGACTGATTTTCCAAGGCTTTTTAACATTTCTAAATAATATCTTCCCCGCCAATTTCTGTGTAATGGCTTCATCTCTTCTCAAACTTCTTTCATCAGCACTTGCATTAATACAGCGCACTCATACAACTCAATAAGTATAATTCTTCCTTTTTTTCTTGCCTCAGACAAAAGGTCAGGCGGGTGTTTTTCCGCAGGTCACTCCAGCATCCCCGCGCCCCTCCTCGCCAGCGTTCCCGAGGCGCGGCGCTCCCCCGATGCATCACCAGAGGGCGCTGCCTGAATGCCTTTGAAAGGTTTTTCTGTCACATTCAAACTTCATAAAAAATAAATGTAAAAATCCACCTTGAAAACCTGCTTATTTAGAAAAGGTGATGCAGTTGTGAGAGGGAGAAAGAGGAATTATTGAAAGACTGCTGTACAATGCAACACCTCAAAGCTTTGCACCGCTTTATTCTAGTCTCGTCCCATCTTGTACAGTCTGGTACAACAGTACAAATTAAGCTTTGTTGAATTAATCAAACAAAGCCGTTGAATCAGAGTGCTTCTGCCAGCTACTGAGATCCACGATACAGCTCTGATGGACTACAGTCTGAGAAGAAAAAGCAAGTTGGATTTTTATAGCTAAGAACACCTAGTGATACATGGTACTGCTTAGGATGGAGCACAGTATTTTACAAAATTACAAAACATTATTACAAAATTAGTGTTCACTAGTACAAATCCAAACGCTCTTTTTCTTTAAAAAAGTCTCTCTGCTTTAACACTGATTCATCTTCAGGTTGTCTTCTCTTTTAATAGTGATTTCTATCCTAGTTTTGCTTTTCAACACCTTCTTTTGTTTACAACAGAAGGTCTTTGCTTTCCCCCTAGTTATGTCCAATTTCCATCACACATTACCATGTATCCTGACACACATCTTGCACACATGGTAATGCACAAATGTGCATCTGCATTTCCCATTAAATGCGGAATTCAAAGCTGTTCTTGGGTCCAGACTTGTCCTTTTCAGACAGGAGCTGAGTTTACAATTCCCTGGAAGGGAAAAGCCAAAGTAAGCTCTTTAACTTAAACCCCAGCTTCTGATCCACGAGCTCTAGCCAGACTGGCCATCAGAAAGCTCAAGTATGATCTCACTTAGTTCCAGGACTGGCTTTTCCAAAGTACAGCGTGCATTCACAGAGCTAGACCTGAGTTACAGTCAGGCACAGCAGGACTGGGGCAGAGTTTGCTGGGCTGGAGGTCTGCTGCACAATATCCTAAAGCATGTACAGGGACAGATTTCCTCGCTGAATAAACCTAGAAATCTCAGACCTTGACAATCAAAGTATAAATAGATTTATCCATGGATTTTATCATGGAAACGATAAAATTCCAGAGGCCTGACTTGCCTTCACAGCATTAGAGCTTTTCTGTCTTAGTCACAGATAACTTCCCATCTAATTACCAAAACTTAAAGTAGGCCACAGGCCTCACATCCTCACATGATGCCAATGTATCACTCTTTTAGACATAGACATCTCACACTATAATGACAAACCTAAATCAATATGGCTAAATAAAGTGCTCTCTAATCAAGTTGGTCAGTGAAGAACTAATCAATGCAATCAGTGGCACCCAAAGAATTTTGGCTCACCCTACAGCAGGCACTTAACATTTGGTATCACACACAGGTACCTGAACTCATGTGCCTCATGAACCTGACTGTGAGCAGAATTCCCTCTCTTCCCTCATAGCTTTAAAAAGAGTAACTTTCAGGAACCTTAGTTCCTAGAATTACACTGTCAGACACACACAGAACCCAATCCAGCATCTGGAGCTCCACCTCCATCTTGCCACTTCATTCCAGCCTACTTCCAGATGGAATAGAGAGCTTATTTTCCTTTTTTGTCTAATAGTAAAAATACCCTTAGTGTTTGAAAACACTAGATGAACAGATGGATCACAGGTCTCGATTGCATTCTTTGCCAGAACTGGGCTACATTTGTGACGTAGGATGAGGTTACCCTGCTCAGGAGGTGAGTATGGCAGATCATTTGTTTTCCCCCAGTGAACAAACATCTGTTGAAGATGATAAACTGATGAAGTGCACATGACTTCCATTGTTTTAGAAAGCTAGATTTTCTCTTTTACACAGGACCTACTCTTTCAGGAATGCATTTCTGACTAACCTATTTACAGTGACAATCTATCGAGCCAGAATGTCAGAATATCTCATTTTATTGATGAAGTAGTTTCTACTTCATAGAAGAGGAATAACAACACTCCTGACACTGGACAGCAAAGCCAGAAAGCTCACAGAATTTCTCCTTTTTGCAGCCCTCAGTTTCTGAGGGGACTGAGATCAGAGGAGTATCTCCCTTCTCTGAGATTTTTACCTCCTGGCCCATTGAAGAGCAGGACAATAAGCTGGAGATGAGGCAGGCATCTACCAGAGCCTGAATGTCTGGACAGTTTTCCTCTCTGAAAAGGTGGATTGCAGGCAGTCATACAGAGCTCAGTCCACTGCTACACAGCAGTGAGGGATCCATCTTGGACAGAGGCCAGGCCATAGATTTTCTATTTTCTCCTAGGTGCACCTTTAGCAAACAGAAGGTCTGCAGTGCTTTGGAGGGTCCAACCATTGAGGGCTACATGGGGCTGCCACTCCTGAGGTGACATGAGAGCCTCTGCATGATGAAGGAAATGTCCCAGAGACCTCTCAAAAAGTATTTGGCATGGACTAGGTCAACTCCAGAATGGTAAAAACCAGCACAAGTAAAATGTCTCTCAATGCCTACAAATACCTGAATTCAAGTTTAATTACAGCAGGAGGCAGGGGGGAAGTAAAGAGCACATCTTTTTTTCAGGCTCCAGAGCCAAGATCTGTGTGTTTTTGAAGTCATCCTGCAAGTAAGAAAAGGCTAAAGCTGACTGTGACCTAAATAAAGCACAAGAATTAGGTACTTGTGATCAAAGAATTGAATGATGCATATACACATGTCCCTAAATAACAGAGCTGGTGGAGGAAATGACATATCATTATTCCTCTGAAATAAAGCAAATTACCTGTTCTGAAAAGAGGAGTTAATCTGTTTTTTATACAGTGAAGAATAATGCCACACTATTTCTTCTAAAATTAGCAGCTGACAAGCTGAGACTTCAGTGCACATAGCACCTGGTTCTCTGGCACCACATGGACTTACCAGAGTGAACCCTTCCTTTTCCAGTTTTATAAAATTTGGTGGGCAATAGCCATTACCACAAAGAACATCCACTGATCTCCAGAAGAGAAGTAGGCTTAAAGTACCTCAGAGTTTCTTTCTTGCTCCCTAGAGAAGCAAATGCAGAAAACCCAATGAGGATATTTCAAAAAAGCTGGAGAACTTTGAATGGAGTCAAAGTCCTCTTTTCACCATTCTTTCTAACCAGCCATACCCTTCCAAACAAACAAAGTTGTCTTCCAAACAAGAAGCAAGCATGGGACAATCTCATCCTAAAATTCCGCATTTTGACAGTTCTGCTATTTAAGGCAGGTAGTGAAAAGAGAATTTCAAACGCTTAAGTCAGACTCATCTAAGTAAATAAGTTTCATGCTCTCAAACTCTAAGGCTTCAGATGCAAAATAACTGAGCCCATAACCACAGTAATGGCTGAACAATGTATCTTGAAAAGGTAATGGCTATATTTTATCACATGAATGCATAGAAACAGTGTAGAGACTTCTTCCCTAAACTGCTCTCTGTGCTGTTCATGTTTAGATTGAGAGTATGAAGGGCTCAACATTCATAAAGAGGCTTGGGAGATTGAAAGCCTGAGAATTCATTTCCATCAGACCTTGGAGACCAAAATCACAGTGCTTATTTACCCCCTAGAGAATTTCCAATTAAATAGCCTCTCAATGGAATAACCAAACTTTCCTGAATATCCTTTACTGATGCACAGCCAAAATCCATATCTCATATGCAGAGAATTCCCCAACAGCCGATTGAAAAGGAAACGTAATTTACACTTTCTGTCCCCCACACATCTGAAGGAAGAGATTGGGTGATATTTCCTATGTGTTTCAATATGTAAAGCACCACTATTGTTGATGTTTTTCCTTGGTTGTGATGACAGAGAACAGGAAAGAGCACAGACCCAGCTGCCAAACCCACATATTTAACCTCTTCCATCACAGTTCTGGCCCATAGTTTAAAGTGCATGATGTTTTATGTTTGCATTTATCTTCTTTCACACAAATGAGGAACAAGTGACTTTCCTCTGTGCTGGGAGGACCAATTTAAACCACACTGCCTCTCTGCTCATTGTCCTGACTGCCAGGCTCCATGGCATCGCACTGTTGTTCGGGGCTCTTTCCTTGAAGGGTAGATCATCCTCTTGTCTAGCAAGAAAAGGATTTTGTAATAGTTGAAGAACTCCTTAGGAAAAAAGCAAGACTTTGAAAGAAGATGCTTCCTTAAGTGAGCCTGTCCTTTTCAGAAATGCAGGTCAGCTCATGAGTGCTGGAGTCATAGGTCTGAGGGAGGCAAACACAAAGCCATGTCTTAAATTCCCCATAGCTTCTTGCATTGAATAAAGGCCATGTGTCAGAGAGGAAGGACACGCTCTCCATCTGATCTAACAATGAATTCATGATAATGCTCCAGGATTGAGCATCAACTAGTCTTAAGCAAAGAAGACAAAGACTCAGGGGCAACACCCATTTTCTTGAGGCTTCAGCAGCCCACAGATAGACAAGCAGAGATGAGTAGGATTGACACAGGGAGGCTTCTGAGACAGCTTCTCCCTGTAAGCAGGCAAAGCTCTCTGGACACACTGCTCAAGGAGCATCATCCAAACAAAAGGGCTGTGTTTGAAGGCACAATTTCAGTCCACAGATGACCAGAGTAAACTTGTGCTCCAGAAAACTACAATCTGAGCATCTAGTTCAGATGTTTCTATTTCTACTTCCTAAGGCAAACCTGGTAACCCAGTTGCAACAAAAAAAAAAAACAAACAAAAAAAAAACCCGCTGGCTACATTTATCACTCTATTTTCCTTGACAGAAACTTATACTAAGACAGATTTACCACCACCACCTTCTGTCTATTTTTCCTCTCTGAATGAAGCCCAGTCAAGTTCTACACTATCTTCTGCAGAAAATTTCTCAGTTATTGAGTTTTCCTGGATCCTTCACTGTTAACAGCAAAAATTATGGTCAAGACTGCTATGAGTTTTTCCTCTTCTATCCGCTTTGTTCTAGTGCATATATAAAATCAGCCTAATGCAGTTTTGCATTCAGTTTACATGGTACCACCAACCTGCAATCAGCATTCTGCAGTACAACCTTGGCAGATCAGCAACCCCCTGCCACTCTGTGTATTTACTTATCAACAAGAGAGCCAAACAGCCAACAGCTTCATGAGTATACTTCCCAGCATGATGTCAGCAGAGAGAAAGAAAGACTGTCCACTAAGTATGCAAATATCTAAGTATGCAAACCTGCTTTTTCAGCACATGGAGCTAAGCTGCAACTTCTCCCTAAGCTTTACCTACAGCAGGGGGACACAATTACCCTGACCAAACAACTGAGGGCAAATTTCCAACACTGCCTATTTACAAAGCACAGAATTTTTAACTCCCTTGAGATAGCATAAAAAAATTGAATAAAGCACAATTTAAATTACATTCAAATTGATTTATTTTAAAAATGTTCCCATTAAACTGCTATCTAGGCACAACCCGTTGTAAGTCAGAAGAAGTTTGGTTCCACGTGCATTTAAAGTGATTTCTAAAATTCTCATCAGAGCAGCCATTAATCACATAAACAATACCTGGCTTGCAGAAAATACATAATAAGCAGCTATGTTCTGACTTACTATTATTTTTAATACATTCTTTTAACTCACATGAAAATTTTCTATTAAATTTTTTTTTAAAAATTCCCATAAATCTTACCTTCAGATTGATGCGTAGCCAGAGGTGTCTGCGTCTCCTTGGAGTACGATACCACCTCCCGAGGCAAGAAATCAACCTGGGTAATCTTTGACACCCCTAGTTTGTGCAGTCTGCGTCTAAGGTGGAATACACAACATCAAAAGGTTAGGCATGTTAAATATGAATCATCAGCAGAAACAAATGTTTGCTGTTATGAACAGGATAAAAATACTTTGGTGTTTGTTAAGACAAAACACAACACAGTATGCATAAGAAGTACCTCATTGCAGTGAAGAAAATTAACCTGGGCACCATTTGCCCCAATAAAGCACAGTTGGAGAGAAATAGCCTGCTTGTGTCCCTCTTAACATGCACCAAAATTCTCTTTCATACCATCATTATGATGTTCTGTCTGCTCAAAGGAGTTCATCCTCAGCCTGGGATACACAGCTGTGGAAAGGGTACAGTGGGTTTAAACTAGGATGGATTAGACTGCCTAATGTTCAGCTGGGAGCAATAACAAAGTCTTTAACTGGCAAGGTAGGTAACTTCCATTAATAAAAAGATTCTCCTCCTTCCACAGGAGTTATTAATAGTGGCATTGAACTAGGTTTACAATTACTGCAGTCCTAATAGAGTCCTCCAGCAGGGCTGGAGGAGAGCTAAAACACAACTGCAGAAGGGCAACTATAGCCTTCTACTTTGTTACTTCCCTTACTTTAAATAAAGCATATGAAATAAAACAGTGAAGCAAACTAACTGTAAGCAGGTAAGGGAAAAAGAAGAGAGGCAGCTGAGCATGGTCATGAACACTTTTAGTTGTGCACAGTTCACTCAGCAGCAGGGGGAAAAAATCAGTTTATTTCCTGAATACTATTTGACTGTCTACAAGGAGTGAAGAATATAAAAATAGTTACTTGGAAGTGTTTTACCCAAAAAAAAGCCAACTGTCAGCAGAGAAATAATGCGAACACAATAAAGAAATTAACTCAGTAAGTCCAGTTACCTAAATGAACAAGTGTGAGCATGCTTGTGCATTTATGGGGAAATAAATTCCTGGACAAACTGTTTCTCAACTTTCCACATTACTGAAGAGAACAATTTGGAAAACCAGAAAATTCTTACACATAATCCATATCCTTTTCATTTCCCAGATTGTCAGAAGAACAGAAGTCATAGGGGTTTTGATTTAATTAATTTTCAGTGGTTTAGGTATTCAATTAAGATTGATGTCTGAAAGGAAATGGGAGACTCAAAAGGAAACTGTCACTGTTAGAAAACATCTACTGAACTTTTCAGCTGCATCAGCTATATTTTTTCTAATCTATTTTACTGCCTGAGTTGCTATTAAGCTGACTGCAATTAGATTCAGCAGGTAATCAGTACAAACAGCTTCATTGTGTAACAAACCACGAGAGCAGAAACAGTTGTTGTAGCTTTGAGTCTTTCCTCTTTTCAAAGGAAAAAAATGAACAAGTCTCCCTCCTTACAACCATCTCTGACTTTGCCAATATGAACAAAATCTACAATTGTCTAAAAACTCTACAGAAAAACTTCTGCCTCATTACTGGGAGCAGAAAAGTTTCTTTGGCTACCAAAAATTTTAGTCGTTTTACATTCTGTAGCAGCTCTGACTTACAGTCTGTGTGAATTCAGTCTTTAATAAATATCTCACCCCAGCAAACTCTCATGTGTTTTTCCCTCGCTCAGCACCAGATGTGCAATCTCTGTTGCCTACTTGGTCAGTTTGACTTCCCTGTGTAACCAGTCCCTGCTGCCCCAGGCTATTCTTTCCATTTCCTGAGGTTCTAAAACCTTTGCACTGAGTCTCTTGACAGTGGTCTTGGTTAAGTATGATCCCTAATTAATTGTGTGTCTAATCTGGACCCAATTAGAACCTCACCTAATTCTAAAACAGTTTCACATGAGGCCACTCCATATCTCCTGGACAGCCAGAGGATGGGGAACACGACCCTAATGCAGAGCTGGATTTAACTGCTGCTTGGTTGGACTGAACCTCTGCCCACTGGATCCCAGAAGAGAGCCACTTCCCACAGCACTGTGCTGAGACAATGCATGGAATTCTTCACCTACAACACTTCCAATTCAGTAATTGCTAGTGTCTGTACAAATGCCTTGTGCCACCCATACCCTGTAAGTACTAGTGAAGTCTGGGAGGTCGTTCTTCATCTGAAGGAATGCGATCTATTGATTGCTGCTTGCCCATGTCAAGGCACCTCTAATTGTTCTCATGTTACTAAAAGCTGGCCTAGCCTTTGGTCCCAAGCACTCAGGGACAACTGGAGTATCATTTCAATATCTGGACTCTTCCAAATATGTGCTGTAATGTTCTAGTCTCTAGTTCTTTTTAGGGCAACGCTAAATGGTCTATTTTTTTCCCATCCCCATTTTTCATCTGAGGTGCTCATAATTCTCATAAATTCAAGACTATTTATCTTAGAGAGCACATATGCTTTGAAGGATTCCTTTCCAAACTGCCAGTAGGATGTCAGTAGGAGGATAGTAACTAAATCCCATGCATTAAAACTGACTTTTCTGTCAACAGATATCATAAGAAAGATGTGTCTGCTAGAAGTATTTTGTGACACACATCGTTTAATTGCTGACTGCAGGATTTCTTTTGCATTGGTTTTGTTGGGGGTTTTTTTACTATTATTATTTTCTCTAGTCTCGAGACATCAGAGGAAAGATTAACTCTGCCTTGAGTTTGAAGACAATTTTCGTTCAAAAGAGAATGAAAAGGGAATTCAGGACTTCCATTAAAATGTATACCTGTGGACTTGTTCTTTGGCATGCTTTTCTATCTTTGCACTGACCACTGGTAAATGATTGAAGTCTTGTAGCTACATACAGAGTTATCTTTTTATAAGTCAGATAAAGGAACTTTCCTTGCACAGCTGTTTGAGAAACCTTGCTCCTAGGAGTCCTCATCTTTCAATCCAAACTTCCATTAAAAAAGCAGCTGGGATTTCTAAAATGTTTCTGTAGGTTAAAATAGCTCAAAACCCTCTACCTTTTTAGTACAGCCCAGGTAAAGTTGCAGAAGTGTGACCTATTTGAAGACACGCTCATGTGTGAACTACAAGCACTCCTAGGAGTTCTAGATATGGGGAAATATTTCTGTTTAGAAAGCTCTCTGGATACTTTCCTTCCAGATCTTTCCTGGTAAACAGACCTAATACACCTAACTGCAGCTGGGAGCACTGTCAATCAGCAGCTAAAGGGAAGTTGTGTTTCTTACAGAATGGTGAATGAAGTAGCACATGAACAAGTAAAAACATGAGACACTTGCCTGGAGACTCAAAACAGGCAACCCTTCAAGTTATTTGCTAGAGCAAATTTTTCAGTGTAGTGATTTGGTTTTACCTATGATTCATGCTCTGAAGAACTTGAGGTACTTTCAGAGGAATAGGTTATCCTAAATACCTCTGCAAGCAAGCATTTCTACATTATTTAAATTATCATTTTTTTTTCACTTGTATGGGTAAAGAAGTTCCATCCCAAACTATAAAATATTCATTTTAGCTCTATTACAATTTTTAAAAAGCTTCACAGTCCTGAACTCAACTAAGATGGCACTTATTATTGGACTATGATCATACTTCAGTGCACAATTTTAAACACATATGCAGCTTCTAAGGGAAAAGGGGTCATTGTTACTGCATGTGGAAACAGCATTACTATAGCCAGCAGAAAGGAGGGGGAAAACGATTCAGAGAGAAGGGTCTGGATCAACAGGTACAAACAAGATCAATGTAACTATACATGCACAAATGTGCCACAATAATAACATTTCATCTGCAATGAAATTGTTATTTGTATTGTGTTTCAGGCAACAGAAATAGAAATTTATCTTTTCATAACCTCGTTTAAATAGCTGGGGTTTTTTTCCCACAAAGCTGACTTTCCTGAAGCTTCTTATTTATGAAACTAAAAAAAAGGAAACTTAAATTATGGTTTTTTTGAGACAAAAAAGCAAATGAAAATGACATACAACCAGCTCATCTAGGAAGCATTTTCAACATAATTCTTGCAAAGAAATGATAACAAAAAGAGCTGACATATACCCAAGTTCAGAGTCAGACTGGAGTTGCAGCACTGAGGGGTCTGTGTCCCATTGCAAGGTCCTAGGGTGGTAATCAGCCGTGCAGCACGAAGGGGAGGGAGAAAAAGAACACACAGAATTAACTGAAAGGATGAACAAAACCCCATCTCCTTAGTTACATGCTCTATGTAGTACATTCAACCTCCAGGGGCAAGCAACAGCCACCATATGTCAAATAAGGTTTGTATGTCAAACTGAGGCAGGACAGGCAATTTATTACAATACATATTATTGATAAACAGAGGAAGGAAGCTGGATTTTCTGCCACATATTGATTAACAAAACATGGGGTTGGGTATTTTTTCCTTTTCCTGAAAAATTCTAACTCTTTAACTTAGGTCAATGGATTCACAATAATTTGTGAAATCTGCAGGCACTATTTATTTATGTTTTTATGATAAGGTAGACTTGCCATGAACTCCACTGAAGAGTTTATCCCTTCACACACTCGTGAGTCAGACAGTAATCCATCCTGTACAACACTGCTCTGGGCAGGAACTCACACAGTTCATATGACAACACATGGCACATTGATGCCAGCTCTGACATGCTCTGAGGGCATCTGGGACAAATAACCAAATTCTTCTTCTTTTCCTCCGGATAAAATTCCTGGGAGAGGGCAATAATACATCTGAGAAAATGAGATCTATGACAATCTCTTATGGACTGCTCTCAGGTGAGGCTATCACCAAATGTACAAATGTTCAAGAGGTGTGGTCTGAAGTGAAGATGTTGCTCCTTGCACTGCACTGCAGTTTCCCTTGTGACCAGCTCTAAAACACCTTGCAAACACTCATAAGAGCTTTTAAGGAGTCTTGTGAAATATTCAGAATCCTCCAATTCAGAAATGCAGAAACTTACATATCAAAGCCAACATTTTAAAAAATGCCTGCTCCTTCTGTCTCTTAAATTTGCTTTATTTTTCCACACTCAGGAAGCCACATCTTACACACAAAAAAACTGCTGGAATCCATAAAAGAATCAGGAACACACGATTGGCTCCTGAGCACCTTTTCCTCTTGTATGAATACTAGATTATTCATTGCTCTCATTAGCAGAGGCTTGAGCAAAGGAAAGTGCTCCTTCACTAAGCAAGCAAGTCTTCATGAAGACATGCTGGATAATGATAGTTGTCAAAATTAAGAACTCCCCAAATTTCTTCTGAATAGAAATTCTGAGATTATAGAGATCATGATTCTATCAGGTTCAGCCAAAACCAGCCATATAATCAGCTGTGGTCAATATTCACAAATCTTTCTTCCACAACAGCAACTTCTGCCAATGAATCACTCATATAAACTAACCAGTTACTGAATTGGTTCAGAAATTGATCTATTAAAGCCAAATAACTATTCTACCTTCTTAGGATACTCACCCATTCTATTATCAATGCTAACTCACTCTCTGAAGAGACAGACAAGGGCATGTGCTGCACTCTTTTCATTTTAGAATGAAAAAGAATCAATCTCAACATCCTTGCATACAAAAAGAATGAAAAACTGTAATGCAAAGCTGCCTTCTTATGGAACATAAGGGCACTCATTTCCCTTAACTACTTATGATCCATAGTAATGCTTATCAGGATAAAAGACTTTATACTGACAGAGAAAGGCTTCTCCAAAACTAAACTGTATTACAAAAGGTCAGAGATAAAATAATACAGCAATAAAGAACAGATTTTTCCCTTGTAACTTGACTGCAGTGTAAGTACAGTGGAAAATGGACATGAGATCTGAATGCCTGATGCAAGGCAAAGGCATCAATGACTAATGCATTATAGATACTCCATTAAAAATGCTATCTGTGTGAAGATTACTCTTGTAATGTCACCAAGGTCAGTTGCATATATTAGGACTTCCTATATAAGTCCCAGTTTCTAATTTTACTACTGCCTAGGGGCAACTTACATATTCATGCCCATTAAAAGAAAACACACATAACTCATTTCAGTTTCCTCCCCACAACATTCACTTTCAAACCTGCAGTATTTGTAGGGGTAAAGAACACAATTATCATTTGATTAAAGCAACAGCTTGCAACAGGTATCTAGAAGGATGGTCTCTATGTTCCACCTCCAAGAATCCAGGCCAGGTTACAAGAGAGGGCACCTTTCCCTGGTACCCAGATAAAAATGCTGAAACAAAATAAATTTAGAGATTTCCCACACTCAAGACAGCACTCAAATCCCAGAAATATTAGAAGAGCAACATCTATGGTTCAGGCCATCACTTGCAGACATGTTCTTTCCCTAAGTATTTATTATCTGGGTTCTCACATACAGCCTTCACCACTCTGAACACTGATACCTACTTTTAATAGCAAAAGTCTCCTTGACTCCTAATTATATCTGTTTCCATCAGTTTTAAGGCATCTGCATCATATTACCCAGATTTGTGCTCTACTGTGCATCAGTCTGCTGAGTTGTTTTCTCCAGCTTGGCTGAGCAGTGCTATCACAGAAAATGAAGCTGCAGGTAACAAATCAGGTTTCAAGTCTCTTGCCCTGGGAGACAGAACACAAGTGGCTACACTCAGGTAGCAGAGGTAGAGAGCACAGGGAGTGACTGTGTTCCAAAGAACACTATCGATTTGTTCTTTATTTCTTCCTGGCACCTGAAGAATGTCATCAAATCAAAATGAAAGTGAGTGAACAGTAAAGATGTAATCTGGACCTGCAATTTAGCCAGTTTCCATGGCAATAACATCAAAAAAGAAAGAAATAGATTCTTTGAGGTTTAGCAACCCAAAAATGATGTTGAATAGCCTGTGCTGTCATCCTGACTAAAAGATTAAAGCTAATCTGTTTGTGATGAAGAGACATTGAGTATGACATTCCTCGATCCTGTGAATGAGCATTGTAATTACGCTTGTTCTCCTGTGGACACTCCTCAGTGGGGATTTTGAAATGCCACCGGATCTCAGCAGAAAAGCGGCTGCCAATCTTTTTCCAATGAGTGCATAAGTTCCCTTCTTCATGAGGAAAATGATTAGGTGCTGCTGCTCTTCTTTTTACTTTCTTACTTCTTCATAAAACAAAACTGCAATGGCTTGACTTCAAGTCACCCAGAGATGGAGGCAGAGAACATGATGTCACAGACCCTGAGGACAAGTGCAAGGCCTAAGAGTCAGCAGCCAGGCTGAGGTGCTCTCACTCTGGACCTTTCAGACAGCACAAGTTGGTCAAGGTTCCCCTAAATGGATTCAATGGAATTTGGCACAGGTCGATGTAGAAGAGAAGCAAAACGCTTCAGCTGAGCATTTTTATGGGGAAAAGATAGGATCACGAGACCAAGCAGGTAAAAGTAGTGCACCCTAGTTCTCTCCAGTCCTGCAGGCTCCTCCTGTGGGTGAAAGAGTGACACATGTATGGCAAGCACTCCTGGAAACTCACTGAACAGCACAGGCAGGGCTAAGCTAGATCAGTGGGCTTCCCCCACCCAGACAGCACTGACACTGATTTAATCAGAGCTAGCCAACATTGTTTCAGAGCTGGGTGCTGTATCAGTCTCCCACAAAGCAGCAAACAATAGCCCTGTGTCATGGTCCATCCCCCTTTCACATGTGCAGCACACAACAGCTGACCCTGGCTCACTGAAGGATAAAAAGCTGTATTTCTAAATAACAGATTGTTCTAAAGCAGCACAAAGGGAATGAGGGTTGTTAGATGTTGCACTAAGGAGACAAGTGTTTATTACCTCTCTTTAAACTGATCTGCCTTCACTCTCTCCCTTTGGATAGGCATCTCAATAACCTATTTTTTCTCAAATTTAGGACAGTATTAATACTAGTGCTATTTCAGTTCTTACTACTGAAGAAGTACTAGATAATTTTGACACATCATCTTTTAATAACCTGAAGAAGGAAACCAAGAGGAAGAGGCCTAGATGTCATATACTTACTAAAGGATTGGATGGTAAAACAACACTTATCTCTTCTG
>VWYI01007291.1:0-247011 GCA_013399455.1 Anthoscopus minutus | reverse complement strand
TATATATATATATATGTATATATAATTTTATCAGTTTTGAGGCTGTAGAAATACATATTTTAGGAAAAAATAATTGGGTAAAACAGGAATGGCATTTACAAGACACAGCTGTAACATCTTGTTAAGTACTGGATGAATGCAGCAAAATTTTTTGGGCCAGAAGCTGGAAGAATGTTCCTGTATTAAGTTTCTATCAGTGCAGCTGTTCGAAATAGAGACAATTTTTGCAGGAACTAGAGAAATTTATAGAATACTTTCTGCCATTATTCTCCCACCTTCTGTAAAGCCCTGATCCTGTAATGAGCTTAGAAATCAGTTACTTCAGTGACCAGGGAATGAAAGTCTCACCTCCAGGAGATGAGGTGAGTTGGTTTTGTTTAATCTAGTAAAAATGAGCCAGGGAGGAGGATATGGTGGCTGGATGCAGGAAGAAGTAAAACTGATTAAACAACATAAAATGAGTCAGACAACTGAAACTTAGGTGGGAAGTTGAAAGTGGTGAATGGAAAATGAAGTTTAGATGGAAAATGAAGAAGCTCAGGAATGGCAAGAAGCTGGCTGGTGTTATGATGGAAACTGGTCAATGATGAAGGATGAGCATGTTCTTTCAGTGTGTTCTTTCTAATTCTGCATTCTCCTTTATATTTACAGAAAGCTTGAGATTGAGAAAACCCTGCAATACTGTAATAACATTGCCTTCAAATCCAGTCAGGCTTATATAAATGTTAGATTTGGTAAAGGTGAAGTGGGAGGAGTAGGATCCTGAGGTACTCCTCATCAGACAGTCAAGGACTGTGCTCAGCAGCCTTGGAAAGAGACTGGCCTTGAGATTCTTGCTGGAATATGGTGAACTATGTTTTAAAAATTTTTAAAGCCTCATCTCCTAGAAAAGAACATAACATTTCCCCAGGAATTAAAAAAATCGTTACCTTTTTATGTGAAGCAGAAGAACTTTTCTTTGGGTATTTCTGCCTTTTTGTATTTTGTTTTTTTGTGCCTCAGGCAGCAATAGAATTCTCAGGAGAGATGTGATGCAGGCATTCTCTCCACTTGGAGAAACGATGCTGTTTGCTGCTTGTCACCCTGCTCTGTCAGGGGAAAAGAGAAGCCATTACCAGCCCTGGAGCTACGTGGTTGGGAGGTTGCAGTATCCATAACAGAGCCCTGGTGTGTTCTGTGGTCTGGTCTCAGCCTGAGCTGGCAGTGGTGGTGTCTGCATGTCAGAAGAGCTCTGCAGTGCTTTACAGGACCTACCCCTGTGGGCAGTGGAACCCACAAACATTGCAGGTTTTTAATGCATGTTTGGTGCCATTGCATGGTGGTATTTCTGTCTGTAAATAATCAGGTGTTCTAGACCAATTGTTTTTGACACTGAAAAATGTCTTGGTCAATATTTAGACAATCATTTTAAACTGTTTCATGGACTAAAATCTTTTTCTAATTCTTTGTTTTGCTCTGGAGAAGGGGTTCCTAATGATTGCCATGACAGGCAGGGAAATGTGCCATGGTCTAATACATATGTAGTGAATATAACAAGGTGATAATGTGATTATTGGAAGCAGTCTGGTCAAGGGAGTGGAAATGGCTATAAAAGTACAATGATATTTTCTTTTCACTACTGTCCTGATGAAAGGATGATTTCAGGTGTCTGTTCACAGGGCTTGCAGAGTCTTCAGCTATGAAGGGTTCTTCAGAGACAGCACACTTTATCTGGTCTTGTTGAGCAATTGGAAATGAGTGTCACTATCACTGAGAATTTGATTTTATTATTGAAGAGCTCTTAATAAAGACTACAGAAGGCAATGCTGTTCAGAATCTCTAATTGTTGTGCAGATTCAAGCTGTGGAAGGATAGGTTCTCAGTACCTGAGAGAAGCCCTTAGGTGATGGTATGCAGCAGAACATTAGGAAAGGAAGACTGTAAAACTTTAGTTATGCTGCATTATTTTCTTGCCATTTTCTGTGGCTGTGTTTAAAGAATGTAAACTGTGTCCTTGCAAGAATGGCAAAACCTTTTTTCTGCTGTGGCTGGAGAGGAAGGTTAAAATCATGTGCTAATGAATTCTACATATGGTCTACAACAAATGGTTAGAACTGTTTGTATTTTTTCCCTCCAAAACAGGTTGCACAGCAAATTGGATAAAATTCTGTTTCAAAGTGACCAAGCCTGTTTCTTCCCTGAAGCAATTTACACTTTTTCCAGACTTCATTAATACTGGAATTCTAATCTCTCTAGCTCTTACAGCTGTTTCATTTTCAGAGACCTTCAGAGGCCAATTACTTTGTTAAAAAATGCTTATTAATGAAAATACGTTACCATGCAGGAAAAAAAGGCCAATGCAGATGAGAAAAAAACAAGTGCTTCAGTAAGTTTAAGGCCCTCCTAGCTGTGCTTTTGGGAGAGCAGAGGAAAAGAAATTGGAATAGCACACTTTGTTTTAGTGTTTTGAGTGTTCATGTGATGACCCTTTTTTATTTTTATTATTCCAGTCAGTGGGACTTCCAGAAACCAATACATGTGTTTACTTGTGCTTATGTCATTAAACAAGGAGGTACCAGATGCTGGAAGAAGTTTGTGTGGCTTTGTGAGTCCCTGGCCAGGCACCAGTTCCATTTTGAAGCACTTGCCTTATTTAGCAAAAGCATTATCACTCACAGAAATTATGCCACAGAAATGATGACTATTTCTGCTGTCACTGGTTTACTGGTGAGACCATGGGCACAGTCATGAAGCAAAGTCGTGTTGTTAGCACAGCCAAAACTCCTGGAACTTCTTCCATGTCCACCAACAAACCACATGTGGATTTGTTCTCCTCTTGTTTCTTCTGTTGACTGAGGTTTCAATTTTTGATTTTGAGAGGACCACCATCTCCTTTCAGCTTTATGTTCGTGTATCGATTCTCCCAATCCCTCCCCTGTGCTGCCACTGTCTCTGTTCTAGACCTACTTTGCTGGAAGAGCTTTGGGAAAGTATTCTGAGTTTGTCTCTTCCATTTCTTTGCTCTTTTGCTGCATCTGATCTAGTCTGACTGGCACACAGAAGCCCTCAGGGCCTCAGATGAGTTGCCTATGGTTTGCCACTGCTTTAAAAGTGAGAGTTGGTCTCCTGCCTCAGTTTTGTTGGAAATTCCTTGGAATGGCAGCTGTGCTTTGTCTGCTATTTTGGACAGAAAACTTGCAGAATTTGCCCCCTGTTTTTTCCAAAGTGAAGATCAATATGCTGCAGAGAGAGCAAAACATTAAGAAACATCTTGCAAATCAGCAGATGAGCAGTCTGATCTCTTACGTTCAATGGTGCTTTTGGAAAAACCTCTACGCATTCATAATTGATAATTCTAGTCCAAATTAAACATGATCTCAGAATTAGACCATGATTTTCAAAGTTGGCTGTTCTCATGTAAGCCTGTAAGTTTATAACTGTCTGAATGGATAGTCAGGAAAATTTGTAACCCATAAAGGACTTAAGTACAATACAAGGCAGATAGAAGTGTGTAAATAGCTCTTGCTCACATACGAACAATTGATACATCAGTTGCTTTCTTTGGTGTCTTCTACATCTTCTATTGAGGTATTTATTTTCTACTCTTGTCTTTAATAGGTGATTAATGAGCTTTTAAGGGATGAAGTTACTCAAAAAGTGGAGCTGGTGATATTGAGGCATTTCTGTGACAGGGAGGAATTTGAAAGGTTGCAGCTGTGACTCCTAGGGAAGGGTTATGTGCGGCAGGTTCCTTCACTCCTCCAGCTACCAGGAGATCTGAAGTTCAGGCTGGGACTTTGTCCAGGGGATGGTAAATCTGCTTTTTCAAACTTCATCTGTGGTTTAGGAATTACAGCAGTTTTTACTTAATCATTATTTCAGACATGTATGATTGAACTATGCTGCTGCAGTGTTACCTTTTTCCATGTACTGTCTGCTCAGACACAGTTTTTCTGTATACTGGTAGTATTTTAGGGTTGAAACAGCAGACGTTAGCAGACACCCAGATTTGGAAGGAGAGACTAGCTAGAGTTATGACAAAATGGAAAAGAGGATGCTATTACTCAGGCTGTCAGAAAAATAATTTCTGTAAATTATATAATTTTAGTCTTTTCACGGGATGAGAAGAAAAGAATAAATGACACAACATATTCCCAATCTGGCACTTACTAACTTTTCCCATTTTCTCCTAGTCCAGTGACTAGTCTGTTATTTATCCTACCAGCTATATGAAAATCAATTGCCATGTTGATTAAAATCCCGCTGATCTCGTTCTCTTTGGGAACTGCCTTGATGGAGTTTGAAGTGATGAACTGTGAACTGTCTTCTACTGCAAAAAGTCTATCAGGTAAATAAGTTGGAAATCCCAAATGAGAACAAATGCCCTAATAGGATACTTGAATATTAATTTTGTTAATGACTGTTCCCAGTAGACTTGTTATCCACTGGCTGTTGAAGTAACCTGATTTTTCAGGTCTGAATTATCAGTATGGCAACAAGTACCTATGAAATAATGTGTGGGTAATGAAATACTCTCCTTCTCTAACTTTTATTGGCCTTTCATTGTGGGTAATATACCTTTGATTACTGGGAAAGACAAAACAATAAACCAGACAGTGTTTATTTCTCCTTAGCTTAATTCATCATGTACACACTTGCTTGTGCATTGAAAAGAAACCTAAAAACCTTATTTTCTCTGAAGGGTACGCTTCACTAGGGTCGATCAGTTGAGCTGAGGTATATGCTGAAATGTATTGAAGTGATACCAGTATGGGTGTAATGTGTTCAGGAAGTGCTTGCATGCTCCTCTGTGAAAGAACTCTGGATGTTCCATTAATCCACTGCAAGTTAAACTCTAACTGTGTACATCATTCAGTAAAGCAGAAAGTACTTGGAATCTTGAATGATAATTTCCTTTTTAAAGAATTTATTCCTTTTGTATTTGTAAGAGTATTCATCTCTGTGCCACTGGCCTATGAAAGACTAGAAATAAATCCCAATAAATCTCCAGTTATTATCCTTGCACAATACCAGTTTACTGAATTGTTTAGGGGCAGTTATAACATCTTGTGTCACACAAAATAACATTAATCAGAAAATTTTGCATGCAGGTACATAGTCCAACATAGTACAACAATCACATCAATGGATCTCATGCTGTTCTTTAGTTTGAGGAGGGTGAGCAGAGCACAGCACAACCACCAGGCAAAACCCGTGTGAGGGAAGATCACTGTGCTTTGAAATCTCAAAGCACACAGCCTTGGAAGGAGGCTTAGCAAGCTGAAGTTAGCTGATGCAGCAGTGGATGTGTGTAAAATTGAAAAGCAAACAGAGCTGTTTGTGTGCTGGCCATGCCTTTCAAGGAGAGAAAATTTGTGTTTCATCTGGGAATAATAACAGAGTGTGTCAGTAGAAGAAAGACAAAACTGAGAATTTTTGCTGTGTGCCAGTGTGCAAAGGAAGTCCTGCAAGTAGTGTGCTATTGAATGAGTTGGTTTTAGCCCAGAAATATGTACCTTGTTGCCTCTTTTTATTGGATGTATTATTTTTTTCCCCCTCAAACTTGTTATTTGTTATTTATGATAAATAACATTAATTTGCCCAATAACATCAAAGTTAAAATGGCAGAATTGGTAAGACTATAGGAAAATATTTGGTTATGGGGGAAAAAAATGCGTATTTGAGGTATTGTGGTAGAGGGACAAAAGCACTGACATTTATTATATGCATAAATGAATTTTCTGATTATCACATGAATGGTGTTATAACTGCTAAGAGAAATGTGTTTTATATAGTTCCTGCTATGAAATCCTTTATTTAATGTAGCTGCATGGCATATGCAAATGCACTGCAACCTAAGTAGCACTTCCCATTTTAAGGATATTTTCTTCTGGTTCATGCAGAAAGGCAAACCCAGACAATATCTACATAAAAGAACAATCAACAACTACTTACCACAGAAGTTTGTAAACAGGGATCTCAACTGCTATCACTCCTGTTTGTGTGCTTGTGGCAGGAAATTTAGGTCTTTACAAAAGATTGTTCTAGTCTGGGATACCCTTGAAGTGGTAGCTACAGTTAACTGTCCCTCTCTTGGAATACAGAATAATTTCTTTCTTAAAAAAAACCATAACAGTGCTTTGTTTAAAGATAACTGATATCTTGCCTCTTCCAAATTGTGAATAATGTCAGGATCACTATCCTGGCATGCACTACTGAGCTATTTTCAGGAAAGAACAAATAAAAGCTATAATTCCTCCTGGCACATCAGGGGTGTAATGGAGGTGTCTGGCAGCATTTCAGTAAAACAATTAGGTTGTTTAGTGGAAAGGATTCCCTCTAGGCATGACTGTCAGTCAAAGTATAAATAGAGGGTGGGAACCTACTACCCAGCCTTGGTGCCTCCTGCACAGCAAGTTCCAAGCCAGCCAGCACAGGTGATGCTTGTCCCAAGGTTTTTGGATTCACAGCTTGCACACTGACAGGCAAGGTGCTTGAAAATTAGACGATGTTGGAACCTGTGAAATGAGGCAGAACTTCAGATATTACAATGTTCATACTTTGTAACAAGATACGTGGCAAGGGAAGGCAGCTGACATGTGGCTAAATTTTGGGAAGAATTCGATAATGTAACTATTTATTAAAAGTAAGGTTTAGAAGGAGATTTAAAACTCCATTTGGCACTGGTTGCACAGGAGCACAGTGACATGATGATTCATTTGCTTTGTTTAAGTGGACAATTGTCACTTACACCTCCACAGCTCACTAGGGAATGTAACCAATGACACAGAAACAGGTACTTGATGCTTCCTTGAAATGATGTGACCAGGGACATGACAGCACCTGGCCACTGGAAATTTAGTTTCAAAGGTTTCATAATAAAGTGTTCTGAAAGCAGAATGAGATTTGTTTTCTCTAACTTTTATTTCTGGCAATTCAAGTTGGTAAAATGTCAAATTCAAGTTGGTGGGATGTCAAAAGCACTTGTTACAGTGACATTAATGGTGACAGTTCCTTCAGAGTGATTGCCTTTTTTATCAGTGAACACAGGCAGGGCTGGTCTACATGGAGTTTGCCTTGAGGGCACAAGCTGCTGCTTTATACTGCGGATGAATATCTGGAACTTTCGTTGCTCAATTATTTAAAATATGTAACAAAAAAAGGTGAGGATTATTATATTCCTGATTGAACTTGTAAAACATGAGAGTCCACCCTTCTCTTTCTTCATATATGGGAGCTGGCCTTTTAGATAGGATGTGTAGAAGAGGAAATTATTACGAATTATTATTTTCTTCTTTTTGTGTTACAGTGGGTTTCCTTAAAATACTTCTGCATTTCTTGTTGCAGCATTAGAAATGTTTTCATTTTCCCTGCAAAATGGAGAGCCTCAGGGCTCTGTACTGCACCGGATTCCTCTGCCAAGGCACATCAAAGTGGGGAAAATTCCAGTATTATTCCCTTGTGCTTAGAGTCCACCCACATCTCGGACTGCAGAGCTAGGTTTTGCTGAAGGTTCTGCTAGTGCCCTACGTCCCAGTTATACCACAAGGCTGCACTTGAAGAGGTAATTTGGGCAAGGGATCTCCTCCAGTTGTCTCCCATTTTACCCATCACTTTAGCCTCCTGTTCCCTCCTCCCAGGAGCTCCAGTGACAACTCTTGCTGGTGGAGATCTCCTGCAGCAACATCTCCAAAATTCAAGCTGATCTTCATGACAATGTAAATAATTGGTTAAAGATGCAAAGTCCCAAATCCAGAATAGAACTTGCTGTTTCATTCCAGGCAGTTACCCGTGGATTGTGGAATATTTAGCTGGTGGCTTGAAGACAGATTTTGTAAAAAATCTCCTGCATCCTTTAGATCTCTGCTGGAGATTACTGGGCGAGATTGCTTTAAGCATGTTGTATTCAAGCATTTTACATAACGGGGAGTAGAGGGAAGGCACGCAAACATCAGGAAAGTTACTTTTGGTTGTAGCTTTTACTGGTTCCTATTTCTTAAGGATTTCAAATTTTCTTTTTTTTTATTTCAGGAACTCTTTTTGGAGAAATGTGTCTGTGGTATATGGGACAATTTCTCTGGGCTGTTTATTTTTTTTGTGTGTTAAGATAGGTAAATGAATCTTCCTTTTGCCACATGCAGCTACCCTGAAAATTAGCCAGACTTAGTGAGACTGTTCTGTGGCAGGTGTAGGGTTTAATTTTTAATGTGAATTAAGAACTTAGGTAAAAGTAGCTTTAGTTTTTCTTTCCACTAGTCCACGCTATAAATTTTCCTAGCTGTGTTGTGTTCTATCCAGCCTGCTTTCTCCACTGTTATCTGTTTCCAGATTTGGTGAAATGCTGGTATAAAGCAAAGAGAGTATGTGCAGTCAAAGCTGATTTTTATAAAATATGTGAGTTCCCTTTCAGATATTCAAGGTTTTGGACAGTGTATCAAGATGTGCTAATGTTTGTTTTCAAGTGGAGAGAGTGGATTTCTGCAAAAAATAACTTGTGCTTTAGTTCAGACAAAATACTTTTGATTTAAAAACATCTTTCCTTTGTCATGTTTAACGTGCATCCTCTATATTTAAAAAATTGAAATAGAAATTGATGGTGTGGAAGAAGAACATCAAGAATAACTAATCATTTGGGATCGATTATAGGTTTATTTTAAAAGAGGGGTTTTAAAATTGAAAATCAATGTTACTTTACACTTAATGTCAAAACTTAATGCCTTACCTTGTATAAACTATCTTTGCAGTTATAAACCCCATTTATTTGATGTTTTTAATAGCTTAGGGACAGTTATGACATCTTGGTTTCCTTTTTGCTATAATTAATGTTCATGCATAACTGCACCACTGAAAAGGTAACAGCTAAAACTGGAGGCTCCAGTAGTCATTTGGGAGATGACTTAAGCTGTGGGATAAACATAATAGTTGGGCATATTTGCTAGAATGATCTGTAGTGGTTGGAAGCTACAATTTAGAAATGAGACCTGCACTTCCTAATGATCCCTCTGAGAGAGAAATTTTGATTATCTGATCTTCTGAATATTCAGAAAGATGTATCATATCATTTTACGTCTGCTTGAATTATTTAAGGATGACTGTTGGTAGATGTGATGCCTACCATAAAACTTCTTACAAAAATTGAAATCCAAGACTTGGCCTCAGTATTTCGCAATAGGTGAATTTTTGGTGCAAAGGAGTTCCTTTTGCATCCTTTTCTGTGCTAAAGGTGAACAAAATGAATCCCCTGGTTTGTTACACTGAGGACCCAATTTAGACCTAATTCTTTTAAAAACTGCTCGAGATGTGTGAATGTGTCAGAGGAGTGCTGTGCCTGTGGCTCCTGCTTCTAAAGATGATGACTTAGTAGCCATCATTTCTCTGCTGCAGCATCATTTGCTGCCTGTGTGAGGCTTCCAGCTGCAGACTTCAGGGACTGTCAGAACTGCTTGTCTCATGGAAAAACTACAGTACTCTCCAGCAGGAACATCTGAATCAGTCTGTCTCTCTGAAGCTGTTCCTACTACAGCTGTAGCTGCTCAGGACACTTCAGAGCTATGGGATGTTGGTTCTGTGCAGTTGATCCAATATGTGGGTCTCATCCATGAGCTTAAATAAGACCAGAATGGAAGTCTCCAGGTGAGGGACATGTACTGGTACGGGGCACAGGCACCAGTTTTTCATGCTGGAGTCCCCATGGTAGCAGCCCTGGGGTGTGTGTTGGGGCAGGAACTCAGGCTCTGTCACAGTGCAGTTTCAAGGGGAACTCTTGTTGATTTGTTTTTACCAGCTCTTGAGGGTCTCCCAGTTGTTTCTAAAACTCTGTGATTCATAACTTCATCAGATCCATATCCCCAGGAATTCTCTTGTGTGCAGAATAACCTGCATGCAATTGCACTAACTGCAAAGGTTTTTCATTTTGGTCTGTTTAGAGGAATGCAGTAAGAAAAAAAGGACTTGTAATTTGATGACAATTATGACCACTAGCTTTCTTCAGAATTTAGCACCAGTAAAGTATATCTCTTATATAGGGCAAGTTATGAGTTGTGAAATGACAATGCAGCTTTGGTTGTTCTAGGTCAGCATTGATGTGCATTGGATTTCAGGATCTATGAATGTCAGCCTGCCACATCATTAATATTTGGGTTTATTTTTAGTTTTTCTAGTTGAGTAAACTTTGAGTTTGTGGAGGTGCTGTAGACTTCAAATGCCCAGGAGACAGAATTTCAGCAGTTGCAATCTTGTGCCTCACTATAGAAGTAAATCTTCCTTGGCAGAGTGTCGTGACTGTATCAAATGCTTCTGCTCAGAATTTGTTGCTGATGAATGTTCTTTTGTCCTAAGATCATGAAGGCTGTTCCTGCAGAATATTACAACTTGCTGCTTGGTGCAGGCTACATGTGGACACCCCACTGACAAAGTAAGATTGTTCTTGAATGATGCCTGAGTGCAGGGGTTTTGTTCAGAAGGGGTTAACTCACTGATTAAGTACCCCTAAATGCTCAGTTACTGGGATATTTGCCAGATGAGGTCATGGATCCAAACAATAAGGAAACCCAAGGGGTGAAATGTGTCCATGTCAGTGTATGTCACAAGGACCATGAATCCAAGCTGGGTTTCCTAGCCCTAATCCTGCCAAACCTGGGGCCAACCTGGTTTTCCAGTATTGCATCCATTCTGCACATGCTTGGTTGCACAATCCCTGCTTAAAAACTTCCTGGCAACCTTGCAGGGGGCATGATGTTTTACTTTGTGAAGGTGAGAGACAAAACTCGAAGAGCTGTGGATGTTTTGGATGGGGTTTATTCTGCAAGCAGTTTTGGTGTGTGTGAGCACTTGCCTGGGGCAGCCTTGCTGCCTCAGTTGTCCTCTGCTGAGGTAGAAACCAGCTCAGAAAATGCTCTGTGTGAGCTGCAGTGAACCTCCCTGGACACTGGAACTGGGAGAGGGAGGAGAAAACCCCATTGCAAAGCTTTTGGGAAGGTTTCAGGAGACTGGGCAATGAAAAAAATGAAGGAATGTCTGCCAGTGGTAGGGACTGAGACCTTTAGGGGTGGGGTAGAGACCAGAGATGAGTAGTGTTGCTGTCTATGACAGGATTGTTGTCTGAAGCAGGTCAAATAGTGGAGTTATATGTACATATATGATGAAGGGAATGAGATGAGGAAGGAGAAGAAAGATGAAATTGTTTGGCTTTAAAAAAAAAAAAGTTCCTAGACTTATGAGCAAATGCTTTTCTTCAGTCAGATCCACTGAAGTTCATGCCTAGAGTAGGTCTTTTTCCCCTCAGCTCATCTGTAGTTCTCCTCAGTGCACCTTTTCCCATGAGAGGAGGGAGAGCAGCTTGGTGCTGCAGGAGGAGAGCATCTGTGAATAACTCTAGTCATGTTCCATTCTGAAAAATCAATACAGCTGGGAGAATTCAATCCAAGGCAGTATGCTTGTTTTCATCTACAGCTCACATGAAACCTAAAATTTATGTGCATATTTCTCACAGAAGCTCCCATCTGTTACCTTAAAGCCTGTGTTCATATGTATAAATAAGCTTAATTTGCAGTTGAGAGAACATAAAAAATTACCTATAGGCTCTGTAGGTATCTCAGGGGTTACCTTCTGCAGAAATGTGGTGAAATGAAGACTGTCCAAGAGTTGGTAGTAATGATACAGTAACTCTTGTGATGCGGTATTAATTTAGGTTGAGATTCAGTTTTACATTTTAAATTAAGAAAGGTAATCTTAGTAACTCTTGCTTTTGCTGTGAATTTGGAACTAATGCAGACTTACCTTCCTTGTCTAGGACTCTAGTTCTTAAACCTTCTACCCCACAACTACATACTCCATTACTATAATTGTGCTTTTCATGTGTAATTTACATTGCAGGAGAAGAGGGTCCATAGCTTTAAAGGATTGACTATGCAATTTCTCATGAGATCTTTTCTAGACTTTCAAACCAGTATCATGTGTCATGTGGAGAAGAAATCACCTCCCTTCAGTTATCCTTCTCCCATAAAGCTTTCCTGCAGTTTCCTAAAAGATCCTCACAGTGTTCTTGTGTTTAATATCAGAGACTTTTGACCAATAGCCAGAGACCTCTAATATTCAACTGGATTACAAGAAAGTGAATTTGGAACTAATTCTATTTGTATTTCAGAAATGGGCATCAGCTCTAGGCTGGGGGCAGAGCTGGGTGGACTTGTAGAACACTCAGTGCCAATCTGCTCTGTATAATCTTCTTCACTAGGAAGTTAGAGCCTTCCTGGAGAGAAAGCTTTGAGTGGTAGATTGAAAGCCTTGTCTAGGATCAAGTAGGAACTGAATCCTGGTAGGGCAAAGAAAGCATATCTAATTCCAGGAGTTTCACCTGAGCTGAAGAAACAGCAAGAGAAAGGAAAAGCTATCTGACTGCAGAAATAGCACAGTGAACACTTAGAGGAAGGTTACTGATTGAAACCCGTCACTGAAGGGTTTTGTAGTAATAGTTCTCTTAGCTTCTTCTGTTCCGTTTGCATGGCTCAAAAACGCCTTGTCTATTAAAAAAAAATCCCTGTTTTTCTCTGTTATTTAACAACAGCAGGTAGTATTTTCTCAAGTGATGCCCCAGTAAAGAAGACACCCTGCTTTGCTCACTGCTCTGCCTGGGGCTGTGCTAGGCGAGCCTGTAACTGTGCTCAGCAGCATCCCAAATGTTGCAGTGCCAACACCCGCACCTGTCTGAGCTAGAAACTAGTTCATTTTGAAAACTTCCTGGGATTGAGAAATAGTGGCCCATTTTGCATGAGGGAGCAAGTAATGAATGTTAATGTGCAGTGAATTTGTCAAAAAGCATTAATAGGAAAAGAGTGTGTGTTGGGAGGCAATTAAACCTGACCTGATGGAGGAAGCTCACTGTACTGTGAGATTACCTGCCAAATATGCTTAGGCAAACAAAATGTGCCTTGTAAGTAGACATTTCATGTCTTAGTTGTGACCTTAAGTGGTATTTTAAGGGGGTATTTATTGATAAAGCTTATGTATTTGTGCAAGTTATTCCTGAGTGGGCTTTGCAAGCTTCAAGAACTAATAGAAGACCAACACAAACCAGGCTGATAAGGTCTTTTCCAATATATCAGTGAATTGGTGGGGTCCTGTTATATAATGAGTGATCTAGATTAAAGTTGCTGACATTCAAATAAAGGCACCCAGTGAGAAAATCCCAGAAGTTCTCTCACTGGTTCCTCTCACACTTCTAGAATGTATTTTACACTTTCCTGAACAGATGAGATTGAGCTCTCTCATAGTGCTTTCTTTACTCTATAAAAAGTGTGAAGCAGCCTTCTGCAGAGAAGTAGGCTAGAGTCACTAGAGGTTCTCTGGCACATTCTCAACCTTCTCAATTTCCGTGACTTTGCAACAAGAATGCCTGAGGCCTATTTTCATAAATACAAGCTATGCATTGTTATTTTAATTTAAGTAATGGTTGCTCATAGATGAAATACATAATCAACTTCATAAATATATCAGTGTTGGTTAAACATCCATCAAAATTGGTTAAACATCCACCTGGTCCTGTCCAGTTTGTCACTGTAGGCAGAAAAAAAGCTCTGAAGACTGCTAACCTTGAGGCTGCTACAACAGCCTCAAGGTGTGGAGCCCAGGGTGATTCTGATGATTTGTTCCTTTAACTCTTTGTAGGATTCTGCAGCATAAACTGGATATTAGATGATGGCAAAATGGTCAGGGATGAAAAGCCTATCCATTATCACAAGGAACATTTAAAGCTAATTTTAATTCCATTCTTTTGGGTGTAACTATCTGGATAGGAAATAGCTCTATATATGTCAGATATAATTTTCATTCACTTCCTTGAAATACTTGTCTTTTCCTCTCAACTTCTGTGTAAAAATAGACAGGAAAGTAAGCCAAGTAATTTTTATCTGAATCCAATTCCTTATGTTTGAGCTTTCAGTGCAAAATTTCAGCATGATCCTTTGAAGAGAGTGTTGGGCTACTGTACTTGTGCAATGACTGAGGAAAAAGAGTTGCTGACAAAGAAAGACTTCTATCTTTGTAGCAAAGGAGCTTATGAAAGTCTATGTCGGAAATTAGTTTAGATCCTGCCTGTAAATAGAAACTGTATTTTTCAAACAAAATTTTGTTTGCTTCTGCCCTTTGCTTTCTACTTTTGAATAAGACATGATTCAAGCATTAATCCACTTCTGCTTCTGAGTTATGAAGAGAAAAGAATGAGGGGATAATTTGAGTGATCCAAGGAAAATGATTTATCTTTTTATTAGGTCTGCTGCTAAAGGTAGTTTATTGTATCAGATCACCTCAGCTGGTGCACATAAAGTTCTAATTCCTGTCTACAAACCTCACCAGTGATGCTTAACTGCATCCATAGAACATCGCTTAATCAGCTCAGTAAATACTGCAGCCAGGCTGAAATTTGCTGGATCCTGTGTTTAGGTACAAATACATTTGGGAATGTGGTGAATAAGTCTCACTTGTCCAGTGTTACTCTCAGGAACCTGTCTGTATCCAGAGAAACAGAATTCTCTAGTGTTTAGATGTTGGTAATACCAGCCATTTTTCTGATAAATCCTGTATGAAGAAAAGATCTTTTCGTGCTTCTTGGAAGCCTTTCTTTTCCTTCAGTCCTGCCACACATGTTTATAATCTCTTCTAGTCTTTGTCACCAGCTGGCTTTGCACTTGCCAGTTCACTGCATATCTGCACTATGAAGAAAAGAGATCTTGAAATCAAGTAAGCTTCAGTACTATGAATTTAAGGTCTAACTAATATTTACAGTTCCTTTAGTAATTTTTCTTGTGTTTAAATTAAGAATTCATGTGCCCTGAACAGCTGTTGAATAGCTGAGGGCCATTCAGTGGACCTAAGTCAAACTTGGTGCAGTGCCTGTGTAGGAAATGTAACCACTTAAACTAGATGTTGAAAATGGTGATGTCATTATCTTTCTTTCCTGACCCATTTCATTAGATAAGGTACATATCATTTCTACTTTGTACTGTGAGTTAAACTTTTAGTTCTGTAACTGCATTTAAATGCAAACCATTTCTTTTCAAATTCTAGTCCTTAAATGATGTTTTTCCAATTCAAATATCATGGTAAAATATATTCCCCCAGAGGCTTGGTACAGAGTGAAAATGTGCGAATAATGGATACATGTGCAGTGTACATCTTCCTACCAGATGGTACTGCTCAAATTTATAGTGTGTTGCATAATTGCTTTAGAAGAGGCTGAATGAATTTGCTTAATTTTAAAATTTCTTTTGTAAATGTTGAAGGATTTTTGCTGCAATGTGTGATGCTGGTTCATTGCCAGTTTTGCCACAGCACTGATCTAAAGCACAGACACCTGAATTAAAAAAAAATACAACATCCTCTCTGTTACCAGTTGGAGGGCAAACCATTTTTGATTTTTAAAGAACAAGTTTAACTATTGATTCTGGCATATCAGTAAAAAAGACTTTTTACCTTGGGATCCACAATTCACGTGAGTCAATGCATTGGTACTAGGAATGATTTTGGTTGTATTATAAGAAAGCTTAGAAAACTTCTTTTCCTTGCTGCTTCCCTCAGATTTCTGTTAGAACATTTACTTGGTGTCCAGGCTGTGGTCTTGCACACCAGTAGTTGTTAGAATACAACATTTAGCTATTTGTGGTGTGTATATTTCCTAGTGAGTCAGAAATTACTGTGGAAGCTGAGTGATGTTAGTGTTGGCTCAGGGGATGCTATCTTAATGGAACATATACTCCCTCAAATGTGCTTAACAAATATAGAAAAATTCTCATGTTTCTTAACATAGTGTAAACGTAAAGAAAACCAGTAAAGCTGTCTGGGAGAAAATGCTTGCAAAAGTATGCTGGGTGAGTCACTTTGTTCAAGAAGATGTCTTCACTGCTTAAAATGAAGACCACTTGTAAAATATACACTTTGGGATGAATTATCAGGCTTCTGCCATTCTTGACCTTGGACAGAATTCTGTATATGACTAACAATCCATTAGCAGATATAATTTTTGCATGATTTCAGTTTAAGGGCAGTTTACAGTGGAGGAGGAAGGAAGCAAACCTGAAACACTTATGGTAAAATCAAAAGCTTTTTTTTGATTTTCTGTGAAGCTCTACCTGCTGTTTTCTAGTGAAGCAGAATGGAATAGGATCTTGTTTTATCACTTGTTTCTGCCCAGCATTTAATTCACTTTTGGTGTTGATAAGGACGCTTGGATCCCTGTAAGTCTGTGGGATCTCATGGGATTCATCCAAGAGGACTCAAGGGGCTGGCTGAGGCCTCAATGGTTTTTGAAAGGTCTCAGGAATCTGGAGAGGTACCAGTTTACTAGAAGCTGGCTAATGTCCGAATTTTCAAAAAGGGCAAGAGGGATGGTCCTGGCTACAGGCCTGATGATCTCATTTAGATGCCTGGTAAAATTACAGAGATGATCATTCTGGATGTTACTGAAAAACATCTGAAAGACAGCACAGTCATTTGTCACAGTGAGCACAGGTTCATGAGGGGGAAGTCCTTTAATTTCCTTTTCTAACGAGGTAAATCATCTAGTTGATCAAGGGAAGGCAGTTGATGTAATCTTACTGGGTTTCAGTAAAGCTTCAGTACTGTCTCTCACAGGATCCTTCTGGAAAAGATGTCCAGCCCACAGCTGGATAAACACATCATGCAATGGGTGAGCAACTGGCTCATGGCTTGGGGCGAAGGGTTCCAGTAACTGGGGTGACACCAGGCTGGTGACCTGCCGCTAGTGGGGTTCCACAGGGCTCCATCTACCACCCTGTGCTCTTCAACACCCTCATGCATGACTTGGATGGGATACTAAGTTTGCTGATGATACTAAATTGGGAAGAGCCATTGATTCCCTTGAAGACAGAGAGGCCCTGCAGAGAGATCCTGACAAACCAGAGGGCTGGACAATCACCCACCATGTGAAGTTTAACTGAGAAGTGCCAGATTCTACACCTGGAATGAGGCAAACCTGGATCTATGTACAGACTGAATCGAGTCAGCAGTGGCTGATATCCAGGAGGGCTCTTGGGGGACATCAGGCCCAGCATTGCCAGCTGGGCAAGGCAGGGGCGTGTGCCACTCTGCTCTGTGCTGGGGCAGCCTCACCTGGAATGCCGTGTGGTTTGTGGGGCCACATATCAGAAGGATCTGAACTATCAGAGAACATCCAAAGCAGAGGCATAAACCTGCTGAAGGGTCTGGAGGAGAAGCCACAGGAGGATCAGCTGAGGTCACTTGGGTTGTTCAGCCTGGGGGAGATTGAGGGGAGACCTCATTGTGATCTCAATGAGGGGAAGAGAAGGGGCAGGCACTGGTCTCTGGCCTCTGTTATTCAGTGAAATGGCTCAAGTTGAGTCAGGGGAAATTTAGGCTGGCTATTTGGAAAAGGTTCTTCCCCCAGAGGGTGGCTGGGCACTGAACAGGCTCCCCAGGGAAGTGGTCACAGAACCAAGGCTGCCAGAGTTCAAGAAGTGTTTGGACAAAACTCTCAGGGTGTGACTTGGGCTGCCCTGTGCAGGGCCAAGAGCTGGAGTCAATGATCCTTGTGGGTCACTTCTAACTCAGCATATTTTATGATTCTATTACCTAAGAACCTTCCCAAGCCTAGTGAGATACTGGTTTTAGATGAAAGCTCTCTGCCTTTTATTTGTGTTTCAGGTTATTGTGCAAAGTTTTTAAATTTTCAGACCTATGTTTAATATGTCTTCCTTTCATTGAATTTGTAATTAATTTTTGTTTTGCTTTACCATAAATTCTACTATCACTTCCACCACTTATCTGAAACTGAATAAGAACTGAGATGATCTATTTAAAATGCAAATAGAAAACTCTAATATTTGACTGTTATTAAATGATGCTCATCTGGTTTGAAATCTTAAGTGTAACAGCCCAGAATAGTGTTAGACTAGCTGTCCTGTAATGTTGTTTGCTACTGAATGTTCAGAGAAGCTGACAGCATCTTTGTAGTTTTTCTCTTCAGATGAGAAAGAAATGTTTTGGTTGGTTTGGAAAACCTTTGCAGTGTGGCCATACACTCATGGTTGCTATAACCTTTCCAAGTGGGCTGTGACTTACAGTGAAAGAACCTCTTTGCAAAGTTAGCTCTTTGCATTTTAACTTCAATATTTATCATCAAATTTTCTTTCCTGTTCAAAAACTCCACTTGGTTTCCATCTCAGGAACTGCCTAACAAAATTCCTCTCATAAACTGTGCAAATACTTCAATAAATACTGCTTGGTGCACATAATATTTTTTTGAAAATGATGATGTGTGATATACTCTTTATTTTCATGGTTAGAAACCTTACATTGTTTTTGAACCTGTTCAGGGCTCTCATAGGCAGCACTCCTAAGTTCACTGTGGTAATGCTCTCCTTTCATCCCCTCGCCCTGCAGACACGAGTGTCTCTGTCAGCCTTGGCTTTGCTGGGCTAAACCAGACTGCAGTGGGTTCCCTGTTGTTCCTGTAACCTCTCTCTGTACTTGTACAGTTTCAAGAACCCTCCCTGAGTGTAGCAAGAACTGTACAAACCAGTGTTTCAGCTGTGTGTTCACTGCTGCTTTGTCCACCTACACTATCACTTCTGCAGTGGAGCCGCAGATACGGCCGATGCATCCTGGGATGAACTTCTCACATCACATAATGATCAGTGATTTGATTTAATTCATGCCAGGTTATATATCCTGGGAGTGAAATAGCACACTGCTTCAGTGATATGTGAGGTGTCTTAATATTATTGACCTTGTCTACCAATACACAATATTTATTTCTGCAATAAATGTTTACCAAGAACAGCTTTTATATGATTTAAAAAGCATAATTTTTCAAGATTAGATAGTGTTGAATCTACATTTATCTTCTGAATTCGAGATATGACCCAGGAAAATTCTCACTGTCAGAGGTAGTGGATTATTTTATGAGCTGGGAGCAAAGTGGGAGCCTGGTTCTGCTTCAGATTGTCCTAATTTTTTTCTGTTTACGATGTTGTGCACATCATTAATTTGATAAACCTGACAAAACATTTCAATGCATTTTGAGTGATATCCAGAAGACTGAATAAAGGAAGCCTGTTTACCCCAATTAAAATACTGTAAATTCATAGTACCTACATGGTTCTAGCTGAACAACTAGAATAAGATGATGATTTAAAAGCACTAAGTGGAAACCATTCCATTTCATTTAGAACAATTAAAGTTTTCTGTTTCTTTTAATAACTTCCGCGAAGTTTCTGGGACATACTCTTTTCCATAAGGTCTGTGGGTTTGTGCAGGGGGGATTTGTTAGGGCTATAAAATTAGCAGGATTGTGTCTGTCCTCCCTTTTCTAGATGATGAGATGTAAGTTCACATTATTAAAAAAAGCCAGTTAAGATGTATCAAAAAGAGGTGACTACTTTGTTCATTAGGAAAACAACAAACTATTTTTAAAGCCATTGAAAACTAATTTAAAATTTATCAGTTTTAATTTGTTAAAAGGGAATCAAGGTGACTCTTTGGTTCTAAAATGTTGACACAGAAATACTACTGAAAGGGGCAAAATATGAATTACATTAAAAGCACAGTAGTGACAGCAGCCACCACCTTGCTGCAACTAATTTAATGGATTTTTAGTATAATAATTTATTTTGTAAAATTCCCTAGAGAAATCTTGAAATGTAAAAAAAAAAACAACCCAAAAAAGCTCAGACAAAAACAAACTCAAAATCTCTAGAACTGTGTAAAGCTTGCAAGAAAGAAATATTAAAAAAATCTTAAATATCTGTTTTAATAAATTAGTGTTCACATTCTGGTCCAGACAAGATCTGTCAAATTAAACACTCATTAACACCAAAGTAACCCTTATTTTAAGTAATAGCTCTTTTGGTCAAACTGTTTTTGGTGGCCAAAATGCTGCTAATGACCAATGCTTACTGAGAATCTACTGAGGACTATCTTAGAAGAGTTCTACACATGCCAGCACCAGCTATCCATGATATTCCTGCAGCCTGGTAGGTGAATAGCAATTGAAATGATACCTGTCATTCAGTTTGTCTGCATTTTGGTAATTGCACAGCTTGTTGAACTTTGTTCTGAGTCTGTAATTAGCTACTTTAGCAGAAAAATGAGTTACTATTTTAGTCTACCCAAGACTCATAATTGACTAAATTTGGATCTTCCAGGAGTCAGTATGTCTGTCTGTGTTTTAGCTTCATTTATAACTTCATGGAAGACTGATCTTTGCTTTGTACTTCATGGCCCATTGTGCTCCATAAGGTTAAATGTAGCTTACCCTGTATAACTGTTTTATAGATCTAAAATAATATATTTGTTTTACTAATGGTTAACTTTTAAGATTTTCAGACATGCTTGCTCCTGCACTCCTGGCGTATGGGTTTCAGACTAAAAGGTTTATACATAATTATATGGACTGTAATAAATCTAGTAATCAAGCCATGCAAAGTAGAATGGGTGTGTTGGCAATGTAGCCAGACTGTCTAGAATTCAAAGTGATTTAGGAAGAAAAGCAGGACCTTGGATGAGGGAAGGCTGTGCTGTAACTTTTAAGCTTTCAGATCCAAGATTTATATTTTCTATTTTTTCCTTTTTGGTAGGAGGATAAAAGAATAATTTTGTTATTAGAATAAGAGGCAATGGGTTTAGATAAAATATTTTATAGCTGCACAAAAAGAGCAGGTTACATACATTAGTTCTGGTAGTAAAATACTATGCTGGATTTATATATATGGCCATAGATATTTGTGGTAATTCATGCCGGAATTTCCTATCTGTAAAACAGATACTGAGAAGGATAACTAATCTTTTAATGAATTTTCTTCTGTGATACTGTTAATTTTGTCTTTGCTCAAGATTATACTTAGTGGAGGGTTATTGTGTATAACAGAACCTTCACTAAGTTTCATCCTTTGGAACATTACAAAATTTCCTCATTACTTGGTACAGAAATACTAGTCCAGTCTAGAAGCAAAAAAACTGAAGTCACAAGGAAAATCATGTCCTGAGAATGTGACAGTTGCCTTGAGAAATAATTTACCAGTGTAGAGAAGCTGTTTTGATGAGCTTTGCTTACAAGTCAGAGGATGTCTTGAAGTAGTAGAAAGAGGGCTTGGCACCATTTGTTCTTCCTTCCAGACGGTCCTGGTGACAATGTAGGTTACATCTGTTTGTCTGGACATGTGGTGCTGACTGGTGGTGACTTTCTGAAGTCTGGCATATGCGTCAAAGCAAAGTGAGGAAGTGCTGAACAAGGCCAAACCATTTAAGGACTTTGGTGCAACCTGGAACAAGGCCTGGACTATTTTGGTTCTTGGCCTGAGTGAGATCAGCTGTGCACGTCTGCACCTCATTCGGCATTACCAAAGCATGAGAGAATAAAAGAATGAGAAATGGGTCTCTTTCCACAGCTGTGGAAAAGCTGCTTTGGTGGAGAAGCAGCTGGGCCAGCTGTGGTGGAGGGGCAGTGCAAGTCCTCAGCAGGGGCAGGCAGGTGCTGTGAGGAGTTGCTCTCCTCACCTCTGTTCAGGCTGAACTCCGTGTCTGGAGCTCTGGAATGGCTCCTGAAAGCTCGGCATGCTGCAGTCCCTGGCCCTTGCTAAACCTCTTTGTAGGGAAATGGTGAAGAAGGCAGGATGAAATGTTACTGGAGAGTGTGTGAATGTGTAAAAATCTGTATATGTATATACACACCTGGGATAAAAAAAAAAAGCATGACTTTGACATGATATCGACTAATGAGAGTATTATGTATTTGGAACATCCCTCTATGAGTCTGCCAGATTTACAGGGGGTATATCTAAGTCAACCTGAAGCAGAAAAATCAAGAGCAGTAAGTTTCTGGCTCAGTGGAGCATATTTCACCTCCTCCCCAAGGGGAAATGTAGAACATTTCCTTATAATTCAGGTGTGTAAATGAGAAGCACTCCGGGTGCATTTTATCAGCCTTTTCTCATGGCTGCAGCTTACTTACAGAATCATTCTTTCAGTGGTGGTATTTAATCTGTGGTGACACTTCCTATAAAATAAATTTGGTAGTTCTGATTAATTTACATCTGATTTAGATGTCAAATAAGAAATGAAGGTTATAGCTTGGTTATTTACATAATTTTATACATTGTAGCAGTGCCACCAACAGTGTATAAAAGATATTTTTGGAAAAGATTATTCTATCTATGAGAGGTACTGCCTTCTCTCTTTAGACATCTGCCCTGTTCACTTAAATTAATGAAGATGCTTAATTTATTAGATAACAAAATATCACTGATGCTTACATTTCTAAAGAATCCTGTAAGGTACATAAAAAGTGAGTTTTGATCCAAGCTGAAATGACAGCACTGTCCTACCCTTTTATTCATTAGATACTTTGAGGAAATAGCCTTTGACACATACATCTTAGAACAAATGTATTTTACCCTCTTATTGACAGGTGAACAGCCCTGTATAAATCAGTGTTTCCTGTAGTTCAGCTCTTAGCCTAATTTGCTCTAATGATAAGGTGCCCATGAGCTGAGGTTGCTGTACAGGGGACTGATTGCTTGTTCTGGTCTCTTAAGATGGCTTTCATCAGTTACAGTTTAATTATTTCAATACCATTGCACCATTAAGCAGGGAACATTCATGGACATGCACATGGGTATTGGGACAATTCAAAAATCTCAGAATGTGTTGGAATGAACACCTAGAGGTCACCTGGCTCAGACCCCAGGCTCAGGCTGGGCCACCTAGACCAGGCTGCCCAGGACTGTGTCCAAAGAGCTTCTGAAATCCCTGAGGATGGAGACTCCAGAGCCTCCCTGGGTGAGCTGTACACTGCTGGGTCACCCTGACAGTGCAGAAATGTCCCCTGACCTTCAGAGGGAGCTCCCCATGTTTCAGTTTGTGCCCTTCTCTCCTGATCCTGGCACTGGGCACCTCTGAAAGGAGCCTGGCTCCATCTTCCTTGCATCCTTCCTTCAGGAACAGCAAACAGTGACAGGAAGGAATGAAGGTGGAAGAGCAGAGGAAGCTGTCACACCACTTGCAGCATATTCAGAATTGGTGTGGGAAAGTGTTCAGCATTTCAGGTGAAAAGCATTGCCTGCCTTGAGGTATTTATCTGGATTCATCTTTGTGGTTGGTACAGATGGCAACACCTTCCTTAAATTTTAACATAACACCTAAGTATATTTTTATCTTTTTGCTATTCTGTTTATATGGAGATTATTATATGGGAATATCAAGTGTTACAGTTGTTCTGGTTTTCTTGTCTGAGCATTTTCAAGGATTATGGGCTTTCCATGACAGCATAACAAAATGAGGATTGAAATATGGTGAGTGCTGCAAATCTGCATAAAAGAAAAATGCCTGGAATATGGTATTTGCATTCACTTCCTACTCTTGCTTGAGAAAAGATTTTTTTCCCTTTGCCTTTAAAACAGAAGTTTTCTTTGAAAATGATTTTATATAAATGAAGATTGCAAATACAGTGAACTGCAGGTAACTTTGAGCGAGATTTTTGAGTCCTGGGGATATTTGCTTATTTATGTTTTTAGTTTTGAAGATTTTTAATGCACTTTTTCCTTTTGAATTTTGAAGAACCTTAAATTGTCTGGAAAACTTTCCTTAAATTCAAAGTTAGATGTGACTTTTGTACAGTGATATAAACTGGGATTTATTTGTATAACTTGTGCCAAAAAGTGCAGAAATGCAGAAACACAGAAGAAGAGTTGGTATTCTTAATATTTAGACTCTAGAACACTAATTTAAAAAGGCAGAAAAAATGTGCAAGACTACCTCTTAAATCTTATATTTTGCTAATAACTTAATCTAAGTTTATTTTTAAATGGTAATCTTAGAAGTACTAGAAAAGTTTTAGATGAAGATGGTACAATCTCTGAGAGGGAAAAAATCCCCAACAAACCAACAGCTTTTTAAAAGTAGCTTGGATCAACAAATTCCATTCAGGTCAGCTTACTACATTCCAGTAGGCTCTGCAGGTTATGCCAAGTGAAGATAGTATGCATCTATTTGAATATTAACAGAAACAGTAAAGGAAACTCTGCTTCCTTTGTTTTACTCCATGAACACCTTGAAACCCCTTTCTAGGATGGCACAAAAATGCTTCAATTTAGCTTCTGAACTTCCTTCCTTTCCCTCTCTCCTCACAAGCAAGCTGATGTGGAAATTTCCTAAACTGTAAAAAAAATGTGGGCTATGGATATACCTAATATAATTTGAGTAATTTGGAAGGTGTGAAGAGGTAAATGCGTAAATAATCACAATCTCAGGCTGAAATCTAAGTTTTTTGAAACAAGGGCAGAGAATAACAGGAACTCAGCAACTGCAGTGTGTTGATGTACTTGATTCCTGAAGCACAAAGAAAATCCAGTAATCTACTAGAATCTAATTCAGTGTTGTAAAGTTTTATTAGCTAGTTAGAGTATGATTGCAACGAAACGAATACTGGAATATTTATATTATCTTTCACTGTTTATGTTTAGAACTGCTTTTTTGTCTTCTCATTGCTGAATATATTGCTTGAAAGAATTGTTCTCTTGAGTGGCCAGTATTGTTTTTTTCCTGATAGAAGATTGTATTTTGCAGCTTTTATAATGATCAGAAAACACTCAGAGAAGCTCCATTTGATTCTCTAGTGTATTAGATGAAACACACTGAGATACAAAAAGCAGTTAATCAAATTTTAGTTGCCTCTTGGCCTTTTTATTATCTACAGAAGTATAAATGTGCTTCTTCAATATATTCATCATAATGTAATTTCTTTAGCCATTTAGGTAATTTTCTGTTCTTTAAGTGTCCTTTTTTGTCTGACACTTCTAGCAGTGTTTTGAAATGGCAGACGGTTTTATAGGTGAGATCTTAGCAGTGCCTCACAGAGATCATCTTGATTTGTGCCAAGTCTATAAAAGTGGCACAAAATGATAATGGCTTTCTCCTACCTTTGGTACATTTTTTTATAGCTGGCTGAAAAACAGAAAGCTGCTTAAGTAAGAACTTTTCCCCGACTGTCATTGATATTCAGATAATTAATTTTTTTATGCTGTCAGTGATTATTTTCTGATGGGCCACTTTTTAAAATGGCTCGCACTTGCTTACTGTGACAGTCCTGCTGCCCATTGAATTGCTCCATGTTTTATGTTTTAATCCCACTTCTGGATTGCCCTGGAGCTGTTGTCCAGCCTCTGCTCTTCTGTTCCTGCCTTGCAGATCTACAGTCAGGTGTTGTGACTAATGCAAAGGTAACGCTTGGGATGATACTGTTGGCTTTGGGTCTAATGTTAAACAGCTACTAAAATAGTCCAATTTTCCAAAAGCCAGAATTAATCTTTACATGACTGAGAAAGCAAGAGTTTCACTGCACAGCTGTTGGCATGATAATCAATGTGAGCTCTGGAGTCCTAGACCACAAACAAAAGGCACATCTGTTCTCTCAGTGGAACTTTCTAACATATCTCCTTGACCATACAGTCAACTTACCTCTGTCTTGTTGGCCAAAAACAATAATGAAGTCTATTAAAATGCTTTAGTTGTTCATAAATGTGAACAATCCTTTACTTGAGAAAGGCTACCTGATAGCCCATGAGCTACATCAAAGCTTTTGTGGCTAGGAATGCATTAAAAGGGTTTTGGTCAGAGATGAAGGTTAAAAAAATCCATTAAAAATTCACTTAGAGTCCTTAAAATAGGTAAGCAAACAATGAGACACCTGATTAAATTCACTACAAACATATTCTTTTTATGTTAAGGCCAGTATAAAGAGCTAGCACTTCTTCCTAGCACTGAAGAAACATATGTGAATGCACATTTTGGATGTAATGTAGAATTTGCTTTTGTCGCAGGCTGCAGAAATCCACAGCTGATATAAATCCACAGCTGACAGAAGTCAGATCTCAGGATGATTTTCCAGAATATTGTCCAACATGAGAACTCAATAATCAGTTGTCAAAACCCCTCCAAGTTCTAGTAACTCAAAAAGTTTACTATTCATTTAGAGAATTTATGGAAGTCTCTTTCCCTGTGTTGGTATTCCCATGATTCTGCAGTGTTCTCATTTAAATTACAAGTTTGCAACCTGCCAAAGATTAATCTCTCTGCACCAAAGCTAGCAATATCTGCCAGTATTTATTTCAAGTATTGGGAGAAAATTCCAAGTGCAGAGGTGTAATAGTTTTTGTTACAGCAAAACAACCATCACCCATGCACAGCACATACACTGGTTGTGCTCACATAGCAGTTGTGTAGAAGTGAGGCTCCATTTGTGAAGATGCCATTTCCAAAGCACTTGACAATGCAATTTTGCTTAATCTTTAAGCCTTCTCTTGGAATTAAAACATTTAACCTCTGAAGCTGCTTCCATGTGGAGCAATCTCAGAGATTTACCTAATTGTTCACAAATGTTAATCATTATGTTTCTCTTTAAAGATAAGTAAGGGGACACAAATTATTCTGAAGGAGATGCAGCTTTTCTACCTTCCTTTTCTTCTGAAAACTTCTTACTTTTTCAGAACTTTCTCTGAGAGCTTTTGTCTTACCAAAGAGATTTCTGGTGGGAAGTATTTTCCTCTTCCAGATGTATCCATTGATGCTTATTTTTTTAAGCATTATCCTTCTTTATGGTAGCTGAGCAAGCCATTCCAATTTACATGACAAAGGAATACAACTGCTTTGTGCCTAAAACACCTGCCACAGGCTGAAAAATTCTGGGTGCACCTATGAGAGGTTGAATCATACATTTATCATAAATTCATACAGCACAGCTTTTAGACAAAACTGACTCTTCCAGAGAGAGATGTTGCTGCAGTGTCTCCTGACAAGGGAGGAGTCTGGTTCAAGATGTTTGCAGTTCTAAGGAAATCCAGTAATACTTCAAGTAATGATAAATGAAATATGATATATAAAATAGGAAATGGAATAAATTCCAATTTGTATTTCAGTTGGAAGATCCATGGGCTGTAACCTAGGGTCTGTTTACAGCATGCAGGCAACAGAGTGGGATACATGTGGTCCATGATGAGAGATCCTTTCAGTGATCCTTTCTGGGATCCTTTCTGGGTGGATGTGAATGTGTTTTCTATTGCAGAATGCAGCTTTTCAGACACATTGGTGCCTCATGGTAACCCAGTTTGTAAGCCCTGGGTGATGGGCTGTATGCTCTGTGTGCTGTGCTGGTCATCCATAGAAAAACTCTTTGAGCAGAAGGGCATTTGCACAACGCTTGACTGCTGAATGAGAAGAAACATCAGAGTGAAAGGATTCTCTCTGCTTCTGCCATGTGACAACCTTGTGACTCATGTGCTGGACAGGCCTGAGAGGTTGAGGGGCTTCAAGAGGCCTGGGGGTTACAGTGTCTGCTCATTCCTCTGTGAAGTGAAATGAAAAGGAGGGACCAGGATTCTTTCTCTTCAAGTCTATAATACAGCAGGCAGCTGCCACTGTAAGCAGACAAGCCTTTTTTGGAATACTTTGGCTGCTTTCTGTTTTTGCTTTTCTTTTTTAGTGACACTGCTCTTTCTACCCCTTTTCCCTTATGCCTTTGAGTGTCCAATACAGTTTGAATTCAAAGTAATCACTAATCAAAGACTTAGCATTTGATTAGCAGACAAAAAAAAATGAGCTGTTTAAGACAGAATGGTTTTGCAGGTCTTAAGCCTGGTCCAGGAATCCAGTGATGCAATTTTTGTATTTTAAAGCTGAAGAGAGGGGACAAACATACAACCTATTATTCTGAACCTGTTTCCTGCCTGGGCAGTAGAGAGGGGAGGTGAAGCCTCATGCCCAGTTCTAACTTGTGGTGCTCTGCCACTGTGTTAATACTCAGTGCACGCTCTCAGTGATGAAATATGGAAACATTTTGGTGATACTTAGGAACAGGACATAGCGATAAAATTTGCTTTCTACTGTGCTTACTGCTGTCTCCTGAGCAGCATATGCCAGTGCTTTGCTTGTTTGCTTCATCACTGCCTGCATGTCAGGCAAACAGGTTGTCACAGGTATATCTGCAGATGGTTTTCTCAGCTTTGATCCAATTTGTCTAATTTGTAGGTTCTTTTTGACTTCCTGCTTCTCCCTGAACTGTGAGACACAGCAATATTGGAGCCACATGAAAACACTACGCGGCTCATTTTCAACTAAATTACCCCGAGCATGTAATTATAGCAATTAGTAAAGCTCCCTCTGTCTTTCAGCATTCTCAAGAAAACACCCTCTTCATGCAAGTTAAGTAAAATGCCCTAGGTCAGTAGCTTCACAGACAAGTTATTTAAGAATTGCCTTGATGTGACCAGGATAGGGTTTACTTCATGTAATAAAACAATATATCAGCTTGACAAAAGATGTGTAATGATATTGGTTTTTGGGATTTGGAACTGGAAAAAGCCAAACTCTTTCTTTTACAGTTTTTGTAGTTACCTTTTTGCAGTGTTCTCATTTGTTTCAGTACTGGAGGAGATCATAAACACCCCTGGAGAGCATTAGGGATGTTACTGAAAATATCTTTGAAGATAGAATCATTCCAGGGATATGGCTACTTGTCTACTTCATGATTTGAAATAGAAATGTTTTTTGTTTGGATTTTCTTTTATTGGTAGTTTTTGTGGTGTGTTTTTCTGTTTGCTTGTTTTTATTTATATTTAAGTTTTTACATTTTAGATTTAATTTAATTTCATTTATCTGAAAAAGGAAAACACTTAAAATTGTAAAATACACAAACAAAAAAAAAGGTTTAAGTTCTGTAGGAAGCAAAATTTATATTTATGGCTGATTCCATTCTGTAGTGGGACTCTTCCTCCTTTTTGGCTTAGCTGACAGTCCACATGTCTGTGTCAGTCCACATGTCTGTGTCAGAGTTCAGCACGATTGGAATTGGCTTGATTTAGCATTTTTGAGGAAAAGACCATTCTGTGCCCCAGGAAAAATCTGTCTAGCACTATGGTGAAAACTGAGAACACCAAAAAATGCAGCCATATAAATTACTTCAGTTCAAGACCTGTGTTGTTTTCAACATCACCTCCATCATGGCTTGGTTTAACTGTTTTATTGCTTCAAACTCTTTTGGAGCAAATCTGTTAGCTGTGAGTTTTGTGGAGAGGATGATGATCCATGAAATTCTTCTAGAGTAAATCAGAGATTTGGGAGAGTTGCAGGAGGTTACTGGATGGAGAATTGGTGACTGCCTCTCATATTTGTATCCTGCCTGTGTATGTGTAAATATATATATATATGTATAACTTACTTCAAAGGGATTTAAAGCAGAGTTTAGTACTGCAGCAGATTTCTTGCAAACTGCTGGCTTTCCTTGTATGTCTTTGCATGAGATGATAGGGAGTGGGCAATTTTCTTCAGCAGGGTATTTATATAGATGCAGGCTCTTGCAGCATGTATGCTCGTATATATTAGTTCCTTCTTTTTATAGACTGGTGATCTGAAATAGAAGTGACTAGCAAAGAAAAATGTCTTGAGGCACTTGAGCATCTTGACAGAACACAAAATAGTCCATAATATATATTTACCTACCTAAGCAACAAACCTTTTTCACAAGTCCTCTCTGAGGTTTAAGTGGAATTGTTAATGCTTCTCACTGGTTTTCTCTCTCCAGATTTTACTTATCATATCACCTTTGCTTACAAGCTTTATGAGGATGATGACTGCACAGCACAGTTCTTTTAGTATAGCCAGGATGTCAAGAAGTGTTTTTGTAATTTGCCAAGCAGCGTGTCATCCTATGCACCTGGCCTGGTGTTTTTACAAATCTCACCTTGTGAACTCAGGCTTGTAATAGAAATGTGCTGGTCTCTGAAGGTGCAGAGGTTCACATCCCTCAGTGGTAGCAGAGGGATGGTCATTGTAGTGCACTTGCCACCTGAAATATGGTATGGAATGTGAGCATGTGGTTTTTCTGCAGGGGGTTCTTTGTGTAGTTTAAAGACCCAGAACAGGCTATCAAGCAGAAAATAGAAGCAGCTCCCCAGGTTAAAAACTAAAAACCAGTTTATTTAGCAGGTAAAAAAAAAGCTTACCATGCTTTGTCTATGCAAAAAATCCAATTGTGTGCAAGGAATTTACTAAATCAAAGTTTTTGGTTTGCAGAATCGTGAGGTTAAGATTCTGTGAATGTAGAACAAGCTTTTCTGCAGCACTGCACTTGCTCCATATTTGCTCCATATTCCAAAGTGCAGGCCTGGACCAGCTTTTCTTTTTTTTCAGTTGAGTTTTCTTGTGTGCTTGATTACCAGTCTTCTGAGCATCCTGTGTATCCATCAATATTGTTTTTATTCCTTATATCCTTTGCATGATTTGATGTACATGGAATCTTTATCTGTCCTCAAGTCCAGGATAGGATGGTGCAGAAGCCTGACAGATAAGGGATAAATGAATACTATTGATTGAATTTATAATGCAGTTTGGAAAGATTCTTTTTTTTTTTTACAAGTGAACTTATTTCTAGAACTTTCTTCATCTCCTTCTCTTTGCCCTTGCTCTGTGGTTTCTCTTCTCCAAAGAGAAAAAGTCACATATTGTTACGTTTTCTCCTGACCTTTCCTGCTCAGCTCCCAAGCAATTCTGTGTTTTGATGTGTTTATTCAACCACATCTCTAAACAGCCTTATGACTTTAGATTATCTAATTACATCTGTGAGCCATAGGCAATTGAGAATACTTACTTGGGTGCATAACTGGCCAAAATATTTTATAAAGCATCCCTTATTTATTCTGCTAGGCTTCACTACAACAAGGTAGAATCTAGATGTGGTAAATAAGTAATAAAAACAATAAAATTCTTATATTAAAAAAAACATAACTAAGTTTGCATCTGCTTTTGCAGCAAAGCTTGCCTTGCTGAACTGGTTTTATCACACATACAAGCCACACACAGTTTCCTTGTCACAAAAAGTATGAACACCATCTTTCCAAACCATTTTTATTTCTCCTTTAACGCTGGTCTCTGAGGTAGCTGCCCCCTGTGCTGCAGGTGAGGCCCCTCCTGTGCTGAAGGCAGCAGCAGAATTGCCTCTTTTCCAGGCTGCCTGTGCTGTGTTTGAGCCCAGGCTGTGGTTTGCCCCTGCCTGCCAGGACACTGCTGTGGAACCTGCTGCTGACCAGCACCCCCAAGACCCCTTTTCCTGGGAGCTTTCAGTTGTCTGGGCTCTGTGAAACCAAATGGTGAATGTCTGACTGAGCTGCTACGAGCTCTCTCCTCCTCTGCCCAGGCATGGCCACTCACCCTGGCTCTCAGTGGAGCTTTGTTTGCCTGTGGATTGTTCCTTGACCTTGAATGAGAATTGTGCCTGTGCTGTCACCAGGAATAGCTCGGAGGGGCTGCACACAACCTTTTCAGCAGCAAACTTGACCACAGGCAGATGCTTCTTCAGTGTAAACCTTAGTGACCTCAGCAGGTCTTTGTCGTTTTGAATTCTGTTCACAGGGGTTGTTTTGGTCTGTTTAGAGTCCTCTGTACCAAAATAATAGCAGCTGCAGTGCACTTGTGTAGCATACTTGTGTTATCCAGATAGTTGAGAAATGCACAGAGAGCTGTGCAAAGTGTGCATAGAATCTACTAGAAGTAATTATCAAGAGATTCTTAATCCAAAGCCACCATAATTATTATTTTACTTCTCACTATCAGGTGTTAAGCTGTGTATATTTTGCTGAGCAGGTGGGCTTTTTTGCTTTTTTTTAAAAAAAGGAACTTAATAACAACAGGAGCTAGTTCTTCATGTTGTCATCACTACTTTGCCAAGTCCTCTGGCTTTGTTACATGCATATCAGCCATTGAAAAATTTTTTTTAAAAAAATAGAGTTATGTCAGGGCCAGTTGTAGTCTGGTTAGAATCTATCTGTGGCAAAATTCAACTAAAATATTTGATTCAATAAAGAATTCTTTATGTAGCTGGTCACTTCTATTGCTGTGGTCCACTTGGAAAGAGCTTCTGTTCTGAAATGTGGGTTTCCATGTAGGGCTGCAGTGAAGTTTTCCTGTTCAAGATAATGATGTGACAAACTACTAGTGGAATGATGCTGTTGGGTTTTTTTAATGCAAATTTGCTGGTGTGATCTCTGTGAGAAGATCAAAACTAATCATGCTGTGTTTGATAAGCTGCAAATGTAGTGAACAGTCATAACTGTATGTTTTCTTACTTCAAAAAAAAAAAGTTGCTATTATAAATATAATTGACTCTGTTTGGAGACTCAAGATCTCTAAGATCAAGTCTTCAGAGTAATAGAAAGGTTTTGCTCCATTTTGTCACCTGACAGAGATAAGAGAGACCTTTCCATTGATGTATCAGTTTGTGTGTGCAGGGAAAAATGAATATCCATAATTAGGCCTACTGTACATAGAGTTTTCAATGTACTTTCAATACACAAATCTTGCTGGAATTGAAACCTCTGGGATGATTGCCCAGACCACCTGGAAATCTTGGTATATCCATTGAATGGTGCAGATGACCTGTTCCTATACACTAAAATAATCATGTTTTGATGTGTTAGATTTCCTGTCCTGCTGGGTAACCTGTATAACGCATGTACAAGTTTGTCTGGGAAATTATAGAATGTCCTGTGCTCTCCACATTGAAAAGCTGCTGTAGAAAGGTCAGTGGGTATTATCTGGTTTTGCTGAACTGGGAAATGACAGTTTAATTTCAAAGTTTGTTTTTCTGCCTGTTTTTAGTTAATTCTCACATTGTCTGAAACACATTAAAGATCTGTTCAAACAACAGCACAGATAAAAAGTCAGAAGAATGATCATATGCATATGCTACACAAATGTGTGGTGTATAAATGTTATGTAAAGAACGGTATTAAATCTGTTATTTTCAAGGAGTTCACACAACAGGGAAATTTTGAAAGTTTCTTAAAAGTCAATTCTTAAAGTGCAGTGATTTTTTTATTCAGTAAGCCATTGTTGGGTAGCATACCCATAGCTATTAATTATATAGCAGTTCTAGTAACCTTGAAAGTTGTGTGTAATGTTTTCTTTGGGGTTTGTTTGGGTTTTTGTCTTTTTGAGGGGGGAGGCTTTTCTTTCGCCTTATGACAGAAAGATAGAGAACATGGTTATCTCAGAAAAAAAGAAATGATTAGATGAGCATGATCAGAGATGAGGGAACACCCAAGGGACAGCTTTACAAGGTATTGCTCAGTCAGCCATGCAATGAAGTGCAGCCTTGTGGAAGCAAAGGCCCCCGAGAGGCACAGGCAAGGCATGGCCCAAAGTCCACAGTCTCTAAGTCTTCTGTAGGTGCAGTTCATGCTAAATACTTAAAAATTACTCTAGATGCAAACTGTAATTTGTTGCTGAATTTGCCAGAAGCATATATATTCTGCTTGAAATCAAATGCATTTTTATTGTAGCACAAAGATGACAGTATATACAATTAACATTATCGAGTTTCATTGCTGTGGCAAATGAAAGCAGGGAAGGAAGGACTGGTCACTAATCTGAGCTTGCTAGCTCCAACACCTTACAGGGATCACTTTATAAGGTGAAAACCAGTTTTTAACAGAAAATGTCCCATTTGATTTGATATTTCCTTTATTTCTTGAAATTCATTTTAACTAACATATAAGGAGTTGCAGACTAGATCAAGTAATTTTTTGTAGTGTATCACATAAACCTTAAACTATTTTCTCATTAGAAAGCCTATTTATACTGCATCTATTTAAATAAAAGGCATTGATATCATCTACCAGTAAAACGATTTGTTGAAACTTGGCTGGATTCTAACGAGTGTATTTTTATATTCTTTGGGGAAGTGGGCAATGGGAATGTGACAGTGACTTGGAGGAGTGGTGGTTCAGTGAGTGCTGGTGGGATCAGTATGAGGCAAGTGTTTGATAGATCCTGGGGGTGCAAAGGCTGTTTGCTCACTGTGTTTTCCGTGTGGGCAGTGATCCTACAGTGAGTCCCTGCTTGTGTGCTGGTGTTGTGGGACCTTTGAGGGAGCTGCAAAAGAGTGGGAAGGATTTGGCCTTACTGAAGTGTTGGGCAGTGATCTCACAGTCCAGAGCAGAACTGAGCCACATCCAGCTCCAAGGAGAGGCTTCAGCAGTGTCAGCAGTGGAAGTCCATCATCCTGCAGCAGTGTCACCACAGATAGTTGGTTATGACTGAGCAGTTATAGGAGTTTTACTCTGGATGTCACACTGAAGCCAGCAGTCAGCCTGAAATGGCAGTAAGTAGCCAGCTTCCCACTAAAACAGGCTCAGCATGACCCAGGGAGCTCCAGAGGCTGCTCTGCACCTGGCATCCCACGCGTGCCGGGGGAATGGAGCGCCTCGTGATGCTGGATGCTCACCTCATTGTGCATTGGTGCATTAGCCATTTCTGTGCAGACTTTATCTCTGCAGGCAGATGGTAGTTCAGCAATGTCAGAGAATTCATTCATTAATTGGTGCTGATACTTAGTATCCTGAAAAAAAATGAGCATTTACATTTATTTTCAAAAAGAATTAGATGCAGGTTTTTGCTACCTGCTTGAGGTGTCATGGGCTGTTTGATGTTATTTATATTCCATATAGGCTTGGGATTTTGGAAAGGTTTAATAGTTTTAATTGTATTTTGTAATGTCTTCTATTTCTGTATCCTGCATTGACTGGTGCACCCTAAAATTAATTGGAAATACAACTAATGCTTGGGAGATGGATCAGAAGTAGCATTCAGTCAGACACAGATATCCATAAGCGTTTGGTTTTGCTCCAGACATCCAGCAAAAAGATCTGCTTTTGCAGCTTCCTTCACAATTACAGACTGATACACAGATGGAGCAAAATGATTTCACTTGGTGTTGCAATGCTTTTGGTAACTATTTAAATTCCTGTGCTCTAAGCCTTTTAAATGTTAAGAAAGATTGCACGTGTACTTTTGTGCAGGAGTCTGTGTTTGCTCCAAGGGACTGACTGCCAAAGGCCATCCTTTGCTATAAAATTCAACAGATGAGTATAAGAATGGCTGGCTCACTCTTACAGTGGTTTGTATTGTTAGAGCTATCATTTTGTTCCATTGTAGTTGGACAAGATAAGAAAAGGGAAATGTTGCTTCTCATTGAGCTGATCACATAAAATAGTCCCCCAATGGCTTTCTTTAGACATTCTCATTTTAACATCTGTGCAGGGAAGCAAGTAAGTAAAACCCCAGGGAAAAGTTGAGTGGAGGCCAACAACAAAGGTGAGGGCAATTTTTACTGAGAGGTTTCTGCTAGAAATATCTGTTTTATGTGTAATGTTTGGTTAAAGAATTAGCAGCCATACCTTTTTCAGACACCTGCTCCTTTGATCCATTCATGTCTGTATGTCAGTTGAAAAGTTTTGGCAGCTTTTCTTCTTACGTAATTTTTTTGACAGTTACTTGCTGTCTACAAGAACTTGCTGGTGAAAGCCTTCTAATTAAAGTGTATCCTCTGTGGTGGTAATTTCAGAGCTGGCCTAGCCAATTCTGCTTTCAACAGATTTTGTATTTTCAGGCTCAAGATAGACTGCCTGAATCTTTGGCTTGTAGATAACTGTCGTCTTAAAAATAAAACTCAAGTATTTGAAATTCATATGAAGCTAGAATAGAAACAGCTTCTCCCCAAACTATGATTTGTACAAAACTTCATAGATAAAATTAAAGCAGATGCATGTTTGCTCCTTCGATCTTGCTGACATGTTTCCCACATGGTGCCTGGTGTGTGCTCAAGGGAGAACATTTTCTGTGCTCCACTGTGGCTTGTGCTCTCACATCTTCTCTGTCAGGGTACAGCAGGAATGCAAGGGCATGGGCTAGGAATAGAGGTTGAAAGGGGCTTTATCTTGTATTTCTTGTTTCACATTTTCTGTAAGAAATGAGCACATTGTTAAAATCTGTTCAGCACCTGTTCAGTGTTGTGGCAAAGTAGAGATACAGCCCTGTGTGCCAGCTGGGTTGGAGTTTGTTTACCTGCTCCATGCTCTGCAGAAGCACCTTTCACACAGGCCTGGGTATGTGATGCTGCAGCCAAATGGTGGAAAAACTCACCTGATAGACATTGTAAGTTTTATTTTTGCTAGAAACAATGGCCAGATATCAATGTCCTCAGTGTGTGTGACAGCAGCATTATATTTTGGTGTGTGAGAGTGCCTCAGGTCCGTGACCTACACCAAGGTCTCATTGTTGTACAAAAGTGACTGGAATATTGCTGCCCAGTGGCTGAAATTTGTGAATTACTGAGCATGAGCTTTCAAATTATATAGCTGTTAATGTCACTTTCTTTGTTGTCAGCTTCTACTTTAGACTGTCATTTTCTGGAAATGCTGGCCACTGAGGGGGCAAGTGTGTGCCTGTAAAATCACTGCTGGCCTGCTGGGTTCACTTATATTGTGCATTGTAGGGGCTCTGCCAACATTTCCATGAACTCTTTCAGCTTTTGAGGTACGTGTACTCCCTGCAGCACCCCGCTGACTTCCCTCTTGGAATGGATTGATGTGGAAAATCGGGGCATTGCTGTCTGTGTAGGCAGTTAAACCTAGAGGTACCTTTGCGAGTGATGCTCACTATTAGCTGTCAGCTCATTGTCTGCTTAAGATGCCAGTCAGCAGGGGAATATGAACTTGCTGCTATTAAAATATCCTGTATTGGGTGAGGAGTGGGCATAGTGACCAGAACTCAGATGAAATTTTTGGCAGATCCTGCATGATCCCGTGACCAAGCATCATGATGACCGTGTTGAATACGAGAGTCCCTCATGGCGGCAGTGCAGTGGTGGCTGTTCTGGGAAGGTCTGGGAGGAGGCTCAGAAACTGGAAAAGGCAGTGCCCTGTTTTTGGAGGGACCTCCTGGGCAGGTGCAGCATGCAGCTCTTGGTGGAGAGAACAGAGCCAGGAGTGCTGCTGGGGGTGCAGGAGCTGTGGAAACAGCCCAGGCAGCACTAGGCTCTTGTGGCTCCCAGCAGCATTCAAAAATGTTTTATTGCAAAGGCTTCATTTTCTTTCCTGGTTTGCAACCTGCTCTGGCAATGTGCACAGCTTGAATAGCCAAATGCACATTATCAGGAATTTCAAGCAGAAGAAAATGAGCCCTTTCTGCATTCAGTTACCATTTCTGTAATGGACTGGCAAGGTGTTGGAGCAGGGCCAGCTCTCTCTGCCAGAACAAACAACATTTCTGGGGCTGTGGAGCTACCCTGGCACTGTGTATTTAGTTAAGGGTTTAGTACTGGAAATGCATGAACAATTAAGACTTCATTTCCTAAATGGAGTGCATTTTGTGATTACAGAAGAGAACACACCAGTTGGGATTTAGTGTATTTGGGGTTGAAAAATGGTCTTACACTGTGAAACCTGCTGTTTACAGTGGAAGTGAGTGAAGACAAAGTTTTCCCTATAAATGTAGTTTCAAGAGTAAGATTTATCTATATCAAAAGAAGTTGCCTGATTTTGTAGCAAATGTAATTCAAAACATGCAGGTTATTGCCTTCATTGTAGAGCAAGGCAAAATGTTGCTGTGGAGATCATTTAATCCACTTGCATTTGCGTTTATATATATTATTTTTTGTCATACTCTTCACTTGGGTTTTTCTAGGTAGAGATTTCCTTATACCTTCTAAAGTTGATAATTATGACATCAAGCAGTTGCAGTGGTAGATGAAATACAAAATGTTACATTTTAGGATGGAACGCATTTATCGCAATGAATTATTTAATCGTATATTTATTTACTTTTGTGGAGAAACAAAAGAAAGGTGAAAATAATTCTGAATACACCGAAGGCTTTTTTAGTTTTATTTCTGCTGTACATGTGCAAATCTTCCACTGTTCTTTCTTGATTTTTATATTCCCTGTAAAGTGCTGAAGGGAATGGTGCATTACTACTGCAGGTGACATTAGTCACAGCCGTGTGAGCAGATGAGTCTCTGAAATTGTTTGGAAATCATTGTTATCCCCTGGCTATTCCCCCTGGCCCCTCCCATAGACTGTAACTCTGTTTGAAACTGCTGCAAAGAGGAGCTGAGGTGGAGAACGTTTGGTTTCCAAGCAGTTTATTATGCAAAATCTCAAGGTCTTTACGTTACAAAGACTGCGAGTCCTTCAGCTCCGGAGCAGCGCTCTGTAGATGGCAGCATTGATAGCCCTGACTCCCCTCTGCTCCCCGGAGCCGAGCAGGGAGTGGGGAACTGCAGGCGTGTTCTCTGCTTCTGTACACAAATATAGAATAGCTCTTGGGATTTTACTTACATAATAAATTGAGGTTGCTTTAAAGTCCAGTGACTTAGGGGTCACTTCCAGGCTATACAAGTGTGCATACATGGTTTTTGATAATTTAAACTTTCCCTTTTAGTAGACTACACTTTTTTTTTGTCAGCCTGTGCTCGTTAAGTTTTATTTGTAAGGGTGGAAGCAGGTGTTAATAGATCAGTTATCAGTTTTCTAATTTGGTCAGATATATTTTGTGGCTTAAAATCCTTACATTTAAGGCACATTCCCTAAATTCTCTAGATACTACGTGAACACAGGCACCACTATTGCTCTGTGCCCTACTGAATTACTTTATACCTGGTGTCTTCTGGCATTCACACATCCTATTTTTTTGATATAAACAACAGTGAAACTCATTCTAAAAGCCTGGACCTTCAAGAGGCTGTTGCTCTACCTTGATTCAGACATTTTTTCTTGCAAGGGATCAAAAAAGCTTTACTAGGAAAAGAGAATTCTTAGTAATGTAGAATATTAACTCAGAAGCCTCAGATAACATACTTTGAAACGATAGGTCCTTGAAGTAATTTTAATTTTCTCACTCCTTGTTTGTCTGCCCTGAACCTTGGTTTCTATCTGTGCTGGTCCTTCATGAAGCAGCCACAGGACTTTGCTAAGGGCATTAGGAAAGTCAGGTTTTAAAGGAACTTATATATTAAAATATGTTAACTAATTAAATAGACATTTATTTAAGAGGTCCATGACACTCTAAGTTGCATGACACTGTGAGAACTCTTTATATAAGTCTTATTAACCTTTTCATTCCTGTTGAAATCCATACTCAGGACTTTGCTTGTCTGTAATGTCAGCATGGCATCCAGCATTTCATGGAGGCAGTGATGAACAGTTCACTGCAGACTGAAGTCAGTCAATTTTCCTGTCCTTTGTAAGAAACAGTTACATTTGTGCATGGTTGGGATCATGGTCTGTCTACAGGGTAGGGAATCATGGTTTGATGTTTTTTGAGTCATCTGAGTACTGCTATTTTCTTAGTATAATTTCCAAACTTAGTGGGCTCATCAAAAATTGTAGCTGCTTCTGTTCTTTTGGATGCTTTTAACTCCAAAAAGCTGCACCCTTAGGAGTATTAGGTGTATTTTTTGGAAAAAAATACAAATGATGAAAAGATGAAGCTAATTTTTTTTTCCTAGTTTCAAGCTTCCAATTTCACATCTGCTTCCAGTCACACAATTCTCTTTTCAAGGGAGGATCTTAATTGTTGTACATTGGCAGTTATACTTGCTCTGAAGTACCAGAGTGAGAATGCTAATGAAATAGCACTTAATGGAGTTGGAGGTAGGAAAGTGCTCAGAGTTTCATGATTAAAAAATTGTCACTTGGCCGTGCATTTCTAATTAGTTATATTGCTTTCCTTGGTCTTTTCTGATTTTTGGTGTATGAATTAAGATGTGTAGGTTCTGGTACCCAGAGCTGTGGACAGCTAAACCGTAGCTGGAAGTTAATTACTGTCAGTTCTTGGGGTCTGCAGGCTGGATTTGGCTCAGTTTGAACATGACTGCATTTTGTTGAATACATTGCTTTTACCCCTTGCAAAACAGAGATACTTCTGACCTTGCAGAGTGCTGAGAATTAATTTGTGTGTATCAGTAAATTGCTTTGAAACTCTAGACAGAAGAGTCAAGAGATTGTCAGAAAATTGAGAAGCATTAATTGTTATTGCCATATAAGCTTTAATTCTTTAATAACTGATGAATGTGCTTAGAGTATGTGACTCCCTGAGAATGAAATAAAAATGTTCTTGGCTTTCTAGGATGTTAACATGCTGAACGGTCTGCTTATAACTGCATTTACAAGTAAGACAGCCTAGATATTTCCTTTAATTAAGCATAAACTTAATTGATGGCTTTTCAGTCAATGAGACAAATTAAAGATATGAAGGTGAAATCGATAGAATAGTGGCTGCTGTGCCCCAGCACCACAGAATGGACTGAGCAGCAGTGATGTACAGATTAAAAATGAAAAGCCTCTCCAGATATGTAGAAATCACTACTAAAAAGGTGTTAATGTATAAATAATAAAACAGGACTTAGAGTTCATCCTAGTACTGCTTTGATGCCTACATGGGCTTTCTGAAAGTAATTTTGAGGAAAGATTTAACTTAGAGTGACTTTTTTTTTTGGCAAATTAGATTAAACATGATTTGGTAAGTCATAATATCTTCCAGTTCAGAGCAGATATTGGATGGATACTTCATTTGCTGTTCTATTTCTATCAACTGCAATGAAGTCATATTATAGACTCTGCTTAGTTTCTGCTGTTAGTTTCTACATTATGCAAACTACTAAAAAGCCATATGAATTAGGGAAGAACCTTTTATGCACAGTTGAAGTGACATAAATGCACAATCTAAAAATAAATGAACTTCAGTTGTCTATTGTCATGTTAACTTTTAATTTTTACATGCTAAAGTCTGAAATGTTTTATTAATTGCAATAGGCCCTGCTTTTTGCTGGTCTGTGGTGTTCATTTTCCTGCAAAGAGCAAAGGTCTTTTTAGGTGATTCTGTATATGCTGATGCAGAATTCACACTCCTGGCCTTTTCCTCTAATGTTCCATTTTAGTTCAAGTAAATTTTGGAAGATAAGTTGAGATCTGGATTTTTCAACCTCAAAATGAAGTAGCATCACTGGCTCTGCATCCTTTTATACTGACCAGGTGCGAAGGAGACATCCACAGGCCATGTTTTCTCATCCAACTTTGTGTATTTTCCTGAAGTGTGACCTGCAAGGCCCTTTGCTAAAACTTTTGGGATAATAGTACCTCTGGAACCATTGTTTTGCACCTTGAGTGTCCCTGTGAGAACTGCTCAGCCCAAGGGATGAGGTGTTTGGAAGCACATTGAGATCTTCACAATTTTCCAGTGCAAAGTTCTGGTTTAATTGTCATCAATAGAAATGTTTTATGCTTTGTCCAATGAGCTTGTGATTGCCTTTTTCTAAGACAGTTTTTATAGTGTGGCTGAAGTATTTTAAGTAAGGTTATAGGCCCTCTTAAAGCAAATGTTGCTCCTTGTACATACCTTGCATGATTTTAAGGCAAGAGAAGAACCTGCTAATATTAGCACAGCTAATTACTTTAATCAATTAGCATGGGATTTCCTAAAATAGAAAATTACATGAGCGTGATTGGTACTACTTTCTTTAGGCACTGACAGCTTTCTGCCATTGTTTCCTCAGTGCTGGATCAGTGTTTTGCATAAAAATGAAGAGCTTTTCACTGTAGTGATGATGCTTGTGCTGTGTTGTGTAGGGAAGGTGCAGAGGCTGTGGATCACCCATGTTCCATGGGACAGCCTGGCTTTCATAGTGACACAGTTTGTCTCTTCTGAGATGGACTTGCATGATCTCTTTTTTTTTTCATATTGCCTTTCTAATCTTTCTACTCTGACCACATTTTACATCAAGCTTGTTACTTTAAATATTTTACCATTCCAGTGATTCAATGAACTGCAGTGGGCACCAAGACCAGGAGGCATTACTCTAAGTGACAGACCATTGGAATTTGGATCTAGATTTTTTAGCTCAATACTCAGTCTTTTAAGTCACTACTTGATCTTGAAATATGGCTTAAAATAGCTATCAAATGAGGAACAAGACAGTAAATGTAGATATTTTAAAACTCCTTTGACATGGAGAAGAAAGGAAACTGGGGCCCTTTGAAGGCGTGTCACTCAGTGTGACACATTTTCCTTGGTTGAGTGTGACACAGAAGGGCTGCTGAAGCCTCAGTGGCAGACTAGGCAGTGACAGGGCATGTGAACACCATGAGAGAAGCAAAAGTTTTGTGCATTTGTTTCTTGCTGTCTCTGAAAAATATTTGGAAAATTTTTGGGTACAGAGATTTTTACACTTGATAGAGAAACTGGTATGAGAGAAGCTAAATTTTTGTCTCTGATGATATCACTGTCACAGCACAAAGGAGGATTTTCATGCCAGAAGGAGCTAGACACAGCCATTTCTTAGACTACACAGCTTCCCTTAATATAAAATGATGCATGAAAATGTTATATCCTGGCAATAGACTCTACTTCAATGCGAAATGTGTCCTTGGAACTCATTTCTGTAGTGTTACACTCTTTTTTTGTAAGAAATCCTTTTGCAAATTAGCTCAGACTTCCATTAGTGCTTCTGAACCTTGTCTTCTGGAACAATTTTTGTCACACACTAGGCATGACTTCTGTGGGATGACAGAGATGAGGCGTGGGATACCTTCACTTTTATAACACACTGACTTGAGTTTTGATGCTGGCTTGGGTTTAAGCTGTTTTACATCCTGAGCACCTGCTTGCTAGCATCCATGGGGAAAAAAACCCTGAAATAAGCACTTTTCCATTTGAACAGCTTATTTAGGAGGGCAGCCACTGCCATCCTTATTCCACAGCTCAGTAAGTTGAAGGATTTTGTATGGGTTTCCATTAAGTTCTCAGTCTGTAATGTGTCCTTTTGAAAAAATGCTCTAAAAATTACATTTCCTAAGGAAGGATAGTTTAATGTGATTTAACATGTTGATTGATCATGGTGAATATTTTTAGTTGTTAGTTTTCATCATCTTTTCCTGTTTAGCTGGACAGCAGTAAATGCTCCTTATGGGTTGCCACAGAGACTGCTGAAGTTCATTTGGTTTAAAGAGTCTCATTTTATTTCACTTGCTTAGGCTACATCCTTGATAACCACAACACTAAGACTCTTTAATTAGTTTGTCAAATTGGTGAAGTTCTCATTGCTCATAGCAGTGCAAAGAACTAGGTTGGGTTTGCATGACCTGACAAATGTGTTAATTATATCTTCGTTAAAAGAATTAGACTTTTGGTGGGTATTACCCAGTAGGAAATGGACAGTTGAGTTGATCTGTGCCTTAGCTTGCAGATTGCATGGAGTAACTTGGAAAGAACAGAGGACCTCTGAGGCCTGAAGGAGCTGAGGTTTTGCTCTTGTGCTTGTTCTGGACCCTCCCAGCACCACAGAGGTGATTTAGCCAGCCCGTGCAGTTTGGTGTGCTTGCAAAAGCCTGTTTGAATACAGAAGTGGAAGGAAATAGTGACAGGGAAGGAAATAGTGACACAGTGTCTGGATTATGTTTTGCTGGTGACTCCAGACTACTCCCCAGTGAACAATTGCTCCACAGGGCCAGAAAATGAAACACTTCTTGGTGTCACTGTTCGCCTTTCACATCAGTGACTCCTGAAAAGACTCCTGCTACAGAGCTGACACTGCTGAATCGCTTCCAATTAGAGCTGATATGATGTTAATTAGCCTGATGCTGCTTGGTAAGCTGTTTAGCACTTTTGTCTCACCTATAATATGTGCTAAGGGAACTGTGGCTTTCCTTTGAGTGAGCCAGTGAATTTCTGGAAGCAGGAGACTGCCTTGAGGGTCAGTGTGTTTATGTGAGGACTGTTTTCAGAAGGGCAAGATTTCTCCTCCTTGGGTATTTTGCCTGTGAAGCCCTTTGCTTGTGAAGATCCATAGCAAAATGATCCTTTGTTTATAATCTAAGTGGAAAGTCTCAGTGAAATTGTTCACAAAACACTAATGTGTTTACCTGTGTGTTTAATCAAGAAAAAAATGAATGTGGAACTCTGTGTGCAAAGCAGCTGAATTAATGATGTTTTCATTCCACATTTCCTGTGCTTTTAGCTATGTGAGTTCAATACAGCTTTAATTGCTATGTGTGTTTTGCATATATTCCTCCTTGTGGAGATGGTGGGTATCTTGGAGTTGATGATGTTGGTACCTACTGAAGAAATGTCAAGTGCTTGAATATTAAACCTCTATATAATGCAGGGTTTTAAAGCAAATAAGCTACCAAACACTCTCAAGTGTTGTTGCTCTGCTAGGTGGCTGAGCAAGAATACTTGATGACTGTTCTGTCAAATTTAAAGTTTGGCCTAAACAAAATAATATTACTCCAAACAGAGTGCCTCTGCTTGTTCACATATGATCACCTAGAATGAAGCTAGGAAAATAACCTCATACCATGTGAGCCTGGTCTCTGAATCTGGGCTGATACATTGACACACCTTGCTCCAGTGAAAAAGGAAACTCGAATTCCAGCTGTGTCTACTAAAAACGAAAGTTCCCTTATCCTCATTTATCATTTTATAAATATATAATTTTATGTTCTCTGTATGTAGTGGCCAGCAGCTGTTCTGTGTCTTCAGTGTGTGAGATGTGTTTTTTATGCAGGTACTATTAACAAGGCAACTTCAGTAGCTCCCATTTGATTAATCTTTTCTGGGGAAGTGTTTGGCAGTGCTGTGTGCTCAGCCTTCTGAAATGGTGCTGGGGTTTTGCTTGGAAGTTCAGATAGACTTGCACATAGAGCAGAAACCTTGTGTGATGTGTCAGCCCTGGAATGACATTTTTGTGTGTACTTCAGAAAGCTGTCATGTCAGAGGAAATGTAGTTTAAATATTGGAAAGCTTTTTCTGGTCATCAGCCAAATCAGTGCAATTGTATTTTTAATAAATGATATATGAAATCAAGAAGTACCATTTGATTTGTTGATTCACATCAGTTTGTATATTTGCATGAAATTTGGAAAAGTTTGGCAACATGTTAATGAAAATGCCTTGATAGCTAAGTGTGGTGGAAACAGCATCCTCAGCTGAGTACAGAGTATAGTGAATATGGTGGTTTCTATTTAATTAGCTTTAAAATATATGTCCCTTGAGGGAGCTGTGCAAGAACCAATAAAAATATATATTTGATAAATTAATAGAGCTCATGAATTTTGAATGAAAAGATATTGATCCTAAGGTGCCTTTTTTCTTAAAAAGCTTTATTAAATGCTCAAGAATGGTTTGTTAGCACTGGCAAAGTAATTTGATCTGTTTATGTTATTTTTGTTTAGCTTGGCATGTCCCTTAGTTTAGGCCTGTCACAGAATTGCCTGGTGACAATGGGAACTGTCATTTTACATAACCATACTGATAACTGTGAATAGAATAAAACAATTATTTTAGCATTTCCTCCTTTCAATAAAAAATGTTACTAATAAAAAATAACCACTTTAAAATCTTAGAGAAACTCTTCATCAGTTGAAGAGTATAGTATACACAATTATTGATGCTGATGATTAAAATTTCTGAATTGCAGGAATCCAAAAGCAAAAAACAGCTGTAATGATTGACTGCTTTTGTGACACTGTTCATCTGAACCCTTTCCCCCTGCTTCTGAGAATGTCCAAATAGGATGCTTGTTTCTGTTTTGTAAGAGCTAAATTTCATAAAATTTCACGGTCTCCTTGGTTTTGAGAAAATGGAACACTCCAGGTGATGAGGGCACAGTCAAAACTTCTCCCTGAGCTCCAGCCTGGGTACCTGTTGGCCTGGCAGCTGCTTTGACTGCTGGTTGTTTGTGCTACTGAGAACTGATGCATTTCTAGGTGCACACCTCATCAGAAAAGGATCAGGAAGTCAGGAAAGCAGTCTAAAGGGCATTACTCTTGAATATTTGGGAGTCTGCAGCTAAAACACAGACTCTAAAACTTGTTGGTGTGGTAGCAGCTCCATGTTCTGTACACCTGTGTGGAAGATGGACTCAGCCTTGGTGCTTTACTGAAGGGGAAGCCTGTGCCCCAGGGAATGCTGACTTCTTGTGGCAGGTCTGATGGTGGCTGCTGTAAAAAGCCCTCCAGCCTGGTGCACAGGTAAGAAAATGGGGCTCCTCAGGCAGCTGAGCAGGCAGCTCAGGTAGCTCCTCAGCTATCCTTTTCAAGTCATCTCTGTGGGCTGGACAATCCTCTAACCAGCACGGCAGGTTTTAGTAGCAGAGTAGGAAGTGAGATTTGTATAATATCAAGTCACATCAGACTCTCCTTGACAGGCAAAGCTGGGGATGGCTCCAGCGTGACAGGTGTTACAGGGATTTTATCAGGTTCTCAGTATTAAGTAAGTTGGCATTTGCTGGTAGGGAGAGACAAGCAATAAATAAAGACAATGAATGCCCAGAGATATTCCTATCAAATTCAAATGAAGTGAGCAGTATTTGCTAACTGCAGATACTGAGTGGCAAAGGAGGGAAGGTGTTTTCATCTCCCCCTTTCACTCAGGCATGGCTCTGCATGCTTCCTGCTGCTGGGTGCCAAACACCTCCGTGGAGCCTGGAGGGCAGGTGCTGGTGGGTCCTGTCTGGACCTGGCTCGGGGAGGCTGGAAGTGCTCAGCTCTCCATGGCTGTGGCCATGGGGACAGGCAAGGCTGAGAGTGGCAGGGAGAGGGAAATGGGATTGGAACAGAAAAGGCTCCTTCTGATAATTTGCATAGGAAATACTGTGTGGTTTTCATCTGTCTGCAGCCAGAGCATGTGTCTCTTCAGTGTGCTGGGGAATTTTTGTGAGAAGTTGATAATGGTGTTAGGGTGGGTGAAAGGCATGTTGTTTTGGTTTTGTGTTTTGTTTGTTGTTTTGTTTTTTCCCATTTAATGCTCGAGTGAATTTGGATGTAATTTCTCTTTCAGTCCCATTATTCTTTCTTTATGTATTAAAGAGTTCCAAAGTCAGTGTCTGATTGTTGTATACTGGAGGTTTGCCAAAATAGATTCATTTCAGTGTCACCAAGACTTTTTAATTACACTCAGACATTCAGATACCTTTTATTACAGCACATAGCCAAAGCTTTTTTTTTCTTTCTTTGTGAATTAATTCTTATCTTTCTGGAGACAATTAAATGTATAATTAGCTGAACTTGGCTTACAGGCATGCTGTACAAGAACTGTGCACCAAAATGGCTCGTTAGGATTGTTTGGTCTATTTTCTGTATTAGGGGGAAAAAAGTACTTTTTTTTCTTTAGGGACTGTGAATGGCAGTAGCTGAAGGTGGAAAAAACCCAAACCCCTTATCTTTTCCCTCCTTAATAAGATCTTCCATGAATGGACCTCTGTGTTTATTCCTCCTGCCTTCTGTAGCTGATTTTGATTTACTCTTACAATTGCTGTAGTAATTGCAGTTAAGAAGGTACAGAATATTTTGAGTTTTCTATCATAAGGAATCAAACACATGGCTTTCAGGAGATATTTATTCTCTTAGTAGCTTTACCTCTAAGTTGCTCAATATTATTTACATCCATTTTTGCATAAAATAGATAAGTTAAACTCTGAAGATTTCATAAAGCTGTAGTCAGTCAACACAGTGACGAAATTGTCAATAGAGAATAAAGTGTGTTTTATGTAAATAATGCATTTTATGCTTGAGGGTGCAGAATAATTAAATAAGAACATAAAGTTTGATGACTGAAAAATGCTTTCGCTGTCTGAATTTATCAAAGGTCAAATTATATTTAACTAGCACCTGAAGCAAAGCAGGGCAATGGAAACTTCCTGCCATTTGACAGCCCAAAAATTCTGTGCCATCTCCCCATGATTGCAGGAATATTTTTAAGTAATGAAATAGTTTATGTAGGAGGTAGAACCCTAGTCATGAGGGTTTTGTTAGTGTATATAAATTACATCTGTAAGTGAAATTCCTTCTTAGTTTTTCTTATGACCAGTGCATGTATTGGCTACAATCAATTTCTTATGGATAAAGGAGATCATATGGTGGACTTTGCTTCCAAGAGGTCCACCTGCATTAAATTTCTGCTTTTGGGCATTTAAGCATTCCAAAAATGAAAATAAAAGTACAATGCTCTAAATTATGGGTTGAAAAACAAGTGATTTGTATTAAACCTTCTGCTTGAGCTGATGGCTGTGTAGATATTTTCTTTCATTTAGCATGTCACTGTAGGCAGGTTGGGGAAGTGGGAGTGTTTCTTTGTTCTCCTCCAGAATGTCTTTTCTCTCTGCTAGTCAGCAGTCTGTATCAGTAATAAGCAAATTTAAACCATAACTGATTAGCAGTCTATTTATCATTATATGTAAATACTTTTGAGGCACTGGACTAAGTCAGCCATGTGTTTTGATGCTGGAAAAATCTACAGCAGCCAAACCATTCCCTGAGGTGCTCTTACACCCTGTGAACTGGACATGTCAAGCAGCAAGATTGATGCTTTCAATGGCTTTTATCCAAAGAAACTTGAATTTGAGATGATTAGGTGTTGTGGTTAGCCCTATATTTTGAGTAATTGAACAGAAGAAGACTGATAAAAACCATCTCCTATGTAAATAAATCTCAGTAAAATCAGTATAGTTCGGTTATGAGTAAAATCATAGTATTTTAAATAGGGGCATTCTCCTTTCTGAAACTTGAGACATGCCAACAATGAGAAATGGTGGGATTGCTCAGAAATTCTGGATTTGATTTTGAAAAATAATTAAGTGAACTCATTCATGTGATGAAATACCAATAGCTATGCATGAACATAACACCAAAAAAAAGTAGAAAAATGAATAGCTCCATGTATCTGATACTTGAGAAATGGGCAAGGAGTTCTCAGTGGTGTCCAAGCTGATGGTTTTTTGGTGTTTTGTTTTTTTATGTTTTTTTGGTGCATTTTTCCTTGATTTTTTTGTTTAGGCTTTTTAAATGAATTGTGGACTACAAAATATATATCAAAGAGGCCAAAAAAATGACCTAGGAATTTTTCCCATAAACCTTCCTTTGGTTCCAGGTAAAATAGTAGAACAGCTGATATATGACTTAATTGATAGAAAATTAGGAAAGTGATATAATTAGTGTCAAAGTGAAAAATAAGCTACTTTTGATTTGTAATTAGATTAGAAGTAATAATATTGATGAAATATATTTCTGGAAGGTGTTTAATTTGCTTATGTTTGATGAGTTTTTGAGAAGTTTACATAGCAACCAGCAGTCACGTGTTCAATTGTTATAACAGATTGATGTCCTACAGATTCCCATAACAAAATATATTTCCAAGTGGAAATCAGTGTTCAGTAGTTGTACTTCTAGCAGGCCTGGGGCTAATATTAAACTTAATATCTTCAACAAAATTATAGGCACAATTATAGGCTTTGACTCTTAAGACAGTTTACCGATTATCCATCTATGAGAATCTCCAATGTTTTGGGTGAAAGAGAAAATCCAGTCTTTTTATTGGTGAGGAAGTTCTAAGTCGGGGGAGTGAAGCTATTCTGGCCAAGGGTAACTGCTCTAGGAACTGAATGTCCAGTCCTGGTGAGAGTCATAAAGAAATCTATTGGGCAGGTGGAGACCAGCCAACACCTTTCTCTCCCACAAGGAGACTTACAAAAATTAGAGACAATCCTTTAACAAGAAATTAAGATATTTGATCATTTTGCTATGATAAAGCCAGATGCTGTCCTGACCACAGCATGCAGTTAAATGGAGAACAGAGCCTTCTCTTCAGTTGAGTAACAAAGATTTGAGATGAAATGTATTTGGGCTTACATCTACAAAAGTCAAGCAAGTCTTTGAGTCAGATTAATTATCAGAAGAATTTATTGACTGTTATGAGAGGCTGAGATGGATACTCCTTCACAGAAAATCTGAGAGTCTAGGTTTGTCTCCTTCCAATCTATGTAATGTAGTTCAAATAGGAATAAATTCAAGGAAGGACAATACATGCCAGAGAAAGCCTGTTAGGTAGCAGTAGCCTTTTCTGGGCTTCAGAAATGTCTACAAAACAAAACCAGAACATTCTTTGGTCCAGTCTTCAACTAGAAGGAGCCCTGCTTAATATCAGTGTTACATAATGGATTTGTATTCAAATCACTTCTTATGTGCAGTCCTGTCAAATTTTTTGGTGTGATGCCTAGGGCAGTGCTTATGCTCCTGACTGTAATGATAGGACAGCATTTGGATATTCACCCCCCCACCACGTTTTTTTTTTTTTAGTGTAGATTCTTTTGATGTTAGCTACAATAGAAAGTATTCTTGCATGCTTGCTGTATTTGGACAAGGGACTTTACAGAAGATGGAAGATAATAGAGAAACTTTGCTATTTTTTCCCTGTAAGATGTTGGGAATTTTTCAAATGACTTCATCTTGGGCTTATTTGTGTGTTGTTTTATAGAGAGACTATGGGTTCATGGTAATTTGTTTTTGATAGCAATACAACATGAAGAATGCCTGTTTCCTCACCTTCCCCCAGACATCTGTTGTGCCAGCACGTTTGTACGGCTCTGCCATGAACCAGAGCAAGGAACTGATCTGGCTTTCAAAGCAGCATTGCCAAGTCTATATGATATATGGCCTCTTTCCAAAATGTGAATGAATTTCAGTAGACAACAACTGTGGGAAAATGTGCTCATATTGGTATTTCCTGTGCAGGACATGAACTTGTTTCATGATCTGACTGAAAGCACAGGATCTTCCCTTCCAGAGCATTGCAGATCTCTGCCTTCACATGCTTGGGAGAATTGGTGAGTGTTGGGTGAGGATACAATTGCCAAGGAATCAATTCACTTCTACAAGAAGAGTCTAGGTGATTTTGGGATGAGAACAGTGAGGATGATCCACCCTATTGCTTTGAGAAAATTTCTTGGAAGATGTTATGTTCACAAAAGGAAATACTTATAAAACACTGCAGTGCCAAAACCCACTGATGTCACAGGGTACTGCCAGTTCCAAAATTGTGTGTGCAGAAAATAGTTTAATTTTAGATCTTTAAGTGTGTTGGTGGATTTTTACCCTCCCCTCAGTTCCTCAATCAGTCTAAGTTTAACAGCTAAGATATTACAGAACCAATAACCAGTTTGTGGTTTGATCCCCTGTATGGAATATGGCATAGGCATAGAGTAGGATTTTTTGTTGTTGTTGTTTTGTTTTTGTTTTTAAATATATAGTTATTATGGAAATTGATCATAGACACAGTGTAATACTCTTAAGAATGGAGTTCTTAATTTATCAGAATATGCAGGGAGCATTCCCACAGTACCTCAACTATTTGGTTAAGTTTTCACTGATTTTCCAGTGTGGATAGTTTCTTTGTAAGAAACATATTAAAGTCCTTAGGTATCCTCCCACACACATAAAGCTGCGTTTGGCAGACTGAAAACACTTTGACAGCTGGATTTTTGGGTCAATTAAAAATAATGCTACATTACCAATGATAATTTTCTGTTTACCATGCCTAGTAAGATCCAGCAATCCTGAGGTAGCTGATGTCTGAATGGTATGTTCAGTTTTTCGTTGTAGGCTGATATAAATCATCACAATCAAATTTACTGTGCATTTATTAATTAAAAAAAATACTATTTTCCTACCACTTCTTTTTCTACCAGTGACTCTCCTCAACATGGCTAAAGCTTTGCTCACTTGGAGCTCTTTACCAGAGACAGTCTCCTGTAGTCCAAAACCACCTGTTTAGACTTGAAGTTAGCCAGGCAGTGCTTGTTTCTGGTGCCCACAACTGCTCTGTTCCTCGCTGGAAAGAGTGTAAAAGCAGCAGTTGGAGACTTCTGTTTTCAAGCACAGATTTGAGGTTGACATCAGTCCAAGGAACAGCCTTTGGCCACCCTTTTGTCTGCCCAGGTTCACTGGACTGAGTGGTTTAATCTTCTGAGCTGGATGGGGTGAGGCTGAGTTTGAGGATGTGTCACTGACACATCGTTCACTCACTGACAGCTCGTGGGTAAAATCCTCTCAGAGGAGATCTCAAATGCATAAGATTTTTCTCTACTTTGACTATTTCTCTGCCTCTGTGTATGAGTATTTTAAGGAAAGTAATTATTTTTGATATTGATATTGATGCAACATATGCAGCAGTTAAAGACTATCTTTGGTTTCTTAACGTGCTGGGTTTGGTGTTTTTTTTGTCTTATGACACCTATCTCAGGTAAAGTTGTATTTTTCCTTCCAGCAATTTTTGGGTGGATGTTAAGCCATTTATAGCATCTGTTGAGTAGAGTACTGTGGGCTCAATATCACACATTGATTAGGAAGTATTTATGCATTTCATTTCATTTCTGGGGAGTTCAGCAGTCATTTTTATTATAATTGCTAGACTTAAGTAATTCTCCTAAGCATGCCTCAAAACTAATTGTGACCAAGGTTGGAAGAATGAAGAGCTTTGGAAGCTGTGGAGGCACATAGCTGTAAAGAACTGCATGAAGAAATCCAGTATTTTTCAGCCAAAAAAAATAGCTTTAGGTTATAGGGACTTCATATTTGGGGCTTCATAGTGTGTTGGCACTGCAGCTGATTGCTGTTATCACTGGGAAGTGAGCACCAGCCTCCTGGGTTGGGGAGCCTTGTGTGGCACCAGTGACAGGAAGTTTTTGCAGAGAGCTTGCGCCCAGCTATAATTTTAATTGAAATTCCCATGTGCTGAAAAGCCTTCCACAAATCTAAGTTGACAAACTAGCTCAACAATTAGGAGTTATGGATGATGCGCCACTTCTTGTTGATATATGCTCCCTTTATAAAAATTAGAAATGCTGAGGTAACAGAACAACTGCTTGGGATGCATTTTTGAAGCTCGTCATGAGCTGATTTTTCTTGTGCCATCCTCTGAACACATCTGTGTCAGCACAACTGAACATTCTTCAGTGATGTAAATGTAAAACTGCTGCAGGTGTCAGAATAGTATTGTAATACTTTGAAGCAAAGTACTGTGATATCTCAAGACATTTGGGTATAAACATGAAAATTTAACAAAATGCTGTTAGTCACAAAGGGTTCCTTAGCCATTGTATATGGTCTGTGAATATGTAGGCTGAACAATCAGAATAAAACTCAGCTTCCCAATGGCCTCTGGATGTCTGATCATCTCCTCAAAGCAATGCTGACTCTGGAGACTGGGGGTTTTGCAGCCTGGCACGGTGTCAGTGTTTTACCAAGTTTTCTTCTATTTTCTGAATCTAGAATGTTACCAAGGCTGTGCTTCTCTGTAAATGTGTGAGTCCCTGCAGTCTATCCATAGCTCTGACTGCAGTGATCTCAGTGTTGTGACATTCTTCCTTTTTGCATAAACCAGAATGTCGAGGCTAAATTGTTCACTGAAGGTTTAGGATAATGAGCAGGATAAACACCTCTGCTCTCAGCATCTGTTGGAAAGACAGATACTGGGCAGACTAATTTTGTGAAACTTGTAATGTCAAGTATTTATTCCACTGCAAGATGGTCTGTTTAAGTTTAAAATCACAATTTCTCTAGGCACAGTTTATTTCAATGAAGATAATTGAATTTAATATCTTGAAATATATATGAATAGAGGTGAATTTTATACCTTGTGCAGTCAGCAAACATTTGTACCCTGCATGACAGCAAATCAGATGCATCACACTGTTTCCTTATTTCCTGGCAAGTTATGAAGAAACAGCTCAAGAAGTGTTGGCAGCTAGAACACCCTTTTAGGCCTAGATAGCTGAGAATACTCTGCCTGGTTTCTTCAGTTCTTGCCAGGGAAAAGAATGAAGATTTGGAACTGTATCTGATCTGTGCTGATTTAAGTTCTCTGGTTTCTGCTGAGGGAGCAGAATCTCCTCGTTGTTGTACATTCTGCAGCCTGGGAGCAGCTCTGGCCTCCAGGACCTGTAAGTCTGAGACTTCTCGATGTTTGGTCCTCCTCTAAGTATGAAAAATTAACCTCCTGGTGTGCTTGCTTGTGAAAATACCAATTATCTATATTAATATAGCCATAGAGCCTCAGAACCTGTTGAATTTAATCTCTAACAGAAGTTAAGCAGAGATGAAGTGACTGAAGTTTGTTCAGGTAATTTCTGCTGTGCAGCTTCCAGGCAATCCTGCAGCTGACTTTTCAGACATGTATTACACTCTGCTTAGGGCAGGAGGCCTTAAATGGAAAATTCAAAGTATTTTTTTCCCCACAACCATGTACTGTTTTAATGGTGACAAGTGGGAATGAGGAAATACAGCTTTGTGGCTGTGTTAGAAAGTGTTTTAGTTTTGTGTGTTATGGATTCTTATTTCCTATAAATGGATGTCCTGGTCTGGGACTCCATACACTGATTAATTGTGTCATCTCATGATTTCTGTAATTCTTAGCTTGTGCTTCCATAACTTTTAGCAGACTCTGTCATATTTCAAACTGGTGTGAAAACTCTTTGGGGCAGTATGAAAACACCTAAAATTAATCATGTCAAGCATCTAGTGTGTGTTCAGTAAGTAAATGACAACACGTGGCTTTGCTTGGCACTCCTAGGGTTGTTGTGGTCTGTGAAGCTGCACTTATCAGAAGGTGACCATAAAGAACAAGGAGGGATTTCCAAAGCAGTCTACAGATTGTGGATTTGCTTATACCCACCCCTCCTCTGAAGTTTCCAAGGACATCAAGACTCTGCAGTTGTCATTTGGCAACTCTCAGAAGCGCTGTCTCCGCTCCAAAGCAGCCAGCTGTGGGATTTGCTTGTGATCTGTGGCCTTTCTTCCCTTAATTCCCTGGCTGCTGCAGTGTAATCCACAGCATACACAAGCTCTGGCAGGTCCTGTTTTTGTTGGCTCTGTTGAAAATGCACATGTAGCTGATGTTGGATAACTGTGATAGTTCTCAGAGCAATACCAACAGCTATTAAACACAGAGCCCTGCTTGAAAGTATGGCAAGTGTTAGGAATATGCCAATGCCTGGATCCCAGAGGAATTTGGGCTGAACTGGACTGGGCATCTACCTGAATACCTTCAACAATGTGAGCCTTAAGCCCATAGGACATTCTTAGTCTTGCACTGCATGTTGCCTTGGGAACATCATTCAGCTTTCAGAAGATCTTTTCTCCTGTAGAATGAATTAAACCAAATAATGTTTTATTCTTGTAAGAGACTTTTTTTTCCCTGAAGCAGGAAGAATTTAAAGCCTTTAGCAGTGCTAAGCATTAGAAGAGTTAGAAGTATCAAAGGAGATAGATAAGGATAGATGGTTTCTTTGACAGTTTTGTCTCCCTGCTGTGCCAAGTGACAGCCAACATCTTATTTTAGAGGAAAGCTTTCCACACTGAAAATGGTGGCATAGAAATTCTTTTCTTTGGCCTCATTCAAATGCAGCTGATGCTTCATGGTGATGGCAATTTAAAGTATTGTGCATCTTAAGATAAATTTCAGTCAAGGGCCATCATAACCAAGTGGGACCAACGGGAAAAGTTAGATTCAGTTTTAGAAGAGTGCAGCATAAAGAACTCTTAATGAAATCAATTCTCTGGTCTCATCTGGCTGTGTATCTGGAAAAACTGCTAAACTCAACATTTAGTCATAGGAGAGCATTCTAATTTTATTTATTGATTGAAGCAATGTTAGGTTAAACTAATATCATATTAAATTCTTGCACTGTTCAGCATTGATGTAGCATTTTGCAAAAGCATAAATAAATATGTAGGTGTCTTCCAAAAATCTGAGAGATCAATTTTTTACACTGTTTTACAGACTAAATTAATTAGTGTGGTCATAAAAAATGTTTGTAGAGTCACGTTTCATTAGGACTATGAAGGGTCTAAAGCTGTAAAAGGACACTTTCTACATCATCTGTCATTTTTCACAAAGAGTGCAGTGTATACAAAGAAAGATTCTGTGTGTAAGTACAGAATATATGTTTTGCAGTAGGCAGTTTTTGCTAGTGGATGATTAGAAAAGTCCATGATTGAGTACCCTGACTGAGACCCTAAGAGAGAAATTGAGGGGCTATGGAACAGCTTTTCCCCATGGAAAAAAAGCTCTCCAACTGGGCTTGAATAAAGAAGCATCAATACATGCTGTCATAATGAAAGTTTGATGCAAACAAATTGCTCTTCTGTGCTTGTGTTTCCACCTCATTTTTCGATATGATGTAAAGAATCTTGATGTTAAATGGAGAGAGCAGTTTGGTCACAGGTTTAGAGTGACAGGTACATTCTGAAAATCACATTTTCATTGAGGAATGGACTTTGCAAAGTGGCAACATTTCCTTATTTGCTTGGATAATCATNAAAACTGACCAGCGAACCCTGAGACTTGAGGAATTTTTTATGCTTGTGTCTTTTCCACTACAAGAGAAAGCAATATGGAGCCAAAGAGGGCAATGACAGAAGAGTAGGATGCCAGCATGGGAATAGAATTGCAAACTTTTCTTTGCAAGAGCTCCCTTTTATTCTGCCTGTAGACCTGGTGACTCCTTAAGCACTGAGCATGAGTTTCTTTTGGCTTGACTTGTCACTTGAAGTTATTGAGTTATTGGACTGCCAAATCAAAGGTGTGATGATATAGTAACCCTGGAGTTTAAACTCAGTACACAGCAAAGGAAGAAAATCATGCTGATTGGTGCTATTATTAGTAGTAATTTAATAATAGATAAAATATTATCATTAGTATTTTAGTACTATACTAAAATACTAGGTAATATAATATATAAAGTAAATGTTAATAAATACATTTTACTAGTACACATTCATTAAAATAGTGTACATTTTTCCTTAGTACACTAGTGATAAATCTGACTGATGCTGAATTTGCTGGGATCTTTCTCTTGAATTTAAATTAGACTTGGAGTTGAAACCTTGCTAACTCTTATTTAATTCCCGTAAAACTGCAAGTCGGGTTTTCAGTCTATGATTTAGATCAATATGTTTAATTTGATATTAAAAATAATAAGCAATAATTTTAAAAAAAGAAATAAAAAACTGTGGTGCAGTTGTTGGAATTGTCTTCGCTGGAGTTATTCTGAGGCTGCTGCTGCCCAGGGCCTGTGGTGAGGGGCAGGAAGGAGCCAGTGCTGCAGCCCTGGTGTGCTTTGTGCTCCCTCTGCTCCCTGCTTTGCAGTCCAAGCAGCTTGGACATGTGCATTCTGAATTTAAACACCTGCTCAGTGAGGAGTGCTAGGAGTGATACAGGACTTGCTCAGCTTTAATTGTGAACCTGTTTTGTCTTTTCCTTGACCTATTAGACAGCCTGGCTCAGCCAGGAGTGGGCTCATCCAGACAGGCTGGCGCAGGGAATTCTGAGGAGAGAGTTCTCCGTGGATGTGTGACAGGCACTGCATTGGCTGAGCCACTTTGTAATCACTGCCATCTAATCAGTGCTGCTCTTCTAATCTAAAAATGAAGGCTTCCTGTTTGCTAAAAAATTAGCAATTCCGGTCAGGCATTTTATCTTAACCTACAAGGAGCAGATAACAGCATGTGGCAGTTTTTGGTCAAGCAAAAGTAATCACAAAATTTATGTGGTGTTGGGTCTCATTCGAGCTGTTCCTAAGGTGGATGTGCTTAGATAAATCTTCTCCTATGCAATGAGCTTCCCCCAAAAACTCAAATGGCTTTGAACTCTATCCTAATGAGTTGAAGTTTTTAAAAAATATATTAAGCAGCAAAAATTGGAAACATTTCAGAGAGAGGACAGAAACAGGAAAGGTTCATATGGTAATTTCCTAGGAATCACTTTTCTAAGATGTGATTATTCTTGTCTGCTTGCTTTCCTTCAACAGGATAATTACAGACAGACTTATTGGGATAAACTCTTCTATGTTTAGGAATCATTGAAACACTGAAATGCTATGTTTATGGAAAGCCTGTAAATTAGCTATGAGCACTACAGAAATCATCAGTGTGGCTCAGCACACATGGGGTACAACACCCACAAACAGGCTTTTCTTTGCTGAAAATGACCTGCAAGTTTGTTTCAAATGCACTGTGGGTCACTTGGGAGCTATGTCTCTCTTCCACTTCTAATTAAAACAACTCACTTAAAATGCTAAGAATTGAATTTTCTCTTAATTATTTGTAAAAAGCTCAAAAGTGATTTCTGTTGCAGCCTTTTAATGACAGAAGAAAATGCCTTCCACAAAACATCAATGCTCTTCACGCAAGAAAGCATTATGCCAGGAGATTTTTTTAAAGGAGTCCTTCACAGATCTGGAAATTAGGGATTCACCTTTTTTAAAGTGAAAAGAAAGAGGTTTGCACCCTTTGTGTTCCAAGGAAATGCATACTTGCTTTCTTCTAGCAAAAATGAATGTTTTCTGTTCCTGGCTATCAAACAGCTAAGCACACAGGTACTGCAAGGTTTTAAATTTAATTTTGGAATGTCAGAATTTTCTAATCTGAGATTTGTCGTGTATGGAAAATAGGGTGTGCCAGATCTGCATAGATGAAGAGAGAGTGCTAAATTTTTGGGTTTTTGTTTACAACTTTGCAAGGTTGGTAAAAAACTGCAAAAAAGAAGAAAGGTTATATGTCATTTCATAAATGACCCATAGGATGCTATTTGCTATTCAAGAAACCCTAGAATGTGGTTGTTTTGAAGTTGTGCCAGTTCAGGTGCCATGTGCCAGTTCAGGTATAATCCTGTAAATAAACTCCAGTATCCCCTGCCCTCACCACCTCCTGCTGACAGTACCTGGATTTTTGTATCCATTGTTTCCTCAGCCGGGTTTGAATAGCTGAACTCGTCTGAGACCATTTATGGTGATGAGTGTGATAAACTGATGGTAAGAAAAAGACCTCTGTGTTTTGGAGAAACATACTCCTAACATGATAATGACTCTACTGGGATCCTTCATAGAACTAGAAATAAAGCAGTTATTTAGGTTAAAATGTTATGGGAAAAGCTTATGTAATTTGTCACAGATAGTAAGTTGGGTATTTGCTTTCCTTTCATTATGAGTGCAGGTTTTACAGCCATGGATGCTCACCAGCTGTAGAATCATTAGAGATTTTGGATCAGACCTTAATGTTTTGGGATTTTGGTCAGAAAAACTGCTTGAAATATTATTCTAGAAATTGATGAAAACTAAGGGGAAGAACATCCCTGCAATCTCTGAATGCTTGACCTGCATGATGTGTTATGAAATTTGCTACTCCTTTCTGTAGTATTTCATCAGTCTGCCTGTGTGCAAGTGTAGTAAAGCTAAGTTAAATTTCTGTGGGTACACAGAGTATTACTGACATGAAAGACAAGCATGAAAGTGCTGTGGAAGAATTGTAGCCTGAAGAAAATTTCAGCCAGTCCACCTTCATTAACTTTAAATGGCCTTGGCAAGTCTGAGGTGTAATCCAGAGAGAAACTTGTAAGGCAGGAGGACTGCACAAAGGGAACTGGGATGTGGAGAGGAACTTTGAGCCAGGTTGGAGAGCAAATACACACAGAGCTCAGAACATGATCTGGGTTCTGAACAAAACAAGCAACAAAATGTTTCATCCCTGCTTACCTTCAATACAAGTCTTCAAAACTTTCACCCAGATTAGTGTCACTATTCCAGTGTCTCATTTGGCCCATGGGTAAATTGTAAGTAATGTTCTTCTGGTTGTAATGAAGTAGAAATTGCTGTTCTTACCCTCTTCTGGAAAACTACTGAAGTAGATCTGGCAGTATGAAACTTGATTAAAATCAAGTCTGATACTTAAGCTTTTAATGACTAAAGTAGTAAATGTCTTTTTTTCTGTAGTGGTTCCATAGTTTCTTCAAATTCTTCTTAAACTCTTAAATCATCACTATGTATGGAGTGAGTGTGATAGGAAGAATATGCTCCTTTGGTATTTTGGGTATCAATGGGCTTGTTACTGTATGAATTATGGGTGTTATTGTTAATATTTTTTATATGCAGTAAGTGTATTATGTAACAAACAGAGCCCACAGTTTGTTCCAGACCAGCTCTTTATTACATGGCCTCCAAATGTTGGATGGAACGTAGGAATGTAAAATGATGTGCCTTGGCAAAGACAGAGTATCTAATGGAGTAACTATTCAGTTCAGGGAACTGAACAGCTTTATCCTTCTCAGATGTAGAACTTGGTTGACAAACAGATTATTCCAGAGGTTCTTGTAGCTGAGGTTGTTACTTTTAATCCTCTAACTCCAGTAAGTTGGTGTCACATACCCATAACACTCAAACTAACTGGGTTCTGGTGTGCAGGCTGTTATGCAAGAGGGAAGTATGCTAATCATGCATAATGAGCTTCCATGACCTTATGTTTGGAAAGTGCATGCATTTTGTCATCTGTTTTGATGGAAATTATGTTATTCTCTTGGCTTATTCCCTTGATGTAGTTGTGCTCAGCCCGTTCAGTTGATTGCACTGATTAACTGGTTGCATCATTAGTATTTGGTTTTAAATGTCCAAGTTTTCATATTTTTCTGCAAAAACATATAAGGAAACCCCCAACAAAACAACCAACACCAAAAGAAAAAACCAAAACCACGAGGTACTTTTGATGCTGGCTTGCACAGCCAAGTGAGAAATACCAAGCAATGGTCAGAGAGCTGTGCTGTCTTCATGTGTAGCAGCATTATGTGCACTGCCTTTACAAAATATGGAAAGATAATGTCTTATCTTTATGCTGGGCAGGAAAACCAAAGATAAAATAATTAATTTATTATTTTTTTCTGATTTTGGCAGGAATTTGTCCTAAGTGTTGAAGCTACTACTTGGTGAGGGTAGGAAGAGGTCTGAGTGTAACATGTAAAGAAACTGTGGAAATGTTTAAATACTTTGGGAAATTACCTCATATTTATTCATATGAAGGCATGGGCTTCATCATGTACCTGTGTGCATGGCAATTTCCTGAAAGAAGCTGAAGAGATGACAAATCTCTCTCAAATTCCCAGATAGTGATGTTAGCAATCAGGTCCAGCTTGTATCTCCTGCTTGTGTGTTGGAAAAATGAGAACATTTTTAGCATTGTTTTCTCAAATTCCTCTCCTTATTGTATTGCAATTGGTACAAAAGAGTTGATGAGAATATCCTTTATGCATCCATTTAATTTCCACAGGCACCAAGGTACGTACAAATATCACTGCTCAGCTGAGTGCTCATTTTGATTTGGTAGTCTCATTTTCAAGTGATAATTTGACTCCTTCTTTATGGAGAGGCAATACTTTTCTATATATGCTAATTTCTGCTATAGCCCCAAGGATCTGTACATTATTTTAATTATGGTATGTTTATTTATACCTAATTCTGTGCTTTGTGTTGAATTTTGCTCATGAACAATTTATAAAATCTGTTCTTTCTCAGGGGTTTAGGTGGTGTTGTAAGAAATAACATTTTTTCATAAAAAAAAAACAAATGAGATATTGTAACTGATCACCACAAGCTGTTTGATATTTTCATAGAGAGCAAGAACATGTTAGTATGTCTTGTTTCTATGGAGTGACTGTATAATAATAAATTTAACTCCCTAATGAGACTGGTTGAGTAAAAAAATCAGAAGAAAAATTTGCTTCTTAATCTTCTGGAGGGGGATGAAACTGTGCAGAAGTCTTTTGGTGTAAATAATTCTACACATATAGTGTAAAATGTAGTATGTAGAACATAGTTTATTTTACAGGCTTGATTTTTTTATCAGATGTTAATAGAATTTACAGTTTTTTCGCTTTAATTTTTATTCCACAATCAGATAGTGTTATCAATTGAGACATTAAGACAATTTAAGCCAAGTTATTTCCTGTATTTTAGATATAACCAGTATTATGGGCATGAATAGCAACACATTAACATCCATATGTAACAAGAAACCCTCTTTTAGTAAAAAACTCACTTTTAGACCAGACTATTGCTTGAAAGAGAGTAGAAATTATTTCAGTATGGATGTGTTTAAGATATTTCATGAGGTGTGGCATTGTGACATGATTTGTGCTAAAGTATTCCATCTATTGATGGAGATAAGTAAATCTTCCAGGAGGAAAGATTTACAAGGATATATATTATTCTGTCTCGCTCTAAGGCTCACTCCTTATTACAAAGGAAACCTGTTGTATCTTGGAAACTGAGAGCTGCTGAAATGTAGTTTTTTATGAAAATCCCATTTTATGATCCAGTCATTTTACAAATGCAGTCTGAAGTGACAGACATTGGTGCTGGCTAAGCTACATTATGGAGAGTGATGGACAATTATTGCTGTAATTGAGTGAGTTAAACTTTTATTGGCCCTCACTAATTTTACTTTAAATCATTTGTTTATTAATAAGGATGGTTAAGTTGAAGAAATGGACTTTTGTAAATGGCATTCCTTAACTGTTGGTGATTTGTGTCTGGTCACCTGTCACATTGCATTACTCTGCTCTGTGCTTTTCTATATTTTTTGAACAAGAGCACAAATTCAAATTATAGGACTTCCTGTTTATGCTTTCAAATGAAAATGTTTCATTTAGAACTGGATAAAAATTTCATGTTTAATATTTATACTGAGAACCAGTGGTTGTCCAAATTTTTACTAAAAGTAATCCACAAACAATGAAAGGAAGTATTTGCTTATGAGGGAGTTAATTTGTTTTGCACTGTTCATCTATTTCCAACACTCTGAGTGTTTGTCTCTGGCTCTGTGCCAGCTCTGGACAGTGGAACTGGTATAAGATATGTTGGAAATAGCTGAGCTGTCACCAGAAATGGCTTTTAGAGACAGTGTTGCAGATGAAATTTTACCTTGTGGGACACCTGCTAAGGGGTCAGTGGGAGTACACCTGACTCCTCCTCTCTTGTGGTGCTTTCTAACCTCTGCCCTTCTTGTCCAGGCCTATAATGGAGAAGTGCTTCCTTTCCAGTGGCTGGAATTTTGCTCCTTGCCTTTTGCTCCACTCTTATGCAAGATCCTTTGAGTAGCTCAGGGATTCTGAATTCCTTGCCAGCGATTTTGCAGGCTGTGCCAGACAAGCTGAGTAGGGAAGATCCCTTCTGTGGGATGTTGGCCCACTCCCTGCAGAGCATGTGTTTGGTAACATAAACATGGTCATTTGCTCTGTGCATGGTTTATAGAGATGCTTTTGTTCTGAGTACCCTGCTCCTGACCTCATCTTTAGCAACCCAATTTACTCCCATGGTGAGGCAGGATCAGAAGGGAGCCTTCCCCTACATGAGCATGTTTCTGCTTCTTCCTCAGGTTTCTGATGGACTGGCAGACTGTTGCCATGTGGCAACAAATGTTTGTCCATCAGGAGCAATGACAGGTCTTGTGGGATTACCCAGGTTTCCATCTCCTGAAGAGCTTCATGTGGGTGAGCAATTCAGCTTTGTGTGGAATGGAGCATGTCATGCAACATGGCAAAGATTTTACATCTCAGTTTTCTTTTCTTTCCCAGTTTTCAATACATACTGTGCAGAAAGACTGTCTTATTTAGCAGGGATTTGAAAAATCAACACTTTTCTCTCTAATATGAGCTCTATCTGCCCCTGAATACAGAACAATCCCTGCTTGCTTCAGAAGACTGTCTTCCTTGCAGAAATGGTGGAGATTTGGTACAGCTTAATTATTTGGGTTTTAAAAATTATCTGTTAATGTAACATGAAGTATTATTATATGACAAACTTGAAATCACATTGCTTATATACAGAGAACCATGAGTCATTGAGAGGAAGGTCAGAACTGCCTAGTGAGAGCTGTGCAGTGAAGTCTTCTTCTGTTCTTCCACTTTTCACCTGTATTTCAGGAGTTCTCGTGGAATATATTGTAATATATTGCAAGGAATCAGGTCATAGCTTTCATCTTTTCCTTTCTGGTAGTATATCACAGTTAAGTCGTTGTGAAGATCAATCCCAAATTACTTAATGGCATGTTTAACAATGGTGAAATGATACACCTGCTGTGAACACCAGGCATTGGATGGAAATGGCTGGGATGCTGCTTTCAAGTCAGTAATTTTCAGACTGGATTTTGGACACCAGAAGGTCCATAGATTATTTCTAAGAGACCTGCAAAAGAAAAGCAGTCTTTGTACTTCGTAAACTTAACTTTACTGCTTCCCAGTATGGCACTGGGGGACACAGAGACAAATGGAACAGTTTAAGGGGCAGCACATTCCCTTGTGCCCCTTACACTGAAATCTGAACTGCAACTACAGCTTCTTTAACAAGCTTTGTTACATAAGGTCCCCGAAATGTAACAAGTACTAATCTTTTATGTCTAGAACAGAAAGCTTTTAACAACTTGTAAGAACAGGTGTTTTGTTTGTTAGTCATCCCACACAAACGGGGTTTTTTCCAAAGGAACCCAAAGGATTGGCATCTCTATCCCTTTGTTCTGTTAATGAAAATGAACAAGAACTCCCACTTTGTGTTTGTGGAGAAACTATTTCAGTTAACTGAGCATGAAACTCTTTTCTGAGGACACACAGAGTAGCAAAAATAAAACAGGCATGGATGAACTCTCACATTTGTGTACATGCTCCTTTCTGCTTAAGCAAACCCACTCCTGAAGATTTCTGAGCACCCTGAGCTCCCATTGAACTTTGGTCTGATGGCATTTGCAATTTAATTGCACAATGAATACTTGAAAAATCTAACTAGATTTGCTACAAATCTTTTTCGCTTCATATCTAGGTTAGAAAAACTCAAAATTATAATTTCATGTATTCATAGAAATCCAGTAAGTAATTAATTTTTTTGGTGTTGGAAATGTCCTGGAAAATGCTGCATGCTTTGTGTTGTAAAATGCAACTAATGAAAAGTTCTGGCCTTAAAACCATCAACCCATATAATAAGTTTTGTTACTTATTTATGTTCAGTACAAGGATTATGATGTTTCTGTCTTCAAAGATATTGTGCAGGTTAAGGAAGATGTCTTCAGTCCTCTTCACATTGTACAAATATGTTTTTTTAATAGCTGGAAATGAGATACTCAGTTTTCTGTAGCACTGCAGCATTTACAGTATGTGATATGACTGTTAAATCTATACTAATTTCTAGGAAGAATTACTATGCCTTGTAAGGAGATAATAGTATTTTGAACATTTCCTTTCTTGATGTTATGTTTTCCCTCTGATATTTACTGTAAATCTCAGCCATGCTGAAAGACATTGTGTTTCTGCATAACTAAGGAAAAGTAACAAGCTAAGCTATTTCACAGAAGAAATAGTTTTACTGCCCATACAAAGTCTCAGTAATTTGAATATATGTTGGTAAAGCTTTTCTGCCTTGCAGTATTATTTGCTTATAGGAATAATGCTTGGGAAATCTCTTGATGTATGATGTTCTTGCAACTAAATAAGTTGGTGCATCCTTAAACAGAACACCAAAAAGAAAATGTAAATTTAAGTCAAATGTGTGGAACAGTGTGGGTAGAGTCAGAAAAAGTATTTGCATTAGAGATTTTTGTCTGCACATTTCTGTTACATTACCTCACCCTCCATCACAGAATGCAATGCTCTGGATTGCACAGTGATGGGGGAAACTGTTGGATCTGCCTGCAGCTGAATTCCACAGCCTTCCTGTGTTCCTTCTGGTGGGGATGCACACTGGCTCTGAGCACTGGAGGCCTTGCACTTCTGTAAAAGAAATGTGGTTTGTTCTGTGATTGCTCAAAGGCTCTGCAGTGAGTACCAGTGAAGCACTGTTCATTGTTGGTATGTCTTGTGCTACTTTCTTACCAGCAGGATAAATTCTAGGATAAGCAGTTAGTCACCCTCTCCTCTTGAGCTGGGGTGATACATAAGTGTGGATTTAGATCACAGATCAGAAATTTGAACTTGCTTCTGACCCTTCTGCTCTTACATGTACAGTGGAAAAGGAAATTTATTTCTAGATTGATAGGCTGATCCCTCAGTCTGAGAAAGCGTGTAATATCTATTAGCAAAACACAAGAGCAGCTGCAGTTTTGCCCAGAGGCCGAAGATGGTGCCTGAAGAGGAGAATATAAAGGATAACCACGAGTGGAATTTCCCCTGAGTACAGTCCCTTCAGATCTGCTGATTGTACCTCAGAGCAGAGGAGCATACTGAGCATTGTGAAACACTTCCTCTGAGAGGAATTTAAAAGCGGTGTATGTGCTTTGGGTGAGTCACAAGGGTTTTGTCACTTTGCTTTCCCAAGGCAGGTGAGTGAGGTTTGCACCTCTTCTTCTTTAGCACCCAGACTACCTGGGGAACTACAATGCTCTCTTCTTGATGAGATCAAGAGTCTTCAATCTCTTATCTTCCTCGGGTACTTAAATTTATCCTACAATTCTCTGTTGCCATGGAAAGCTGCTTGGAATGGCTCCCTTGAACTCTGTTCAGCCTTCCTCTTAAAAAATTCCCTTCCCATCTGTGTGTCTGCCCTCTCCAGCTTGTCTCTGGCTGTTGGGTTTCTGTCTTTGGTCCAGTGCTGCTGCAGCAGATTCACAGAGGTGCTGGTCCAAGACTTCTGGCTCATCAAGGGAAAGCACATAGTTTCAAGCACATGGTAGAAAATTAAATTGGCTTTATGTTTCTTTTATTTGCCTAATGTTTTATACTCACCATTTGGTGAAAGGGGGTGGAGGAGGAGGTTGTTTGTTACCTTCGTTTTTAGTTGTTAAGTGGAGATGTATGGAAATGACTTAGTTAATGGTTTTCTGGCTTCTCATCCTCAACACAAGTGAGAAGTGTGTTAGCATTCAGTTGAAGCCAAATGTTTTCAGATAAGGAGATGATGTCTTAAGGCATTTTTATTGCTATTCAGTGAAGCTTATCTTTTTATAAAGTGCATGGCATTTATGCACACATGCAATACATACTATAAGTAAACAGCCTATTTGGCTTAATTCAGCTGCTGTTAAATTCTTAGAAGGATTAAATTGTTACTGATTTTGGATTTAATGCTGAATTCTTGGCCATAGTATATTTAAATGTTATTGTGGGTATGTAAGGTTCTGATTCTTTTCACAGGATTAATAAGATTAGATGGTGTTATTTTAAAAGCTCCTAATGGCAAAAGCTGAAAATTTTTGTAAATTTTGTTGATGTGTGAGCTGTAAGTGGTTTGATGTTGCAGGATTTTCTTGTGCAGTACATGTACTAGATAAGAGATTTGAACAGAGAATTATACTTAACCACTCTAAATCCTTGTTCTAAGCAACTTTTTGTATAGGTTGGGGTATACAATACCTATAAAAATGACACTTTAAAGTCATGTAATTATGCAAAACGTTTAGTGTGTTGCATACTAAATACCTGGAATGAAAATTTGTTTCTAGGGAGGAATTATTGCATAGCATTGATTCTTGAAAGTTTCCATAAGCTGTTCAGACAACTTATACTTTTTGATTGCACAGCAATAGTAATATAAACACATGAAATTTTACTTAGCAAAAATATTACCACTACATAGTTTAATTTAATGGATACCCAAGAAGATGTCAAGTAAATTGGATTCTAGCATATTCTGTGGATGGCTCACGGTAACTTGTGTGCATATTTAAACTCATGGCTGTGGTAGAGTGAAGTCAATATGGGTGACTGATTCTGAAAAGAAAATGAATTAGGTGCTGTAAAAAGCTGTTAATCAGACAAAATGTGACCACTGTGCTTTTTATAGACTTATGATATAATCCTCTGGGGCAGTAAAGTATGTAAGTCTTAACTGTTACAATAAAATTTTATTTACTGAAAATCTAAAAAATATGAATCAGCAGGCTTCACTTTTTATTTAAAGAGAAAGATAAAACACTGTTTTATCACTTCTTCCTTTTGGAGTTGCTTGGAAATTTTAGAATCTTCCTTTGTGTCCGAGATCCATGTAGCTGTACCCAAACCTGGCTGTCTGGGATTCATTTTGAGACTGGTTAAACCCCATGTACAGGGTTCATTGCATGAAGCATTGCCATTATCAGCAGGATTGTTTTCAAGTTTTATAATTCTACCTTGCTGTGCTCCAAGAAGTAATATAACTCACTGTAACCTAAATGCTTTGCTTTTATATCATTGAAGTTCCCCAAAATGCCAATGAATCAAGAGAGGCTCAGCTGTGAGAAGCTCCCTTATGGGAGCAGATGTGGTTCAAAGTGAATGAACTAATTCATTTGGTAGATAATTCTCCACACTCACAGAGTACAGCTGGAGGGAGGTGAGGGATTCCCCATAGCCCAATATGTTGATTTGATAGCAAAAAGCAGAGTGTCTCAATACTGTTATGAAACAAAGGGAACATTGGTAAATAAAGCCCCAGTGGAATATGAGAGATAATGGGGATGGACAGTCTATATACAAAAATTTGTAATTATTTTCCAGAGATCTGACTGGCTGATATCCTTCATATATTCTATATCTTTATGGCATTTTATTCAAGAGATGAATTATGTCAGTTACAAAGAACTACCAGTATTAGGAGAGGAAAACCTAGACTTTTCTTAAAATGCCTGTGTATGTCCCTGCTGGACTTCCTGAGTCTGGGCCTTTCACTGGGCTAATTCACAAGCTCTCCTAATGCTTTTTATTTCTGATACCTGGTGGATAGCCTCTATGAGGCTGAAAAATGCTGAAAATGCACCTAGGCTTTCTACCTTCCAACAAGTGCATTTTGATAGCTTTGCAGCAAAATCATGGTTTGGGGTTGGGTTGCATCCTTTCATTGTTTCTTTTTCCCAGCCAAGTAGGTAACCTGTACAGAACAAGCACCATCACTGTGTTCTAAACTTTCTCACATTGCCATGGGGAGAGCTGGAACAGGACCCCATTTTTTTCCCTAATGCTGTCACCAAAACTTTGTTTTGGTGTCTCAGATGTGAATTGTTGGCAGATGAACGTTCCCACACAGCAGAAAGCCAGTTACTGCCACCAGTATTACTGGAGTAACTCCACAGCAATTGCTTTTCCTGTCTTTGGAAAGTCCTTACTTTTCCTGATTGCTCTCCCATCATTCATAACAACTGCTTGAAGAGGTTTCACTGAAAGGACAGACTCAAGAGCTCTCCATGTAAACTCAGGTGTTCCTTGAGGTGAAAGATGTGCTCTGTGGCTCGTTTAAAGTCATTTTACTATGGAAAATTAGGTCTTCTTGGGCTCTTCAAGAGACTATTTACTTAGATCAGTTTAGTGATGACTAGTTACATGAATAAAGCAGAAGGACACTGCTTGTACAAACCATGGGAAAAAAAAGTATAAATTTAAAAAATGGCAAATTTATCTGCAGTCATGGCAAGGGCCATAAGGGAAATGAAACTCAGCTCTAATCCATCTTCCTTACTACCCGATATATTAAGTCAAACACATTTTTCAATATTTATTTTCTGGGTGAAATACTGACAGGAAATGAAACTTGCATACAAATCCCATAAAGGCAAAGTAGTTTAGGACAATGCTGATTACACTGATGTATGGAGCCACATGTGACTCATCATGGGTTAAAGAGTCAATGATTTATATTCTAGAAATATTTGAACATACAGAACAAATAGATTTTTTTGAAAAGAATTTTTATTCTCCTTTTTATTTTTTGAGGCATCAGTACTCAACTTCTTACTTTGTAATTCTTTTTGACCCTAAAAGCTTCACAAATAGCAAAGCAGCTCCATATTCATTTTGTAGACCCACAATTTTGCCTTTCCTCATTGAAATATTCATGGTGTAAAACATTTCTGTAACTGAGGAAACAAAAGTCTTATCTAGAAAAGAGGCATCTGTTAATAATCTTTCCATCAAATGGCCACCCCAAAATCCCTGCTGTTCACGTGAATCTTCTCAGGATTTTATTGCCTGGTCAGAGGTTTGTTGGCCCATTTCAGCCTCTGAAAGCATTTCTCACCTGTCTGCCCTGGTTGATCAGGAGCTCCCACTGAGCCAACCACAATTTCCAGTGTTTGAACAATCTGTGAAAGAAAACCCAGATGTGTTGAAAACCCAGATGATGAGTGAGCTCCAGCCCAGGAATGGCTCATGGGCTCTGTGCAAAACAAATCATCTTCTATAATGAGGTTATTTCACTGCAATCACGTATTTAGTTACTTACATTAGATGTGACACTCTGTTATTTGAAAATGTAAAGGATCAAACCTGGGAGACTCTGCAATGATCTCTAGAAACCCTGTTTCCCTTGTTTCCCTTTGTTTATTTACTCTTCTGGTACCAAAAAAAAAAAAAAAAAGAAAAGATAATTAGTGACAAACTTCAGCTCTTGTAACAGGCCTAGATAAACCAAATAGGTACTATTACCTTAAATGGATATATTAAAAAAGGAAAAAAACCAACAAAACCTGTTGTCTAGCAAAATTCTTAGGATGATTCCATGACCTAAAAATACAGAAGTCTTTGCTAAATGAATTCCTGCAGACTCCCTCTGGAAATGGGAAAGAACCTGCTTGATTAAGCCAGTGCTAACCTTTTGAAATCATGTTTCTCTGATATTTATTCCGTAAAATAATAAAAGGGAACATGTCAGATGCTGGAAGGCCATAATATACTCCCTTGCTTTCTACTGCCCTTTTCTAACTTCAGTGTTCCTCTCCTAGAGCAAACTTTTAAAATAAAAAGTAAGGCCTTGGTTTGTCCTTTTAGTTGACCTTTATACATTTTTTGGCTGTGCATTTGCAGAAGTTAAATTACAGAGTAAGAAAATTTCCACCCTTTTTCTGGCTCTGGTTTTACCATGTGTGAGGCCAGGCTTGTGACAGGTCCTTGGGAAGCAAGTATTTTCTGCTTTTTGTAAGAATGAAATTATTTCCACCCTCATATGTTGCTATGCTTTGTATGAAAGCACAAATTTTTGTATAATCTCCCTCAAATTGCTCCCATGGTGATAATGGAGGAGTTTTCTCCCTGGGCACCTCAGTGAGATGTTTGTGTTGGGAATTGTGTGTTCTATCTCTTAATGAATAGAGGCGGAATTTAATAACTTAAGAATTCAAAAATATGCAGGGTATCTTGGAGGAAGGGTTTTCCTTTCAGCTCTTCCACTTCAGTGCTTGCATTTATTGAAAGTTTGGCATGTGTCTGTGCCCTTCCACAGAAGAAAACCCCGTGGCTGGGCCCTGGATATTCATGGCAGAGAAATTCCACGTCATGTTTACCAGGGAGTCAATGCACAGCTTTGAGTAGTCCAAGAAAAATGGTACCAAGTTAACACCCTGAAAGATGCATTTTTTTTACCTGCATTTGAGATCAGCACAAATTATTTTATTCAGTATACTTTCGATGTGATGCTAAATTATTCAGTTGAATTCATGACTAACCTCTGGCTTTCAATCTTTCCAATCCTTATAAAAATTACAAATAACTACTGTATTTCATTAAACAGGGAACAGCTTGCACTGTGCATGGAGACCTGGCTGTAAATCTTTTTGAGAATGGAATGTCTGATATACACTGTTGTAAAATCAGAGAAAAATTATTTTAGCTGATCTCTGTGAAAGAGAGTAAGAATGAAGCAATTAAGATAACTTTAAAGTCCTACTTGTAGTCCTGTCATGATAATCTTGTCTCTATTTGAATAAAATCATCCTCTGGATTGCTTTATAAACTCTCTTTCATGTTGGTTTTCCCTTTCTGTCATAATATTGTCTTACCAGTGAAGTGACTGTCCCTTGCTAGGTGTGCAGAGTGGAAAATTGATTTGGTCCTGTGTTGACCCCAGTTTTGTTCTGATTTAGATTTTAATTTCCATTTAACAAAAGCTACACTAGTTTAGATAACAAATATTTCTCTCCTCAAGTGACCAATTCCTGCAGCCTTTTCCCTGGCAGGCACCAAGTGCCACCAGGGCTTACCTCAGCTGTTCCAGCAGCTGGGAGTGGCCCCTGCTGAGCTCCTGGAAAAGCTGGAGCTGGGAAACTAAAATGTCATGGATGAGGTTTCCAGAGAAATATTCCTGTAATTTGCTGGAATTGGGAAGTGAAATGTGCAATTCTGACAACAGTGACAGATTTATAGACTGGGTACATTAATTACAAACAACTCTAATAGATGAGTGTGAAAGGCAGCAGCAGGGAGAGCTGGGCTGCGCTGTGCACGAGCGTGGGAACGTTGAGGTGCCCTTCTCCTGCAAGGACAGAACTTTGTCACACACGAAATTCAGGAGGAACTTTAAGCAAGAAGCAAATGGAAGGATTGCTTCCTTGTGGTGTGAAGCATATGGGGAGATGTTTTGCTGTAAATTGTACTCTCATGGGCAAGACAGAAAGAAACAAAAGGTTTTGATTTGCTCTTTGCCTTCTCTTTTCATTGCTGTTTTTTGTTCACATGCATGTGGTGGAATCTAGCTAAGAAGATGGAAAACTACTTCTTCAAACTACATTTTTATTCATAGCAAGTGTAACAACTTGGGATTGTCATGTTTTGAGGTTTATTTGAGAAATTCTTCTTGCCCTGGATAAATTGTACTCCATCCTTGCAACCTCCACCAGTAATCTCAATAGTTAGGGACACTGAGGAATGAAAAAAAAAATCAATTTCTGGTGTGCATTCAAAGCACTTCTGATATTATATCTGTATTCCTGCTTCAGCAACGATTTAAATGGATGTCTCAATACATGACAAGATGACAGTTAAATGGAAATAACGGAATAATTTTGTTTTTTTGCAAACATCACTCTAGTTTGCATTTGAATATAGAAAATTGGAACTTAGTATTTTGTTACGCATATGGAATTTAAGTCTGTATAAAGCAAAAGAATAATAATACTTTTTGAAAAGAATGTGAAGCTTAAAACCTCCCAAAATAAAAAGATCTCTAGATGTTTAGGAATGCAGTAGTTGAATCTGTTACAGTTTTAATTAATTTATTTGCTATTTCTTCAATAACTTCACCCTTCCCCCCTCCAGTTTAATGGATATGTCCTTGAATATTCTCCCCATAGTCATTTAAGTATCTGCTGAAGTTCCTAAAGCTGCAGTTTCCTTGTAATCTTCCATCTGTTTCAAATGCCCTGTAAATACACGGTGAGATCTTCAGCTCTATAAAAGCATCCAGTGAAGTCAGTGCAATTACATGGAATTTCTTCAGATGAAAATCTCACTTGTGATGTTCGTGTCTCCACTTTTCCTGAACTCAGACTTCTTGTCACTATATAACTAGAGTGTTTTTCAGCATTTTAATCTCAAATTGATCATGATTGCCTGATTTTGACTAGACTTTGCATTCATAATTACAGGAAATGGGTTCTTGTAATACAGGTGTAACCTTTACAAAAATGTCGAAAACTTCTTTCATAAACTGTTTTTCTATCGTAATATTTACAAAAGGAAAGGATTTACTCTTGTTACTTCTCTTTTGTTGTCAGCCTCCTGCAATAGTGACACAGAGCCTTGTGCTCAAGGCTGTTATAAATTGCCAGGGAAGGTGCCAAGGACTGCTCTAGGTTAAAAATCTGCATTTACTGTTCAGAAAGGTCACACTAGAAAATGTCCATGTGATTATTTTTTTGCCCTCAAATATTTCAGTTTCCTCATTGGAGAAGTTCCTTGTGATGCACAAAGGACCAATTTGTAAAGTTTGAAAGAATTATTCCATTGCTATAAAACACATATAGAAATGGGGAAGATTGAAGGGATATGATGGATATAATCTACTTAATCTACTGTAAATTATTTCATTTTTTACTGTAATTTAGCATAATCATAAATGGAAACCAAGATAAGAGTTGGAGAAGAAAACTGAAGTGATTTGCTTTGTATTACAATATTTTTATGCTCAGGAGCTGCAGCAAAGTTGGATTAATGGCACTGTCTCTGGATACCTACTTTACTTTGTAGTGGTAAATTAGTAATTAAATCATTAAATGCTGACACTGAGCAGCTTTTCTGTGTGCTGGGTTCCTTTACCTGTGAAAGTCTCCATATGAAAATCTTTGCTGGTTTTTAACTATTATCTAGTGCAGATCACCAGGAAATAGCTCCTAGAATAAATCAACAATCACAAATTCCTTATTCAATGCTTCTCCAAAACATATTTTATAACATTTGTAATTAATCCAAAACATTTCAAATCTGTCTCTGGCATTCAGAATGTCATCACTGAGGTACCAAAGAAGCCATGGCAGATGATTTCATTACCATGAACAGTATGTATTTTATACCTTCAGCACCAGTCTTCAGGGTCTGATACAAGTTGTAGGACTTTTATTGCTGTCAAGCTGTGTAAAATCCTGGTGTCAGCTTCTCAACACTTGGAAAGTAATAACGCTCCTCATCTTCTATTAAAAAAAAGTACAGACTGCTTTCCTGGAATAGATTTGCAGATCTTGCAGAGCAGAGCTATCATTCTCACTAATATTTGTATGTTTAACACCACCCTGCCATGAAACCCAAATCAATTAATCTGTTTCTGTTCCCTGCAAGTGTAAAATAGGATAAGCAGCTTGTGATCATGATCATAAAACTCTTTAAATTAAAAGCACTGTATGTGTCTTCCTTCAGAAGCCTGCATAAGAAATCTTGAATGATTCATATCTTATTTTTAAATCATAATCTCTTGTTTCACTAGGAATTCATGCTTTCTGTATCTGAAAATGATGCAAATAAGTTGTCTCTACTGGTCAAGAATAAATACTGTAGTAAAATAAAAACAAAGAATTATACGGCTTCCTATGTATAGTTTAGGCACTCAAATTATTGTATGTAAATGCACAGTGTAAACTTAAAAAATAAATTTAGATCTTACAGCATCTTAGTAAAAATAGAGCACTGAAATAGAGTATATACTTAGTAAAAATAGAGCACTGATTTTGGAAGTTTAGTGCCAGCAAAATTAATTGTGCTGCCTGTTTCTGATGGATGTTTCAAGAAGCAGCACTTGCCCGTATGCTGTATAAAATGTTATGAATTCTGTAAATTATAAGACAAATATTAGAAACAAATCTGTGTCAGGCAATGTTACAGAGCATTTCCAGACTCTGAGGCCATTGTTTGAAGTTATTTCCATTGAAGTCCTTTAATGAGAATGCTGACAAATTGCTGGTTTTCCTCAGAGTCCCATCCTGTTAATTCTCCATCAGGCATCAATGGGCCATGTACTCTGTGTGGAGCAGGACCAGTAGTGAACTCAGTCCCTGGGGACAGAAAATCTACTTCTGCAGAGTCTGAAAGCTTCCACCAAGTCTAGTGAACCTTGGAAATGAAGTCCCCCTCAAATATTATGCCTGGAAGTACAGATCTCCTCCAGCATCTATACAGCATGTGCATTGCAGTTTATTTCCATTATGACTACAAATTGGTCTGAGTTTGTTGGGTTGCATTCATGCATTTACAGAAATGTAAAACTTCCTGCTGGAGAACTGTTTAACTGTGGGTGGCTGTCCCCAGGGAGCTTCCTCAGTAGCTACTGATTTGTCTTCAAGTGATCCAGCACTTGGAAATTTCCTGTGTAAATATCAGTTTTTTACTTTTTGGCAAATATTTTGATTAGTTGTAAGTACCTATGATCAGTGTTGCTTACTTATGGTGTGAAAACAATAAACCACAGAAAGTCACTGGAGTGCAATGGAGTTTGGCAGCTTCTGTAGAACAGGAAGCAGAAAAATTAGAGATTGTATTCCCTTTGGAGTTGTACCAAGTTACTAAACTTTTGCTGTGTTTGGTATTCTAGGATGTCATGTCCACGTTCTTCCAGTTTGGGGCTTCCATCCAGCAAGAAGCCATCATCATGCTGAAGATCATGCAGGATTATGACTGGCATGTGTTCTCTCTGGTGACCACCACTTTCCCTGGATATCGAGATTTCATCAATGTCATTAAGACCACTGTGGAGAACAGTTTTGTGGGCTGGGACATGCAGAACGTCATCATACTCGATACTGCCTTTGGAGATGATGCCAAGACCCAAATTCAGCTGAAGAAAATCCATTCATCTGTCATCCTGCTGTATTGTTCCAAGGATGAAGCTGTCTACATCCTGGATGAGGCTCGGTCTCTGGGCCTTACTGGCTATGATTTCTTTTGGATAGTTCCCAGCCTGGTCAGTGGTAACACAGAAATCACTCCCAAGGAATTTCCTTCAGGACTCATTTCAGCAGCTTATGATGAGTGGGACTACAGTTTAGAAGCTCGGGTAAGGGATGGCCTTGGGGTTATTGCCACTGCTGCATCAGCCATGCTGGAAAAGTATTCCTTCATTCCTGAAGCAAGAACAAGCTGCTATGGACAACTGGAGAAAAATGACCGGCCTTCTCAAACTTTGCACAAGTAAGGATGATTGCTTTGGGTTATTTTAACCTGTGTAGCCTTGACAGTTTTCTCTTCTATTGCCACTGTATGTTTCTTGAAGGAGAATATTGGGTTTTTTGCTAATCCTGTGTAGCCCTTTTTATGCAGTGGTTTTCAGATGTCCCAGGAGAATGTGCAAGAGGACTTGCTGCACTCACTGATAGCTGTGCTCCTGGAGATGATGTGTGCTGTGGAGAATAAACACTGCTCTGAATCTAGTGGAGAAGGTGACAGAAATTGGTCTTAGAGGGTATGAAGCTGAATTAACAAAATTGGACTGTTGTGTACTTTAACTATGAGGTAAAATTGCCAAAATGCGCTTGAGGCCGTGCCTGTATCACTTGCATCAGCAGGAACCTGGTATTATTTTAGAAGACAAGCAATGTGAAGCATTAAAATGCTGTCCCTGGAAATTATAGAAATTTCAGATCAGTTAGGCAGCTTTGATCACATAAGAACTGAAATCTGTCCCCTTTACTTGGAAGGGTATATTTTTGTCACCTCTAATGGAATAACTGTAAAACTTAATCAGCATTAATCCGAGCTGATAGAAATGTTTTCTCTAAACAGTTTGTCAGATGGGGACTGCCAAGGTTTAAATCAGGATTCTTTTTTTATTATTATTATTTTCCTTTAATTTTCCCCTTTAGACATGATACTCCTGATTACTTCTATCCAAAATGTTGCATGGTAATATATTTCTTTATCTGTGAGAGGAAGTAGTATCTTATGTATTTTTTAATAGCTCTTGACAATATGGAAGCTACTAAGGAGTATTTATGACATTTGTTCTGACCAAATAGTGCAGATGAAGCACTTTCTTCTATAGAAAAGCAGGATAGAATTGTAACAGGAAGGAAAGTTGGTGCTGATTTCAGAAAGGAGATTTTGGAACAGTTTTAATCTTGAGATATATGTGCATATTTAGATTAGGAGCTGATTACCACACGATGTCCTGGAACAGTTATTTTCCATGAAAACAGCATCTTTGCACGCAGCACTCTGCAGAAGCTTTCTTAAAAGCCAAATGCAACCAAGTAAATGGATTTTAACATTTCCTTAGTGAGAGCTTGCCTTTAGTGCGACACTTGCAGGCTTTTTTGTGCTCCCTTTCCTATTTTTGAGCCTCTGCCTCTAAAACTACAAATTCTGTGGAAACATTGCAGAAAACCCACTGTTCTTTTCCTGCTGCCCCATTTGCCCCTGGGAGTGGCTCTGTGGCCCAGCAGGGCTCTGGAAAAGCCCTGGTGTGGCCCTGGGGTCAGGGCAGGGCTGTGGGAGGCACAGGGGGGATGTCCCTGCTGGTCCCTAATGCATGTGCTGCCAGTGGCAGGGCACAGTGGAAGCATCCTGCTAACCAAATTCTGTGCCTTCACAGTAGGACCTGACCTACGAATGAAGCACTCCACTATTAATAATTGAACTGCAGTTTCTGTGAAAGTTATATTGTATTCTGTCATCAGTGTTGGGGTTTAAAATCCTCTTGGAAGGGGCTCTTGAACTTGTTTTGAAAAAGGCTCCTACCCTATTGTTTGGCTAATACTCTAGTGTAGACTTGAGTTACGTATTCAGTACTCAGCATAAGCTGAGTACATTTCTTTAAACAATCTTTATTTTCTCATTAAACCTGCATGAGTACAAGAACAGGACTTGTGAGTGCTAGGGCAGTGAGATTAGACTTCACCAGGAGGTTCTGCTGCATGCAGTGCATGATGCACCCAGGAATTATTAATAGGAGAAGCTGTAGTGCACTGTGGTTAAAAAAGTCACTTCCTGATGTGAAACACTGAGCTATGAAGTAAAAATATCTTTTCTTTACTGGAGATTCTTTGAGATTCTCCAACACCACAAGAATCAGAAGCAGGCTGTTTTTAATTTAGAAATGTCAGAATTATACTAAAATGAATAAACTTTAAATAGTCTTATGTAATAATTCCCCAGAATTATTCCTGTCACATATAATCTACTAGCAAGGCAAGTATATACAAACTTTACCAGTATTAAATAATCTTGGAGGGCTGACCAGTGTCTCCACTACATGCCAAGGTGTATTACATAAATTAATTTTTCTTTCTCATCCTCATCACTAAACTGTACTTTACTACTTTACGTGACAAATCAATGGCCAAATTGGGGTTTTATTGTGGAATCTTCACAGTTTCAGGTCCCAGATAGCACAGTTTCATGTTGTTAACTACAAAATAAATGTATGTGTGCTGTATTAAGGAACTAACCTGAAGAAAGGATTTTGGGGCATGCTCCCAATGGAAAGGGCTGAAGTAACTGTAAATACCTTATGGACCTGGGATCTGCTGTGCTCTGTCCCCCTGCCCATCTGGGAATCAGTGCTGGAGAAGCAGGGCTGAGCAAGAGGACACCTGCTGCAAGCTCAGAAGCAGAGAACTCAGTGGAAGTCAGATAAGAGGCTGTATGAGGGGATGCTTGAGCAAAACAAAGCTCAAAATAGAAAAAAACCCCAGGATTTTTATGCTCCATCTATTATAATGACAATCTAATCCAGCTTTAAACCTAGGCTGGTATTCTGAGGCCATGCTATAATAGCTAATTTGCTTGTAAATGGAAGTTAGTAATGCTTTATGTGTGACTTCCCATATCTAGATAGCAATTTTATCTCTGTTGTGGAGAAATTCTATGTGAAGAAAGCCATGAAGTAAAAGCTCCTCCTCCCTCCTTCTCAAATCCTTTGAGTATTAAATTGGTTTGAATATATATTTGTTTTGAAGCACACAATTTATCTTTCCCCCATCACTGCAATTCTAAGATGCTTTTATTGGTTTCCTAGACCCAGAAGAAAATTAGGTTTGTTTCAGCTTTTGGAATGATCTGATCAATGTTCATTTCTGGTACACATGGGAAAGCCAGTTTTTCCCTATGAATAAAGATTTATAATAAAATACGGGGCTCATTTTCAATGCATTAAAAACACAGATATATGTGTATATTTTTACCTCTACTGATTCAGATCATCTTTTTCTATCTGTGTAAAACCCAGATCTCCCAAGGCAGAAAACCACTATTGTGTGAAACACTGGCACGGCAGGATAAATAGAATTAGCACCTCATTAATGCCAAGTCAGTTGAACAAACTCTTCTCCCTGAAAAAAGGAAAACAAGGAAGCAAACAAACAGCAATAACCCTGCCAGCCATGGAAAATGCTGCTGCCTTGTGCATTGAAATGGTGCTGCTTTGTTTACCAAGTACTCGTGGTGTGTATGGAAGGCATGACCCCGGGAGAGACATTTTGCTGCAACATTTCCAACCATGCTGATCCTGACAGGGATGGGTGAGGGTGGTGAAGGTGTTGCCATTACCCTGAAAAGCAAAACAATGTGTGTGTCCATAAGTAGCCAGGTGTTTGCTGTGTGGTGATGACATTTAGTGAGATTCTGTTCTGAAATAGCCAAGCTGTAGGCAGGATTTAGAGACTCTTCCTTCAGCAGTGAAGGTGTAGATCCAAAAAGTATCCTACCCTTCCCAAGCACAATTTCCTGTCTCATCACTGAACCAGGAGCAGGAGCAATGGGAAGTCCATAGGGCCAGAGACATCTTAGCTGTCCTTGCTGCTGTGCTGCTGTTATCCTTCAGGGGAGAGGGTTTGCTCTCCCCCTTGTCCTGACAGTCATTCAAGTTCAATATTATGAATCCAGCTTTTAGCATGACAGATAAATTTACCTCTTTTGAGTGAAATCTGGGATTAAAGGGGCACAATAGTTTGATGAATTATCCAGCAAATCTGTTTAATCTTTTCTTGCATACAGATCAACAGCCAATTTATAGAGGGTTTGTTCATTTAAATCAGAAGAATTGGGAACAATAGGTATCATCCTCTTAATTGGATGATTGAAGGTGTATTAATATATAACTAATTATATATGAGTCCAAAGTGAAACTAAATTTCACAGGAAACAAAGGAGGGGTTGTGTAGGGAAGCACCGCCCCAGAGACCCCAACATGGTACAGGTCTACTGACAAAGTGATTGAAGAAATTATTGAAAGTCTGTATTAGAATTGTCTCCCAGGATAGGTCAGTTTAGGAAGCAGAAGATACTGAACAGTTACTGGATTAGAACATTACCTTGTTATTGTGATAATTGAAATAATTTCAAACAAGAGAACAAGCATGGCCTCTGGCAGTTGAGCAGAGCTTGCCTTCAGGGCTAAAAGCAGGGCTAAAAAATCAATATATCAGTGAATGTTCTTAGATGGAGCTGCTGCAGGCACTATCCCCCTTGCAGACAGCCAGGCACACATCATGGGGAAGAGTTTGGGATGCTTCTGAGATGGTGCAGCAATATATGATCAAATTAAGGCATTTTTTTTGAAATGCTGATGCTAAAATATTTACTTGCTAAACATTCTGGTGTTTACTTACATTCATCTGTGGCACATCTCAGGGAGTTGAGCCCTTTCTAACTTGGCTCCCTCCCTTAGCCCCCTCTTTCAGAAGTTTTCCCCAAGAGTTTTGTTGTTTGTGTGCAGAAGTGGGGCAAGATGACTTTTCCAGAGCCAGTGGCAGTGAATGCTTTAAGGAGCAGCTGGCAGGAGGTCACAGAAGCTGGCATGCTGCTCTTTCTGCACAGTCACTGAGCAGATCACTCCCAAAGTTTTACTCATCCGTGCTGGCTCCAGGCCCAGGGAGACACAGCTCCAGAGCAAGGTACCCTTGTGGAGGAGTGAGGGCTGGGAGGGGGAGGAGGAGGATGCACAAAGAGGAAGGAGTGACTCTGCATCATTGCAAAAGATTTGAATTTAGAAAAAAAAAAATCCTACATAGCATAAGATATGGAATTGACTTCAAAATCATGCATGAGTATCTTGTTTAATAGGGTTCTATTGCAGACGTATTTCCGTATGTACTTCACACATTATATATTCTACATTAAGCATTTTTAAATTTAATTTTACAGAGGAAATCTGTTTCTTAATGATAATTAATATTTCTTGGGGTTTCTACTGATAAGTATCATTCAAATGTCATGATTGAATCATAGTAAGGAAGTTCGGCAGTTCAGAGCCTCAACAAGATAGAGAAGACAAAATTTGGATTCACTCCTGCTTTTTTAGGTATGAGGCTGAGTGAATGCCAAGCCCAGATAGGCTGGCTGTCTAGGTTATTACAATGGATGGGTTTACACTATTTTCAGGAAAGAGAAGTACCACCACTTAACATGTTGGTTTTCAGGCATTTAATCTGCTTTAAATATCAGTTTAGAAATTCCTTCTCTGAGAGAGAAGAGGGAGAGTTTCTCTTAGGCAGCATGCATTTCCCCAAGTCCCTGCTGCTTCTCTTCACTGCCTGCAGTTTCAGAGATTTGAAACACTGCCCCATGGTGAAGGAGACAGTAAATAAAAAATGGTTGTGCCTGATGATGGCACCTGGGGAGTTTATCAAGTATGATTATCTCATCTGAGGGCAGGAAACGTAGATATGAACTCATGGCAGAGAGGAGTCCCCTGGTCTTTCTGCTGCCTGCAGCTGTCAGGCCTGTGCTTTGTTTTACAGGTCTAGGAACTAGGTTCTCTCCTTAGAAGGTAGCTTAGAAGTGACACATTCCCATAAATGCCTCTGCCTTACCCATTCTGTTTTTCCCAGCTGCTGGTGTGTTTGGGAGCTGCATTCCAGGTGAATTCCACACTAATTACAAACAAGCCTGTTAGTGCAGAGCTGATTCTGTTCCTGAGCCCGAGCAGTCCTGGAGGGTCTTGTGGGTGGGCAGGAGAGTGTCCATGCTGAGGAGATAAATTGTTGTGAGGTGCTCCTCCCTGGCATCCCAGAGACAGCTTGTGGAGGGGGCTGAGGCTCCACAGGTGGCATCACAGCTGCTTCTGTGCCATGGGATTGCTCTGCTGTGCTTCCACTCTGTCCTTGTTGGCTTTCTCATGTCACCCTGAGAAGCTTTTGAAACCAGCCCTAGGGTTGATCTTTGTCTGGAACAGAGTGACCTGAATAATTTACATAAAGTTGTGTTTCTTTCCTTAAAATAATGCCCAACACAGAATCCACTAAGCTTTCTTGGTTTTGCTCTCAGATCTTGGAGCTGTTAGAACACTTGTGTGTATCTTGCCTAGACATATATCTGGTAAACCTCAAAAGAAATGCCAAAGCCTGCAAACATATTTGCTTTTTATACCATAGAAGTAGAAAACCTCAAAGATTTTGCTCCAGGATTTCAACTGTTTTCATCCAGTATAGGAAATCCTTAGCAAACACCTCATAGACAAGGAAGTCCATGTCTCCTGTGAGGAATCTGGCCAGAGTGGGGAGTCTGTGTCAGCAGTTTTGTATCCAAGCAAATGGTGTTCTGAAAACTGAGCTCTGATCCCTTTGGCAAAGTCTTCACTCATTTGTTAATGGAATTAGAGTCAATGAAGTTGTGATACTGTAGTTACAGGGTAAGAAAACCCTTTACTGAAAAGCTTTTTCAGTATGTTCTGGCTTTTTGGATAAAGTTAGAACTTTGACAGGGATAAATATTGCAGTTTTGGCATTAATCTGAAGCTCTGTGTGAACTACTTGATCTTTCTGAGTCTTTTAAAAATAAAGTTGGAAACCTTGAGAGAAGTTTGTAACCTGGCTTCTTCAAAGGCTTGCTGTGAATATGGCAGCAAAAGTGTTCTGCTGTGGTGTTTCAACACTTCTCAGTTTTGTGGGGATGGTGAAAAGCAAAAAAACCTTGTATAAATGTTTAAAAGTGTTAAGGTTTGGTTCTTTACATGATAAAAAACCGGTTTTGGATTTGATGTGAGACTAACTTAACTTTCTGACTTCTGTCAGCAAAAAAGTGCCATTTTGATCTATGTATCACCTGGAGAATCTTAAAAATACCAGTTTGAAAAAGTTAATTAAGACTTCAGTCTCATAATACCATCACAAGGCCTTTGCTATCGTGTCTTTGAAAAGGCTGTAGCATTAGTGAAGAATGAAAACAGATTAACTACAAATCCAAGGTGTGTTACAAATTGACCCCTCAAAGTAACGAGTTCAAATAACTAAACATTAAGAACAGGAATTTGCATTTCCAAAGCTACTTCAGAGATATATTTTATCCAATTCAGAAGCCAAAGATCTCTTGCACAGAATTAACCTTGGATAAACTTAAAACTCTATAAAAATAACATAGTATAAATTCTTCCCAGCATTATTCCTAACCAGGAACAGACAAACACTTGGTTATTTTTTGTAGAAAAAGCAGTTTGAGATTGTGGCCAGGAAAAGCAGAGCAGGACTTCTGTCCTTCACAGAGGAAAAATGACAATTCAAAAGTGAGTGTAGGTTGTAGGCATTGATTTCTGGAGCTGATGAATTTTGTACAGAAGAATGTGCTTGGGGAAACAAGAATCTCTTTGAAGTTCTTTTTTATTGCTGCAGTGTGAGAGTCTGGGGTAGCCCAGAGTGCATCACTCATTTGTATCTGGATCAGAGAAAACAGTTTTAAGACTTTTCAGATTAGGGAATCTAAAAAAGCCCAAAAAAACCAAACCTTGCAAAACGTGTTTCTTTACTTAATGGCTGATAAATTCACATGATTTAAAAATACATACTGAGTTATTTTTTCACTTTCATATTAGGCTTTTTGGAACACCTGAGCTTCAGCACTGCATCTTGTGATGGCCCTTGACTAGCTTCCAGGCTAGGACATTTGTATATTAATCCCAAAATATGATGAGTAGTGTTTGAAATCAGGGGTGGTGATCCTACCAAACTCCATTAAGGAAGAGTTCAGCTGCAGTCCAGTCACCATTTGCTGTGGTTAAAGACCCAAGTGAGCACAAAAGCCTGATGGGGTACAGGGCTTGTGTTGGGTCCAGCCCTCAGGAGGGGACACAATGCTTGGCTTTCACAAGTGAGTGGTGAAAGCCAAGCATTCAGTGAAGTGAGGTGGTTTGTGCCCAGCCTTGCCAGGTGTTATATTAATTTTCAGGGGTGTTACCTCATGGCTGTGAATTGGGAGAGGGTGCAGAAGTGCAAATGCAAATATTGCCTGTTTTCTCAGCACATCTTTGACTTCCTCTTGTGCTCACTTCCCTGGCATTTCACTCCCTGGTCACGGTGGTTTCCAGCACTGAGTGAATGTCATACTGGTTCCTTACATGTGTGCACAAGTAAATCCTATTTGCTGCCTCCCAAGGTGGCAAACAAGCTTTTTGTTCCCAAGCAAGATCTTTCACTGTTGGATGAAAAATGGAATATATGGGAAAACAGTTCAATTGAACAGCAAAGTTCTGTCAAGGGGAACATTTTCACACTGGAAGTCTGTCATGAAATGTGAGTTATTACAATGGGTAAATTTACAAATTGCTGTCAAACTGGTGCTGAATGATGTTACTATGGCTGTTCAGGGTAGTGAACATTTAGGCACTAACTGTTATGATACAATGCCATTATTTCTTCCGGGTCTATATATGTTTATTTAGTGCGCTTTTGCTGCTTGGATTTTCAGGCAGCTATGTCAATACTAAGCCTTCTCTGAATCTGGAGCTGAGGAATTTTGTCTATGTCACATTCCCCAGGAGATCATGCTGCTACTACTGCAAAAAATGCCAGCCATAACAACCAACCAGCTAACCCAAAAAACCCCTCCAAACCCATACAAACATGTAAAACAATATCAGTTTCTTCTGACACTACAGGTAATGTATGAAGAATAGTAAATTACTGCCCTTCAGAAAACTTCTCTCTTTGGGATGGACATCTGTGCTTCTGTCTGCATCAGTTTTGGGCTGAATTTCTGTTAGTTAAATACACTGAGGATTCAGAGCAATTCAATGTGAATAACTTCAGACCACAGAGATGGGCTGGGGGGCGTATTGTCTTCTTCCCAAGATTCTGAATTGGGAATTTTACCTCTTCCTGTGGGATAGCCCTATCAGCTTTACACTAACATGTGGAGTTTTGATTTTTTTTTTAACAAAATTTTAAAATTTTTAATTATTTTATGTTTTATTTTGTGTTCCTTTATTTTTTTCCTATTCAAAATACTAATTAATTCATATGTCTTTTGAAAACCATTGAAAATTAAGCTAAATAGGAAAGAATAAAAATATAAATCCTTTTTCTTTTGAAATGACTGTACTGAATATTTACTAACACCTTCAAAGCTTTCATGTCTGGTTTCAGCATTAGTGGAATTTATCCTCGTGTCACAACAACACTGTGTGTGGCTACAGTTTTGGGAAGAGCTGACAGGACTCCTGGAGGTCTGAACAGGGGAAGACAGATCGGATGCACTTTGCCCTAAGTATTACTCAGTGACACAATAGTGCAGTGTTACACACAGAGGTGATGGGGGTTTGTTTCAAATGCTCCTGAAAAGCTGGTGAGGTTGTGCAAAGTGCCAGGAAGATTACTCAGGGAGGGGAGTAATTGATCATATATAAGGTGGAAGCTGTTTAAAAGGATGTCTGCATTATAATTCATACATCAACAATATTTTGCTTTGTCTTGAGCTCAGAACTGCTTTGAAATGCCCTGACTCCCCACGCTGCAAGCACAGGCTTTCCACAGCACCGGCAGGGTTTGGTGCCTGGATTTAATCAGCACTCCTGGTGGCTGCACTTGCTGCTCATTAACTGCTGGACAGCCCATTAATTTTTCAATGAACTTTTCTTCCTTGCCTTCCAGGTTCATGATGAATGTGACGTGGGAAGGCAGAGATTTGTCCTTCACAGCAGATGGTTACCAGGCACACCCCAGGCTGGTGGTGATAGTGCTGAACAACGAGCGGCAATGGGAAAAGGTGAGCGCGGCTCTGGGCGTGGAGGGAGCAGCAGGGACATTCCTGTCACAGGCCCATGGTTCTGCCCCAGCAGCTTCGTCACAGCACTTCAGAAGAGACAATTTTACACAATCCTGAGTATATCTGATGAGTCTTAACTGATCAGTGAAGAAAAACCACATGGATTTCAGATTTCTATGAAACGCACCTTGCATTTCCATTTCTTCTTAAAATTAAGTAAAGTGGATAACTGAAAAATGTCCCAAACGCTTGGTCCTCAGCTACTTGAATTTGGATGGATTTTTGTATCTTGATGATTCCAATCCTTTTATTTTCTTGATTTTTTTTTTATTTTTGACAAATATTATAGTAAAATCATACTAAAAATAAAACTGTGAAGTTAATGTTGAATTGGAGAATACTCCTGTCAATGTTTGCCTAAAAAATTCAGAATCTTGACTAGTCCAGGTAGACAAGTGATCTCCATACATTTCTATATAGTCCAGAAGGAAAAATACCTTAATGTCAGTGTTAATCATATATGCAAGTAATAAATGAAAAAGTTTATCACAAGTATCTTTTCTTTAAAACCCCAGTCTCAGCCTGTGATTTTTTTGCTCTGAATTTTGCAGGCTGTGGCCTTATGTTTTAAGAATTTGTTTTAAGAAACTATTTTTAATATAAGACTAGAAAAACATACACCTGTATCATCCACCAGTTTTATTTTAAATTCATGAAACGTGATTCTGCATTATCTAAATTGCTGCTGAAAATTATGAATTCTTTTTGTTAGAGTTTTAAAACCCCATTAAATCAACTTAAAACTTCAGTTTATAAGACTACAAGACTCTCCATGATGATGAATAATAATGACAAAATCAGAATTACTGAAGGACATCTCAATAAATATGCTAGTCATGCAGAAACACAGAAAGTAGTCCTAGATTATGCTGTGTATTTCGTTATGTTCATTTGATGCAAATTTAATTCTCTGGATAAATTTAATCCTCTCCAAATGTGTCAATCTGAATCTTTGGAGGAATCATTTGCTCACTAACTGCTCTGAAAATTTCTTGCCCTATTTTAAAATTCTTCAACAGCATGCATATCATATATAATGTCCTGGAAAAAATATTATACTACTTGGGGAATATTATTAGTATGAGGTGCCAAAGGAAGAAAATGCTCAAAGAGGCAGCCAACAATGCTTATGTTAAAGTAATTTCATACATTTTGTACCTTGAAACTTCTCTAAAGAGCCCATTCAAAGGACAAGGAGAGATGGGTTTGATGTTTTTGAAAAATGAACTAACAGCAGCAAAAAAATACTGCAGATATGAACCAACATTATTTCCAAGAAGTAACTCCAGCCTGTTGTAACCCTCCAGTGACTCCCCTGTCAGAGAGTGAGGGGTTGGGGTGGGTTGTGTGGTGCCTGCCTGTGCTTCTGGCAGCAGTGCCCACTCCACCTGCAGCGCTGGGCTGGGGCTCTCTGGAGGCTGATCCTCAGTCTGTGCAGGTTTTCCAGCTGGTAAATCCCTGCCTGCTCCTTGTCAGGTTTGAAGGGCTTCTAGGAGAAAGAACAGAAATGGAGGTGTGTGCTGGTGTGTGGCCCTGCCTTGGAGAGCCCTGCTGGTGGCCAGCGAGGCGGGGTGTGAGGCCAGGGCAGCTCTGGTGGCTGCTGCTCCAGCACTGGCTGTGGGAAGGGGGCCAGCTTTAATTAGGAATTATGTCAGAGGGGAGAAGTGAAAGGCAGCCAAGAATGCTCTGTCACCGCCAGACTTACTCTCCTGACCACAGCCTGATCCCTGCCTCTGTGGATGAGGACAAATAAACTGACTGATCAATTATCCTGGCAAGCTGGACATAACTCTTGGCTCTCTGGGCACTCCCCACATCGTTTCAGCAGTGTCACTGTGCACTTCAGCTCCATTGACTTAGAGACTGAGAAGGCACTTCCCTTCCACATGGTTTATTTGAGCAGCTCTCTAGTGTTCTCTCCTCCAAGTTCCACATTTTACCCCATATCTCTTCAGCAATTTCTTTCCTCTTGTTCCTTTCTCCTTGAGCTGTTTTGCTCAGTTTCAAAACTGTCAAAGTTACTCATCTGAGATCTAACATTTGCTCCTCTGAGTTTCCAGACAGGCACATGCTTCTCCTTTCTCTTGCGGTGTAGCAGGGAGTATCACAGAATGATTTTATTGAAGTCTTATTAAATATCCTCAATCCTATATGGAAAAAATCAAGATTTAGTATCTAATTAAACAATTTACTCATGTGAAAAAATGACAATGCAACAGCCTGTTAATCCTCATAATGTAACTAATGTACATACTACAAGTAGCTACTTTATTATTTAAGTAGAAAGAGTAATTGTGGTTTATGTGAAGATTTTTTTACCTAGTATTCTCCTGAAAATTCAAGATTTATTATTATAACCAATTTTTCTTTGGTTTTAATCTGCTTTTATTCAAATACCATTTTTCTTTGGTTTCTGAATTGATATACTTTGCTTAAAGTTTGAGGTTATAGAGAAGCCATTCAAGCCTTGCAGCATATATCTCACCCCTTGGAAAATAAGTTACTTTTTCTTTACCAGTGACTCAGTATTGAAACTTTGAGGTGGTAATTTCACATGTCAATGGGGTTGACTGAGGGGTTTGTCCCATATCAGATGCTGAAGAAAGCTGTTTGGACGATAATAGTTTGAAGACTGAAAATCACTTCTTGGGGGTGTTTCACAGGCATCCAGCAAGATATTTTGACAGATCCTGAAGCAGCTACTCAAACTTCTGACACCAACATTCATATTCTTGCTGCTGATCTTGACAGGCAAAGGGGATGCTGTTCTCAGGCATGAGATTTTTAAGAAGACAAGCTTAATGTGCTTGTTAAAGTGAAACTTTGTAAATTTACCAGAGTTAACAGGGTTGCCCAAATATCACCAAAGTGCTGCAGGATCGTGCTCAACCCTCAGAGGTTCAGCAGCCCCAGCTGCAGCTCCCCTGTTCATGTTACCTCAGAGAGGTGGGACCTGCATGTCTCACCTCAACTTCACTGAGTGCCAGCTTCACAGTCTGCTAGTCTGGCTTTTCTTCTTTATTTAAATATATTTTTTTAATGTGGAAGTAAAACCAAATCAATCCAATATTAAAATAATATGCTAGAATATGATTGGCAATGACAAAAGTAGCAGTGCATATCGCACATTTTAAGTGAGATGGGGAAGACTGCATTTAAAGATGAGTGTGTTCCATGTGTAAAGGTTATTTCCAGGGTAAAAACAATTTTTACTGATGTTCCATGTAGGTACAGATAAAATTATCATGGTGGTCTCTGGGTGAATGTGTGTACTACATGGCACAACTGCTAATTAAACCACTGTGAGAACTATTACATTTAAGTTCATTCTAAACAGAGCCTGATCTTTAACTTTCTACTAATGCTGGATTTAGTGCAGAACTTGATTTTTCTCTGATTTAAGTAGCATATGCCAGGTTTACAAGCTCTGTGTGGGGTTGTGCACATTTGTATCTAATTAGGAAGGAGTGGGCAGAGGGTGCGTGATTCCTGCCTGGAATAAATGAACCAAGGTCTTCACAGAGAGCTCCATCTGGCTACCAACATCCACCATCACTAGCCCAGAGAGGAGAGCTCCTGTATCTGACTGTGGAGCTGACTTCCCTGGGCTGGAGCTGTATAACCCAATGCTCAGGCAGATTTCTGACAGAGCTTTTTGTCAGAGTACTGTGGGGATAAAAAATCAGTGAGGTGCTCCATGGTAATTTCTTGTGAAATCTGGATTGATTTGAGCAAGGGTCATGACAGCTGAGGGATCCTCGTGATAGACATTTCCTAACACTTGTGATGAAATGCAGATATTTTAACTAGAACAGATGAATTTGCCTGAGCTAATCATCTGTTTGCTGGGGTATCTTTTGTCAGTAGCTCCGTGTTGTAATGTGATATGTTCTTTTTGCCCATAGCAGAAGCAGTGGTGTGCTCTTTAACATCTGCTGGGTTGTCATTCCCTGTATTCCATCCTTGTTGTTTTGTGTATTTAGTCTTGCTGTAAATATGCCTATCCTGACACTTACTGTCAGCTGAAAATTGCATATTGTTTCTGTATCAGTGAGCTTTTGCCTAGCCTAAAGGCCTTTCCTTTGACCTTTCCTCTGCTGAACTGTTTGAATTGCACGAACTGTTATGCAGCATTTCTTAAAATCATGTATTCCCAAGGAGGATCCCACCTCTTTGCTGCTGTAAAGGAATCATAACTCCCATGGAAAGCAGAGGGGGTGTGCTTTGCTCCTATTCTTTACACTTATATATTAGAGAACGGGAAGACTTTCAGGGCAGCTCTCCCTCTCTGAAAGTAAAGACATATCCAAAGTAAAGATATATCCATCTGGGCATTTCTGGGGAGCTGTAAGGTCTTCATTGAGTGCAGAGGTGACAAAAAATCTGGCCCCACTGGGAGGTGGAGGAAGGAGCTGTCAATTTGTCTAGCTCCTTCCTTTCTAATGACATAATCAGCTCTTAAAATGGCTTCTCTGGCATGAGTCTGAACTCTGGCACTGCACAGAGTTATCTGGGATGTTGCCCAGAACCAAAACTTTACCAGCCCCTGAGGATTTGGTGAGTGCTAATTCATAATTCCTGTTGAAAAATGAGGCTGCAGGAGGTGGTAGCTTTTCTTTCTCCTGCTGTTTGTTTATAATCTCTTTGGGTCCTGTGTTTTCCTTGGGGCCCTGATGGTCACAGGGCTGGTGCCTTCCTGATGGCGTCAGCAGCAGCCATGAGGGAAGAGCAGGACATTTGCATTCCCCATATGAGATTTTGCAGCAAATTTTGAAAACTTCAAAGTCTTTAAAGGGATGTCTTCAAACCATTCAGGACCGTAAAAGATTTCTATTAATAAGATATGGAACTGCTCGCATCATATTTTGTCTTTTGAATTTAGAATGCCATTGGGAAATACAGACCTTCAGAAACATAAAAGTGACACAAAGGTTTGCAGCAGAAGGTGTACAGCAGATGCTGTGTCTGGTGGAAGGGTTTTGCTCTTGTGCTTTGTTCTGCAGCTGTTATTGCTAACCTGACAAACTCTATTTTAGCTTTTTAGTTATTGATTTAAAGCTTGGCATGGTAGCTCTTCCTCTTAAGTGGAAAAGTGTAATGAAAAAACAGTAGTAAATAGCTTTTCAATAAAGCAAGATGGACTAGATTTTGTATTTGCTCAGCACTATTTTCTTAACTGGGACAGGTCAAAAAATATGTTTTGCAATGTATGTGTGATAAATGTAAAAGGAACATCCCTGAAAATCTTTCTCTTTTGAAAGGTTTGGCTGGGTAGTCCTGGGAGTGCATTTAGTATCAGTGTTGTCATGTAACATTTTTCTTACAAAGGGATGAGGAGTGTGTGCTGTGCACAGTTCCCATCTGCTGGGAGGAGGGTGACAGGACCGAGGTATTTATTTGTTTTTGGTGAGATATGCTGGTGTGACAGACTCTTTCTGTGCCAATGCTGGCACACGGGGAAGCTCGGCTCAGGACCTGGCCCTGCTCTTTCTCTCTGGTTCAATGGGCTGTGTGAGGGTGTGTGAGCAGGATTGATTAGAGACTTCAGGATGCAGCTCTGAGGTGCAGCAATGTGTAACTGTGCAGGTCTCTGTCTGCCTTGGGCTCCATGCAGAAACACACCAAACCCTTCATTGTCGCTCTCCTTGGCTGCATTCTTCCAAAGATAAGGAGGCTTGGATGAGGTGGTCAAAGCACATGGGCCAGTCAGGTGTGGGGTGCTCTAGGCAACAGTGGATGGGATGAGATGAGCACCCTATGACTGCTAACTCAGTCTGACTTCAAACAAGCTCTTCCATGCTCTCAGCTATTTTCCCCTTCCCTTCCTACATTCTGTCAGGGCTAAACCAAAGGGAATATTCCAGATTGCATGTGAAGTGGGAGAAAACAGGAAAGAATGTGCAAGTTCAAAAGAAATACAATGGTTATATGTACCATTGCATGTCTTGAAGATGAGTTTTGCACCTACAATAGTGAATCAATGGTTTGATGCACTGTTGTAACCATACTTTTAACGTAATTTCCGTTCTTTTGGCTGTAAATGAGGATTTCTATGGTTTGGGACACAAGCTGTCCCAAAAATGTTTCTATTGCCCTTTCTTTAAGAGAAGGCCACCTTCTGTATTTCTCTGGGATCAAGCCCACATTTATTATCAGTATAACTAAGAATGAAATCAATTTTTCATAAGTCTCTGGATATAGTGCAGTAAATGTATATGCATGCACTTTTCGTCAGTTCTGTAACAGAGCATGTCTGCGTTTTTAGCGTGTTACCCTCAGCTTGAATTTTCTTCTAAAAAAATATCAAGTTTATAAACACATACTACTGTGTTTATTACCTCAACACAGCAGTTTCACAGATGCAACTCTCAAAAGAAATTAGCATTTCCCCAGATCCAGATATTTAAATGTGTCTGGTTATATCTTCCTCGGAATAGTAAAATGGAATTGCTCCCATTGAAGTAGAAATATCAAAAATGATGATATCAGAATATCACCAACTTTGGTGTTGTTCTTCTGTTAATAACACCAAAGCCATCTCTATGTTCTTGATAGAACCAGATGACATCACTGGGGAGGTTCCTGTTGCTCCCTGTGACAGGGATGCAGATGCCAGGGTGGCTGGCAGAGGGATGGATGTGCCCTGGGATCAGGGGGGGCTGGCAGAGGGATGGATGTGCCCTGGGATCAGGGGGGGCTGGCAGAGGGATGGATGTGCCTCAGGATCTGCCTCCTCCCAGCATCCTGCATCAAGTGGTTTGGGAAGGCAGGGCTGCCCCTGCTTCACTCCTGACCACAGCAATGCCATCACATTTCCTTCTTGATGCTTGGAATAGGCAGATGCTCAGGCACATTTTCCACTTCTGAAATCCCTGGTATTCCTTGGCATGTGTGCTGTTTGTCTGAGGCCTGGGCTGCCTGGAATGCCCCATTCCTGATGGCCACTGCCACGCTGAACTCAGGGCTGTGACGACACCCTAAGCCAGCACACACTGCTGTCACTGCCACTATGCACCACACCTTGACAATCCAACTGGTTTATTGATAGAAACAATAGATTGTTTCCCTGTGTCTGGACTAGCCTTTCTGCTAAAGGCTTCATCCATTCTGTTTTGGTTAAATTTCATAATAGAAATGTATATACACAGTAATCATAGGTACAATTCCCATTGATTTAAATGAGAATTCCTACTTCCCTTGAGATATTTTGAATTTCCTAATTTGAGTAGAGATTTGACATTTCTGCCTCCTACATTAAAGTTCAGTATAACATCTTGACTTATAAACAGAATGGAAAGGAAACTGCAAAGGTCATGTGCTTGTAGGCTTCCCTAAATAGGAATGGGTATAAATCATGTTCTTTGGGAATTTTTATGATTAACTTTCAAGGTTTTAGAAGAGAGAATGTAGGTAACAATTTAAAAAAAAAATTAAGAACCTGAGTCTCTTATTTTACTGTTATTTCCCACCATTTTCCCTGCAAAAGAAATATTTTAACAGTCTTATGATTATGTTGTCATTTGTTTAGCCTAAGCAACTCAAGTATTATTAAAATGCATTAGGTTGTAAATTATGTGGATTGCTAGCTCATTTATATTATCTGTCATCAAATAAAACATGTAATTAAATTTCTGGATAGAAAGAAGTTAAACAATCTGAGGAGGAAAACACTAGACTCAAAAATACTTAAATCTTAAACCTCCTTCTGGTGATCTGGAAATGGAAAGGAATGTGGGTTAATTTAGAAGGGATATTTTGTAATAGTAAATAAGCTGGCAATTTTCATGTGCAGTGGGGTTTGCTTTCTTAAACGTACCCAACAGTTGGCAGGATGAAATAGTTATTTCTAATGAGAACTATTTATAATGGAAATTCTTAACTAAAAATGTGGTTTGGTCTGGCTCCAGTGGAAGCCTGGGTAAAGGCTTTTAAAATGGCTTTTCAGTGTATAAGAACAGAAGAGTCTTTGGGAAGATACAGAAATGACATTATTATATTTTGGTTATCAGTCAGATATGTAGGTATGAGTGTGCATTAGGGTTTTTGTTTGGGGTTTGTGGGGTTTGGTTGGTTGTTTGATTTTTTAAAATAATTTTTTATTACTTCAAGTGGGTCCTGATTACAATAGAGTATCTGGTTGCTGTTCTGGCTCAAATAGAAATGCTGAATGTCAAATTTCAGTGCATGTAATGCCAGGAGATAGATCATGTTAACTGATGACATCCAGTCTGTATAAAACAGTTACATATTAAAATAATGTCACTTTCTTTGTCTTTACCACTGTCCATTTTCTTTCTTGATGAAATTACTAATAAATTTTAAAGTAATTTTAACAACAAAACCCCAGATCAACTGTCCTGGCCATATAATTCCCTTTATCTGTGTCCCAGCCCATTTAATATAGACTCCCCTTAGTCAAACACCAGCAAGCAGCTCTCAGCAGCCTGTGGATCTTGGCTTTTCAGGTGGGGAAGTGGGAGAACAACTCCCTGAGCCTGAAGTACTCAGTGTGGCCGAGGTACAGCTCCTTTGCAGACAGCGACCCCGACGACAACCACCTGAGCATTGTCACCCTGGAGGAGGCTCCCTTTGTCATTGTTGAGGATGTGGATCCTCTCATGGAAAGCTGCCAAAAAAACACCGTGCCATGCCGGAAATTTGTCAAACTTAAGTGAGTAAATACACAGCAAAAAGTAAATACACTTTTCTTTTCCTGACTGCAAAGTATAGTCCTTTATTTTCTCACTAATTATTTCCTCCCTTCCTTCCTTCCTTCCTTGCTTCCTCCCTCCCTCCCTTCTCCATGCTATTCCTTCTGTATTTTGCTTCCTCTTTCATTTTTCCTTTCCCACATGCTGTGTCTTTGCACATCGTCCTTTTTTAAAATTGAGTGTTTCTGGTTATGCATGTGTAAGTCACATTGAGTTATTAACAAGATAGTGAGTTTATAGTAAATTCAAAGTCAATGAGAATCAACTCTTTTCAGTCACATGGAAGAAAATTGTGTTCCAAAGTAGGACTGTTTTAATGAGTCCTCATTGTACTGCTTCCAGTTGCATTAAGATATGCCTGCTTTCATTAGTCTGTAAAAATTTGAAAATGTCTCTTAATGAAAATGTAAGTTTGTGCTGAAATTTGGTATAGAGTAAACTACTCCAGCATAAAATACCACTGTGGCTTACAATCAAGAGCAAAGTCACCCTCTTTCAGTGCTCCATAACTTCAGAGCAGTCGTCAGAAATCAGTGGCTGAGTTTCCCCTGTATATTTGTCAGTTGTGTTTCACCTGCTCTATGCCTGTGTATTTATGAACTGAGTATAACAGAATTTTTCCTGAGCAGGTATAAGGGAGTATGATGCATGTTTCTGAAGAGTTCCAGAGGCTGCTAAATGGTTGTGCACATGATTCCTGAAGTCCGGAGATTCTTAAGTTCTAAACTAGTTTTATTTTAATTTTGAATTCTTCCAAAGCCTGTAAGATATTGCCTTGCCTTCTGAAGATGCTTATATTAAAAGGTTCTAGAGGTCACAAAATTAACATTTCAGAAAAAAAAAAAGTTGAAGAGAAAACTTCCATCCTTGCACTTAAAGATGGCCTGAAGTTCACCTTCTCCAAAGTGAAAGGAGAAGGAGAGCGAAAGGTGCACTTTGAGAAAATGCATCCATTTCCAGCACGGTGACCTACTGTGCCTTTTTATAGCTTACATGTTCTTTAATTACTAAATAACATGTAGTCTGATGTCTTGAGAGTAAAAGTGATAAAAGTTTAATCTAATCCTACAAGAGAGATCAGTGAGAGCAGGCTGGAGCAGTGCAGTGCGTGAGGCTGGATCCTGGAGTAGAAGGATGTCATGGGAGGTAACATTATCTCTGTGTCTCACCAAGCAGCTCTGTTATGATTAGCAGGAGCTGCAAACACCATGTAGCTGTAAAAGCATCCTGTGGGGATGACATTATTTGTCACTTGATTCAGAAAAACATGGTCACTCACAAGAGTGGCAAAATGTTTCACAGTGTGCTGTATCTTGCTGTTGTGCTGCCTCTGTTTTTCCCAGCAGGAATATTTATGTATGTCTTCTTTGTTGACAGCAACAAAACTAATGAGGGAACTAACGTAAAGAAGTGCTGCAAAGGATTCTGCATCGATATCTTGAAGAAGTTGTCCAAAACTGTCAAGTTCACATATGACCTGTACTTGGTGACGAATGGGAAGCACGGCAAAAAAGTCAATAATGTGTGGAATGGCATGATTGGTGAAGTAAGTTCATTTTAGGTGAAAGAGTTCCTAAGTAAGGCCCTGGCGATGTGTGGCTGATGTTCTGGAGGAAGGAGGTGCCCTGTGCTGACGTGTGTGGTGTGCTCTCCCTGTGATCAGGTGGTGTATCACCGGGCAGTGATGGCTGTGGGCTCTCTCACCATCAACGAGGAGCGCTCAGAAGTCGTTGACTTTTCGGTGCCGTTTGTGGAGACTGGGATCAGTGTCATGGTGTCACGGAGCAATGGCACAGTTTCACCATCTGCTTTTCTAGGTATGGTCTCCAGCCCATTCAGATAATCTAATTTCTGTAGTGTTGCTATAGAGGACATGAAAAAGAACACAGCACCTCTCCAACTCATGCACAAAAGAAAAGAGAGAACGAATGAATACTTTATTTTGACCTCATTTACATATATAGATTCTGAACTATGACCAGGGATTGCAGAATAAGGTGACCTCCTCTCCAATTTCACTGGTCAACTGAAAAGTTCATCAGAATGACCTCCTCATAAAGGAATGCAGAAAACCAATATTGTTTAAGTTACATTCATGGGAAAGTGGACTACAACAATGAAAACATCAGAAAACTTCAGAAAGATCAGAAGTCCTGTAGTTTTCAAAACTACACTGTAGAGTTTGGTAGATTTAATTGTGTGTTAAGATATGTAGTACATTAACACATTTCTGTTAAGTTTTGAATTTTGCAGAAGTTTGTGCTGTGTTGATGTGCTAATTAACACGGTCATTAACACATGAACACAGCACTGTTGGTTTTGGATGCTGAAAAAATCAATGACAGTGATTTCAATATGAAAAAGAATCCCCTAAAATCTTTAGCTAGGAAAATTACATCTTCAACCCTGCTTCCTTACAAACTAACTTATGCTTGTTTAGCTTAACATCATTTGTTTAATGTCTTTATAAAAAAAATTGAAAATTTAAAAATATTTGAAAAAGCCTTTTAGAGTTGAAGAACAACTTCCTTATCTTTAGATACAATTTAAAGCTGGTTTGGTAACAGCTTCCTCTGGCTTCTGAACACTACACTGATGAACGGGAGAGCTGAGTGTTCTCCCCATTGAACAGTGGAGAGACAGCAAAGAAATGAAAGGCTGGGCAGAAAGGAGGTGGGATATAAAGAAACAAAGACTCTGTGCTTCTTTCCTTGCATGCTTCTTGGTTCAGTTGTGATTTTTTCCTTTTGTTATTTCCCTCTCCTCTTTTAGTATTTACAGTTTCTTTTAGTGTTTGGCCTGAATTTACCTGAAGCTGAAAAGAGGAATGAGCCATGAGGTGGTTCAAAAGTGCCCAGAATGTTGTCATGTTCTTCATAATGTATTTGGGCCCACTATTTTTAAAGATACCTTGTACTGGAATAGTGACACTAAAACCATTAAGTGGAAAAATAAAAAACCGGTATATTCCAGATATTTTGGGGCACAATTTAGAATGTTCAAGTCCATTGGGCCAGCAGTGAGGCCAGTTCTGAATTGCTAAGTGGAAATTCTTCACTCCCCCTGAAGTTGCTCAGAGACATAGAAGAGCAGATTAGTGGTGTAGTATCAGATACAAGCAGGCAAATAATTGAATTATCTTACAGAAGAATCATCAATCAACCACAAAGGTTATTTCTCATATCTGTTCCATAATAACACATTGCAGAGATGATGCAAGTAAATATGACACAGTGAAGAATCAAATAATTTCCCAAATGTGGTGATACCTAAGTAGATTTTGTTGATGTTAGGTATGAAGGAAAGACCTTAAAGTGAAATTGCAAGAAACTGTACTTGTAATGAAAATATTCTGAGAGTATATTTTCATTTCTTGAGTCATTGTGTAGTGAAGTTAGTTTTTTAAATTGCAGTTGCAGCATGTTGAAATGACCATTGGAAATAAGAATTGGGTTGTTTTCTCCAGTGCAAGTGCAGTTGATTTTTTACTTTAAAAAGAAGTAAAAGAACCCCAAACCTATTTACAGCCACCATCAAAAGAGAAGCTGCTTTTGCATTTTTCACAAGCAACAGAGTTATTAGATTTCTAAAATGCATTTAATGTTATTGGTTTAGTTGGATGTGTATATAATTCAAAAGAAACAAAAATAACCCTTCCTCATAAAGCTCTCTAAAATAGCTCTACTTTTGAAGAAATCTGATTTACTTCACCAATAAATCAAGTCTATACTCTCAGAAGTGTGCTCTGTTTTTTGCAGGCGTAGATGAAGCTGCCAGTTTGCTGGAATTGACTGTGTATTTTGATGAGGTGTGCGTAGTAGTAAAATGTTTTGCCTTGCAAAATACTATCAGGCAGATAACTGAATTTATTCACAGACTAATTTTGTTTCAATTAAGTGAATGTCTTAGAATAGAGTCATACATAAATCTTGAAAGGTTAAAAAAAGTTAAAAGGTTTTTTTAAAAATCTGTCAAATACAATGCTGTTTTTAAAGATTAGCACTTGATTACAGTTCCTGAAATATCTGGGGTTGTTTCTATGAATGTGGACAAGTACAGGATTTTGTGTGACTAGATTTTTCTTTGTGTCCAATAGATCTGAGTAACTAATGGGCCTCTTCCTCATTACCTTCCATGTTCTGATTCTGATGTGTCTTCTTCAAATGCAAATTTTATCCACATTAAAACATTTTCACATTGTACTAGAAATCATATGCATTAGATCTACAAATACTTTTTTTAATGATTCTTTGGAGTTTTGGTTCAACTTCATTTAAACAGCCAAATTAAAAAAAGAGAGACCTTCAATTTCCATTTCTACATTTTTCAGAGGGAGAGTTAATAGGTGAGGTCAGTTTTCTTTTCTGGAGGCATTGATGTAATAGAAAATCTATGCCCCTCTTTATTTGATATATTCCTTAAGTATTGGTTTTGGTGGTGGGAGGTAGGACTCAAAGACATCTCCTTGTTTGGTATTTTCCATTGTCAGACATTTGAAATATACACTAAGAAGTCCTATATTATGTTTTTTTCTGCCATATTATAGCTTTACTGAGAATTCCTTTCAGTAAAACCTGCTGCTTGCCTGAGGGAAGTTCCCCTCCTGTCCTCTGAGAATCAAAGCACAGTGCTGAATGTGTAATTGGATCTTTGCTATGACAGGAAGATCGACTTTGTTATTGAGTTGATTTTGTACTTGTTCAATCTTACTGCTTGCTATTCTAAATAACTTTTTGTTTTCCTATTGCTTCTATTAATACTCTACCTCATTACCAGACTTCTTAAATTATTAAAAGAGAGTTCTGCTTAAATTCTTGTTTATAGCTCACTTTTGTACTTTGGCTTGTTTTGCCCTTTGCCTTCTTTAGATTTTGACAAATTACCATTGCTGTATCTACACTGTTGCTTTTGATAAGGGTTTTTATCAGCCTTGCTTTCTTCCATGAGAATGCTGTCAAAATTTTATAGTAGTTCTATATGAATTCCAATTTAATCCAGATACTAACTGAATTCAGAAAATATTTTTAGACTGTGTTTGTCTACATAATGTCCCTTCCCTGGCTGCATCTACATAGAACTTTCTCTGCCTTCTACAAATTCTGTTATTTTCCTAACTTATCATTCTCTCCCAAACAAATAATTATAGTAGTTTAAAGAACTTTATACCCTGTCATAAAAATAAAATAATTAATTGAAAAAATACTACTTCTTTGCAAGGGGAAAACAGTTTGTTTTAATTTGTCTCTGCTTTGCCTTTTTAGTTACCATCCAAAATCACCAGTGGGGCTATTTGTTATTTGATCTTGTCTAAATTCCAGATTTCTGAAGAAATTGTAGCAAAGACAAAAGATCTCATGAGTTTTCTATGCTTGGGCACAAATTATTACACTTCATTCTGTCCTGGGTGATCATCTGAACTTGGGCAAGGCTCGGATTGGGCTGTTGGGTCTAGCAGACCTCAGCTCTAAGTTATTGTCCTTTCCTGCAGTGAGGGAAGAAGTTTCAGTGAGTCTAATCTTAAATACAAAGAATAAAAAAGCTAAGAGGAACTTCTTGAGCTTTCAAAAACAGGCAAAACATTTGAACACACTCATTTTCTGTAATTTCAAGTGAGTCTTGATTCTGTCCTAGTTAGAAATAGGATACTGAGATTTGTTTTCTCACACTTCAGAGCAAGCTCACACTTGCTTTATTTGCACAAGTTATGATGTAAAGTGCCCCAAATAAGTTGGCCTGATAAAGAGACATTACTTTGCCATGCTAATCTTTCTTAGAGATATCCTTGTACCAAGAGGGCAGCCACAGGGACTCCTGAAATGACAGAGAATCTGTGGTTGGGAAAGATGACATTTGATCTTGATATCAAGTCCTTCTTAAAAATTGATGCGTAGTCTGGTATTTGAAACTACTTTTAGTTTTATGCTCCAGCCTACTTAGTTATGGTTCTTCTGTCTTTCAAACTGACATCCAATTTTCCATAAACCCTTTTGATTTCAGTAATTTGCTCCCAGATAAAAATGCAACATTCAGAAGGATGTGTTTGCAATTGATAAAAAGCATAATCTTCATTGAAGGTAAATAAAAGTAAACACAGAAAGAAAAGAATCCTGAAACAAAAGTGTTTGGTTTGAATGCAAGTATTTATCATTCCTCCTCTAACACTTTCTGTTGGATAGGAAATGAGAGGGAAGTCTACTCCCCTGAATTACCAAATGTATTAAACATATGCTTAATTGCTTTTGCTTTGCAGAAGCACATTCACAGTGGTTGGACCATTCTGTTGATAAATTTATATAATGCAGGATGAATAGACACAGCAACCTGATTGTGGACTAAATAAGCAGCGAGTCAAACCAATTATGTGCCACTCAATGTCAAAGAAAACTGTGCAGCCTTCTGTTTTTAATTGCAACTTACATTTAAGCTTTTGACTTTATGGATTTTGTCTACATATACCACCAGTGGTTCATTATATATTGCTTAGTTATTTGCTAGCATTTTTGTTGGAAAAAGCTAATGTAGAGAAAGCTGCTGGGCTTGCCTAGGTGAGGACATTAGAATTCTTGTGCTGTGACTGGTTTAATAAACTGTGTTTCTGTTTCTCCTGTCTGTTTTGCTGCAGAGCCTTTTAGTGCTTCTGTCTGGGTGATGATGTTTGTGATGCTTCTCATCGTGTCTGCCATGGCTGTCTTTATATTTGAGTACTTTAGTCCTGTAGGATACAACAGGAACTTAGCACAAGGGAGAGGTAAGATTTGCATTTTACTCAACTCCATGTCTATAAAAAAATCATGTACTTCCCATCCCTGACTCTCCATATTTTCAATTAAATGTAACATAGTAACAGTGAAATTAGCTATGAAACTGTTTATATTCTTCATTTAAAGTATGATTTCTTGAAGGCTTATATTCTCATGTTTACAATTCCAATTCAATGAAATAAAGACAGAGAGCAGAGTAGCTGGTATCAGAGTTTTATTCAGACAGTGTTTGATTAGTGCATGGCATCAGATGTAAAATGTCAACTTCAAAAAGCAGTGAAATATCTTCTACCCCTGACTATTACGAATTCATGACCAGTTCAGAGAAAGTTACCTAAAATCCTATGGTCTTCTGGACAGTTTAAAAAATAGCAGTTACATTGTCCATAGTTTGGTACAGTCCATGTAAAAAGTCAGATGAACTCCTAGGCTTGAAATGAGGCCCCTGGCAGAAAGGCATCGCTCCTTTCTGGGTGGCACCCTTGGTTACAGAACCTTCATTTTCCAAACACACAAGCTCTGTATTTGCTCTTTCTCAGTGAAAGCTGCACTTTGATTCAAGAGAGAGGGTTCCCTGTCTCACGATGCCCTCATCCTCCCATTTCTTAACTGACATTTGAGAGTGCAGCCTTTTAAAAAATTTCTAATTCATTCTTGCCTTGTTTCATAACAAGAGATCTTCCAGTTTGGTGAGCACAGTTCTGGGCACTATTAAAAGCAAATGATTTCTTCTAGACAATGGGTGGCTTGTTCCCTGAAAAAGTGGATTAATGTAATGTTCAGATAACGTTATTTTAATAAGATGCTAAATGTGTAACCTCTGCCTGAAATAAGCACCGTGTTAAAAGAGGGGAAATCAAAGGTGAATATAGACACTGGGGACCCAGGGATCTGGCTGTTCTTTCCTGTGCCACCTCATGTGCCTGAACTGATAATTTAGTGTGCTTACAGCTACAAAGACATGTTATGGCACTAGACTGTCCCAGCTTAGCTCTGAAGACTTGCCACAAATCCAGCTGTCATTAATTTAAAGCCTGGAATATTTAAAAAAAAACCACTATCATTTATCTTCTCTCATTTCCCTAGGAATATTTTGCAGGATGAAGCTCTGTGATAATACAATCTCCAGTGGCATAAGCAGAACTTTAGATTGCTCCCTTGGTATATAATTTCTGTAGCACTGTTGCTCAGAAAAACACACTTTATCTCTGTACCAGCTCAGTCCTTAATGTGACTAGAAGGTAGTTTCATAAACCAAAAGTCAGCTCCATTGTGTTTAGTTTACTGCACTCGATTTTCCTAGTGCTGCTGCAGAATAGAGCATAATCTAAGATGTAGAGCTTGACTGCATTGTGAAATATTTGCACTGCACTAGAGAGTATTTCTACTGAAATGAGAATATGCACTGAGTACACCCACTTAAGGGTTTATTATTTTAAGAATTATTGAATTATTATTAAAATAAATTACAGTTAAATGAATATCTAAACCTATATTTGTAATGTGCATCCCCTTGGATAAAGGGACAGGCCAGGGAAGGAGGTAAAGTTGCAGATTTCTGCATCAGAGCTTATTGACTGAATTGCAATGGAACTGAAAAAAGGATAATTAAAAGTAGGCCAAATGAGTCACAGTCAGGGGAGGCCTGTTTGTCTCCACTGAGGGTGCAGGGATTGTGGCTGATGAGCAATGTGTGATTGCATTGTACTTCCCTCGAGCTGGGTGAGAATATCTGCCCTTGCTGCTCACAGGGCTCTACAGATGAGGCTTTTGGAGTGGGTGATGACATTGCTGATCCCCTCCTGCCCTGTGTGAGCCTGGGGGCAGCGTGCTGGCCACTGCCGGCTTGGGGATGAATTAAAAGATGACCAAGAACAGAAATAACAAAAATTACAGAATGGCTTAGCTGGGACAGAATTTTCCCTGTACATTTGGAGCCACAGAACTGACTCTGAACATGTGAGGCAGGCAGAGCCTGGCTTGCTCCAAATTCCATGTCTATACAGGTAGCTCCTTTGTTCTGTCTTTCTGATTCATGCTCAGAGTACAAAGGTGCTTAAAAGTAGGTGACACATTCACACACTTTGATCTTAAAAATGATTACATAATGTTCAGAAAACATAATGTTGGATGACTGGAGATGATAAAAATAATTTGGGTAAGAAAAGTACTAGAATTGAATCATTAAGACTTAAACCTCCAGTTTTCCATTTCACATGTCTGCTGGCACAGAAGACTGACAGGGCAACATTGTGGCACATTTCTTCCTTCAGGAGACATACCAGCCTGCTTCTCCCTCAAAACCTCTTCTTTCCATTTTCATCTTAAAAATTTTGAACCATATGCCATGTAGAAAAATGTTGAATTATATTTTAAAAATGTGGAAAATGTTCTCATTGCAATGGAAGGTAGCTATGGTAAATTCTTTGATTATATTGGGAGTACAGTGAATAGATACTGAAATATTTTCTAACCCTGTCTCTGGGACCAATGGGTTGTCCCTGCACAATATACTGGCAAGATTTAATTTAACTGCAGCTGAACTAACTGTTCCTTGCAATTGCAGATCCCCATGGACCATCCTTTACCATTGGAAAGGCAGTGTGGTTGCTGTGGGGCTTGGTCTTCAACAACTCTGTGCCTGTGCAAAACCCCAAGGGGACGACGAGTAAAATCATGGTGTCAGTCTGGGCTTTCTTTGCTGTCATTTTCCTGGCCAGTTACACTGCCAACTTAGCTGCCTTTATGATTCAAGAGGAATTTGTTGACCAAGTGACTGGGCTGAGTGATAAAAAGGTAGGTATTCAGCTCAAAAGAGGTCAGTGTCCATTCTCCATAATCCTTCTACAAATTTGTACTTCATGATAAAAACTCTGAGCAAGATAATGAACTAAAACTGGATGATTTCCTTCTGAGTGCAAGTGCAAACTTTACTAACAAACCTAACACCCAAAGCATGAAAATAGAAGTCTGTTTTCAAAATCTCTTGAGTTGCCTATTCAAAAGTAGCTGCATTAACTGAAAATTACCTTTATTTTGTGATAGAAATCAATAAGTGTTTGGTTAAACAGAATGCCTCACCAATGTAAAAAGCTCAAAACTTTTTGTGGGATATTAGTAATATAATTAATATAAAAAAGCTCATTTGCAAAATTATTGTGATAGATATGTACAAGGCTATTTGAAGGGTATGCTTTTGTCAAGTATGTGCCCAGTTGTTTGAAAATGAAACTAAATACTGATGTTAAGAAGAAATATTTAAATACAGTATAGCCCAGGGGAGAGCACAAAGGTTTTTTCTCAAAGGACAGAAAATACTAAAAACAAACCAAAAAGGCAACTTCTCAGCCTTGTCTGTTTTATTATTTTAACTGCTTCTTATGACCAGCCTTTGACTGATTTCCTGGCATATCAAAGCAAGCAAGGCTAGAGGAAAGATAAAAAGAAACAAAAAATGATAATAGTTTTGTTTTTATTAAATTGTGATGTCAAAAACCCTTTGAAAGAGCATGAAGATTGTTAAATACCCCTCTGTTTTAAGATAATATTCTTAGAAGAGACATAAATGGCATTCCCTCTTGGGGATAAAAGAAGATTTGAGAAATGTCTTTCTCCTGTTGGTGAGAAAGAACAGAGTGTTTTCCTGGGCCCCTGGGTTTGGCAGGATTTACCTTGCACCTGGCACAGCAGTGGGGCTCAGGTCTGACAGTGCTCCCTCCCCTTCCCCTCCTCGCTGGCTCTTTGCCATGGGGCTTGAAATGTCAGCTCTTGTTCTGTAGCTTTTGGCTAAGAGCTTCCTTAGTGTTGTCATTTTTCTTTTCTGACTGCTAAGTAGGATTTCATTTCCACAAAAAGCAAAATAAAAATAGAAAAATACTTGAATCACAAAATACCATCTGTTCTTGTGTGGTCTGCTGATCATTTATTTGATCTGCCACCTTTGTTTCTATTTTTTTGGTTTTTTAAACTTTGCTTGAAGCACATAGAGAAAAGTCAGGGAAGCCATGCCTTTTCTGATTAAATTAAATAAGTTGGAAGTCCAGAAGAGCAATGAACTATTTCAGAACATTCTTCTTTGTCATACATAGCTTTTGCCTCCTCCACAATCCTGATATTTCTTGGATTTTAAAAAAATCAAGCAGTTTGGGATAGATTATAGGAATGTAATCTGATTGATGCTCAGTATATTTCTCCCCTCTTTACCATGTTTGTACAGTTCAGTAGAGAATTCTGACCCTTGCAGGAAGCAAAGCAGTAGGCAAGGGCCAGAAATGTGGGTATAATCAATTTTGCATAATTAATACCTAAAAGTTCACTTAATTTAAAAAAACCCCAAAAGCAAAAAAAAACCACCCTAAATAACCCAAAATCCACTTCTGGGCTGGTAAATCAGTTTGTTATTCTTCTCTCCCACTTTTCCCACTGCCACACTTGGAGACTCAAGCTCTTCTGTCAGTGCTATACTGCCGGTGCAATAAAGGGTTTCCAGTTAGCGATACTGGGGTGATAGAAAAACCAGAAAAAGCTCCCCTCTCTCTGAGCAGCCATCCCTGACCCTCAGCATTCAATGCTGTCCCGTTCAGGAAGTGTGTTGCACTCTGTCAGCTGGTTCACCAGATTTGCTGATGTGATGATAATGTGTTATTTACACCTCAGTGCTTTAAAACCTCCTTAGAGTTTCCTCATCCCTTGAAATGTTGCTAATGAATTTGTGAGTGCCACGTCATCAGAGTGGCACCCAGAAATACATGGCACAGCGTGTACTGGAGTTAGGAGGGGTGGGTGTTCATAAACTCAAATGATTCAGCAAATGAGAGGAAAATTATATTTTGACATTCTTGTGTATGTAATAGATGTTCAAAAGCTTTGTCTTCATAAAAAGGTACAGAAAATGAGTTCAAAGTATCCAGCAAAGGCTGAAACTCGTGGCTTTTGTACTTTTGAGACCATTTGTGCCTATTTAATGCAATGAAAGAGGAAAAAATTGCTCAAGGAGGGTAGGTAGCCATGCACAGAACTGCCTTGCAGTGTTGATCTGCTGGGGTTCTGCCACACATAAGAATTGCCTCACGTGCATCAGCTTCTCTTCAACTTAGCAGGACACTTTAGTGATGCCACTTACAGGCTCCTTTTGGCAAGAGCCACTGTGCTCCTGTAGCCTTGGCTTTCTGCTCTGTGCCCTAGGGTGGCACAAGCTGTGCAGTCACCGAGAAGTGCCTGTGTGACAGCAGAGCAGCAGAGCCAAAGGCAGCGAGGATGGGCAGGCAGGGAGAGCCTCAGAGCCCAGCCCCTCTCACAGCCCAATCCCAAACCCTTCCTGTGCTTCCCCAGGCTGGGCAGGCAGGGAGAGCCTCAGAGCCCAGCCCCTCTCACAGCCCAATCCCAAACCCTTCCTGTGCTTCCCCAGGCTGGGCAGGCAGGGAGAGCCTCAGAGCTCAGCTCCTCTACAGCCCAATCCCAAACCCTTCCTGTGCTTCCCCAGGCTGGGCAGGCACAGCTGTCCCTGCACTGCAGCCACTGATGGTCGCACAACAGTCTGAGAGTGAGTGATAGCTGTGTCTTTGTAGGATCACAAGTCAGAATGCCAGGTTCCTATCTGGTAAAAGAAGAAAGGAAAAGGGTTCAAAGAAGGGTTTGTCACTCCAAATGAGTTGTAATTCCTGCTATCAGCAGGAGATTATTTACTGTTTTCTGCTATTTTAGTAATGTTTCCCACAGTTCCTTGAAAAACTCCAGAACAATAAGAAACAGCTACTCTCAACACCAACCTTTTCAGGCAAGCAGGTCAATCTTTAAATGAAGTCAGTATGTAATGTTTCTGTAAGATCACTTTGCTGGCTTGATGAAATTTCCAGTTTTATTAAGGCATATAGAAAAAAATAAAAGCAAAAGACTGGAGTTCCATTGCCATATGCTAGAGTTCTGTCAGGTGGCAGAGCAGGAGGATACAAGTAGATCCCTCCACAATGATTCAAACAAGGAGCTTCTGTATTCAGTTCAGTAATTTTGTCCACAGTTTAAAAGATGAGCATTTCATGAAATGTCTAGGAAGAAAATGATTTCCTAGAAAACATGATGTGTTTTGTTTCTCCTTGTGGGACTTTAGGGAAAATGAATATATGTAGAGCCTTGATTTTTTTTTTCCTTGTCTCTTGTCTGCCGCACAGATCTTTGCTGCAGTCAGAGACAGTGACAGCCCTGTGTGCTTCTCCAGCACTTGATAGTTCATGGAATATAAGTTTAATATTATTGATGAAAACTTTATTCATCTCAGATATGAGTGCAGTGTTAGCAAAAAGATTTAGACCTCTTTCTTCTTTACAAGCAGTCTGTGAGCAGGCAGTAGTAGCAGATGATGGTTTCAAAAAATAATCTCCTTGTGCATGATAAAATTTGTTGGTTGGTGCCAAGAAATTCCAGTCTGTAGATGGGATTTGGAACTATTAATCTGCTTTTAACTCTGTGACTTTTGAATGAACTTGGGCTTTTTGTTCATCCTTCTTTTTTGCAGAAATATTTTTGTCTTCCATGAATGTTGAATTTGAACGGATGTGTTAATTCTTTCAGCTATTCCTATGAGAGGAAGTGCCTCCCAACATCCCAGATTCATATGAATGTTCTTGAAAACTGAGACTATTCAAACCAAACTCCTTTTTGAAATTACAGAATACTCCACCATAACATCCCTGCTCCCCCAATTCCCCTGTCATACAGGGAAGTGAGCTTGCAGAATGCTCACCACAATGACTTCCCAAAAAATTCCAGCAATAGAAGGAGAAGCAAGTCTTACAGGCCATGAAATTAACAGTGTTTCTTTAATTATTTTTTCCAGTTCTATTGAAAGGCAAATTTAGGAGACACATGAAACCATCTCTATACCTCAGAGATACATTATCTCTAGATTTAATTAAAGTTGATAGCGAGCTACATTTACTTCAGTAGAATCTCTGGACATATATTTAAAAGCAGGTTTTGTTTCAGTGCTGCATAATAAACTCAGAAAGGGAGATAGCAAATATAGACTAGAATCATGAGTAGTGTACAGTGTAATTTTGGTGCATGGGTCAATTACTATGTGTAAAAGTAGTAGCAAAGTTATAATTTAAACAGTAAAGCTCTGAAAAGGGAAAATGAGGAAAGTAAGACATCTGTTAGCTAAACAAATAGAGAAAAATAGAGTTCATTCCTTTATGCTTTGTCAAAATATGCTTAATTAAAATGAAGCATTTAATTGTAGTTCTGAAACAAGAGAATGGTGTTGCAGCAATAATTTCATGGTCAAGGTTTGATGGAACTGAAAATACTCCCAGTTTTTATATAAACCCATTTGTATTCTCTTAGCAAATTGGCACTGGATCTTGGGAATTCTTGATGCCCTGAGACCAAATGTTAAAAAGAGAAATATTCTGTATGGAGCCCCAAAGGAGTCAGCAGCTGTTTAAATATTGGGCATCTCTTGCAGCATGGGATATATAGATTGCTTTTCTAACTTCAACAATAAAAACAGAGTGCATTTTACTGTGGAATTTATGGGTGACTGCTTTTATCAATGCTCAATTTGATTTCCTCATTAGCCTATAGTTCCTCTAATTTGAGTGACCTTTTTCATTTATTTCTTCAAGAGACATTTTAATCCTAAATTTTCACTTGGGTTTTAAAAGTAGATGTTGAAAAGGTGCATATAAATTTTTCAGGTCTGTTAGCAAAAGTTTATGTGAGATTATTTGAAGGAGTGCAAAGTGTGAAACCTGAATATGCCCTGAGCTATTGCCATTCCTTTGCAGAAGGACCAGCCCCTGGCTGGTTCATCTGTGCTGATGCAATAGTGATAGAGAGAGTAAAATTGTAGAATAAACCTATTGCCCTCAAGCAAATGGTTCATAGTTTTAAATAGTGGGGATGAACAGGGACTAGGATTATAGGTGTGAGAGCTCCAGAAGCCCTTCTCATATCAAGCTGTGTAGTTGCTGAGCCCCTGTGGGAGCTGCAAGAGCTTTAATTCCCCTGCAGTCATGGGTGGAAGGAAACTCCCTCACCCTGCCTCTCCCTGGCACAGCTTCCTGCAATCCCTGGCACCCTCCAGAGCTGGGGCATTGGGCTCGCTGTCAAGTACTGCAAATGATCCTTTTCCCATCTTCCTGATGGGATCACAATGTCCCAGCTGAGATGGAAATGTGAAAATTACTGTCAACAAAATACTCTTCCTTTGGTTGCAGTTTATGAGTGTATTTGGCTTCCCTAGAGAGATGTTGGCAGCTGAGGATCTGCTCCAGTTTCTGCTATCCTGCCCTAGTGCAGAGCATGGGAGAGGGTCACATTTGAGTGGCAAAATGGAGCTGGTTTCACTTTGGATGTAGATTAGGTTCAATTAGTGTGAAGACAGCTTCTGGTATGACAGACCTGAATTAACCCACAGCATTTGTCTAGAAGAAATTTGAGGCAACTTACACAATTTCTGTCCTTTTCAACCTGAAATTGCCCCTCTTCACATTTTAGATGGCTGAAACCCTTTGCTTATGCCCTTTATCTCTAGTTTCAAAGGCCACATGATTATTCACCTCCTTTTCGGTTCGGAACTGTCCCGAATGGAAGCACTGAGAGGAATATCCGAAACAACTACCCTGATATGCACCTCTACATGACCAAGTTTAACCAAAAGGGAGTTGAAGATGCCTTGGTCAGCTTGAAAACTGGGTGAGTTTTTTTCCCCATGGCTTTTAAAGAATGCTGTAAACTTTTCAGAAACAGAGAACTATTGATCTGTACTTGCTGTGGTGCTGAACAGACTGGTGTCAGACTGCTGCGTGGTACATGGTGTTTTTGTTTTTTCCAACTGCACTGTACAGTTATCAAAAAGGAAATTGATTGACTGTGATTTCTATGGTTGTTTTAAAATTACATGGTAGCTTCAGTGTGCTATGAGAAGTAGTTTCAAAGGGCAGAATTAATGTTTCTTAAGTTTGAAGACAGTACAGTCTCTTGTTATCTTTGCAGCGCTGCCTAATCCTGCTTCTGACAATCTTGGTAAATAATCTGGTAAATATTATTGTCCTTCTTTCTTAAGACCTGAGATTTAGACTTGAGTGCCATCCATCCTTTTCTCTCTGAAGTAGCCCAATCTGCCTGGTTGGACAAAGAGACAAATTTCCATTCTTAATTCTCCAAAGGTATGAGTGACTCATTGCTCAGTGATAATTACTCATCAGGGTGGCAGGAATCTGCAAGCTCTAAACATTTAGGCTTGATAACAACATGATTACATTTTTTAATAATACTGTAATAATAATAATAATTTATCAATACAGTTTTTTTGGGTTTTGTTTTGAAGTGAGATGCTACTTTAGTGGGTTTAAGTTTATGTACTCTAAGGGCTGTTTCAAAGAACATCTTTCCTGCTGTTATTTATGGTGAACACAGAACATGTTTCTTCCTGTACTAAAAGACCATGTTACTTTTGATCCTTTTTGGGGAACTGCTTATCCTTTTAATTTTTACTCCTTTCTGCCAAACTTGTATGGGAGTGTAATGTATTACTTAAGCAAAACACCTTGAAATCCCAAAATCTTTCCTTAGAGTGAACATTCCCTTCTTTAAAAAGTTATCCTTCCAGCTGTTTCCTTCTCTTCTGGACTCTGCCCTCATTTCTCCAGGCATTCTCAGCTGGCACTTCCCAGGCCTGGTTTGTCCCATCCCAGGACAGATGTGGAACACTATGGGAGATCAGCCTTGCCCAGGGCCTTCCAAACTGCAGCTCCTGCTCTGACCAAGCCTGTGCCAGTTACATTTCCTGGGTGATAGCTGAATTATGAGTTAGATAGACAGCTGGATCCTACCATTCCTGCTGAGAATTTTTGAAGATGTCCTGATTTCAGCCATTTTTAGGACTTTTTCTGTTGGATGGACCGTTTATTTAGGGGATGAATACTGCTTGTACTTTTCACCAACTATTTGTGCTACTGAAAGCCCTGAAAAACTGCTGTTAGCTTGAAAATCAGGCCACTTGTCAGACACTTAAGTGTGAAAACAGGGGGGGCAACCCGACTGCAGGGCTGTTCAGGATGTTCATAAAACTCAGGCTGGCTGCTCCTGGGCCAGCTGATGGTCTTCCTCAAAAGCTTTACTCCTTTTGACAGCATCAGCTACTCATTTTTGACAGATTCCTTTTCCTCTGCTGAAGTTTCTTTCCTCTGTTAAGTGATTTCTCTGTGTAGACACCCCCAGGTGTCTGCCTTGCTCCCCTTGACTGGTACTTCTGTAGCAGATGGTACAAATAAACTTCTGGGTCAAGACAAGTAATGCTACCTCCAGCTGTGCTCCTTGGGATTTTGTCTGCTGGCACCTGCAGGGTTGAACAGGAGGGTGTCAGCTGCTTTCAGACTCATAGTCTTCAAAAACAATATTTCATTTTATCTGCCAGACTTCCTATTCTTCAGCATACAGAACTGTATTTTCTTTCTCTCCCCCTCATGATTTCATTGACCAAATTTTTTTCTCTTCCATGTAAAATTTGCCTTTTCATCTTTAACTAGATTTCATGAGGTCTAGTTGAGACATCTTTAACTTCCTTCCCTCCCTGATTCACTGGATTCCATGACACTTAGTACATCTGGTCCCATGGAATCTGTGTTTCTATGGGTGTTTCTTGAGGGTGACTCATCTCTTCTTCCTCAAACTGCTTCTGCTTCCAAACAAATACATAATTTCTATTTTCCTCTTCAGTGTGTGTTCTGTTCACCTTATTACAGCTAATTTGTCTCTTTTCATCTTTATCTTTTTTCCAAAACTATTCCTGTATTTTATCTTTTTTTAAAATTTTGTTTTTGATTCTCATCCTTGGGGATACAGCAAGCAACTTTCCTTATGCATGGTAAGACTTTCTACTTCTGCACAGCTTTTTGAAAATGAGCTGTCTGATAATTTTAGTCATAATCTATAGACTTAGAAGGACTTGCAAAGACTCTGGTTGATAATTGCTGCTGTGAGTTAAAATAAATATGAACTGTGTTATCCCTGAAGAGTGTTTGTTTAACCTGCATTTCCAATCTCACGTTAAAAACTGCTTTTGCTTAATTGAAGACATGAAATTTAGTCCCTTTTAATTACTTTTGTATAGCATTTTATTCTAATTTCAGGATGCTAAAAATACCAGCAATGAACCAATCCTTAATGACCGAATAATGCCATACATGTGGCCCTTGTGATCTAAATAGAATGAAATGATAAAGTAGCATCTTGTCACAGTTTGGTCTGGTTTTGCTGTATCTCAAACAAAGTCTTTTGATCAACTTTAATTAGCATTAACATCTTGAGATGTATTGGAAATATCTTGATCTTTGAGAGCACTGTGGTTAATACATAATGTTATTGAGTTGAACTGGAAGGAGAAAGCAGGTAGAAGACAAACAAAATTTGAGATGCACAGTTTGGAGAACAAATTAAAAACCAAAATGCTGTGGTGTTCATTTTTTAAAATCTTGCATTCTTTCAAGAAGTGCAAAAACAGCAGCTTCAAGCCACTTGCTAATGTGGCCAGAAAAGGCCTTAGGAGGAAAGAAATATGGATAGTAATATGTATAAAATAAATTGTATTCCTGCCTTTATTTCCTGATCAAGTGTAAGGGTTAGGTAAGACTTGTGTGGAGTGTTTCTGGACATGCAGAGGTGAGTGTGCTCACAGCTGTGTCTGGGAAGCCTTGGAAGCATACCCAGCCCCTTTCTGATTTCATCTTTGAGAGGTGAAGCTGGTACTGTTTCAGAAATTAATGTACAAGGAAAGCATCTGCCTTTGTTTTTTTAATTAGAACAAGCAACCTCGCTACATGGGCAATAGGTTTGGACCTATCTTGTTCAATTAGCATCAAAAATGTTTGAGATCATCACCTGAAAAATGCTGCAGATCAAAGTGGAAATGACATTTTTGTGTTAGTCTACACTGACATTATACCTGCTCCCTCAGGTGAATCCCCATGGGGGGTTCACTACAGTTTGTTCATGAATGCTTGTTGCCATCAGGGGTGAAGTTAAAGTTATCAGCTTTATTGGTTTTTCCTCTTTGATACAAAATCAACATTTGTTTCTGAAAAGATCTTTAAAAAAAGGCTCAGTAATATCCATTTCTTGTCACTAGGGTCTTATTTCTGAGAGTCACAGATGTATTTCTCAGGAACCTGCTGAAACACCATTTGAGCAACAGCAGAAGTTTATTAATTAGATGTGTCAGTTTGCAACCTGGCCTGTTAAAAATGAAGGTCTTGTTATTGAACTACTGCTTAATAATTTTCAAAATGGGAAAATATTGTCCTTCCTTCAATGCAGTTTGCTACTATAAGCAATCTTGATCTTACAAGCTTGTCAAAAAGTGTATTTGTGTTTTGCACTAAATTTCATACATTTAAGGTGGTCCACATGTGCTGTGCTATGTGCAGAGCTTGGGATTGTTCCTTAGGCAGGACCAAGCAGCTCAGGGCTTCTGTAGGGTTTTGTTCCTTAATGAGAACAGAAATGGCAGTTGTTGCCCTGGGCACTGCTCAGAAGAGCAGAGTCTGTGAGGCATCAGCTGATGTGTTCTTGGCGGGAGCGTCTGGCTCTGCCACAGCCATGGAGGCTCCTCTGAGCTCTTGAGATGGTTATTGATCCCATACAGCCTCAAAAACACACCACAAGCATTTCTGTCCATTCTGCACTTAATTGATTTACATGTCTAGAACCCTCTGTACTAGGGAGACAGATCCTATTGATTGTGCTTCTTGAGGAGAGAATAAATTCCCAAACAGGGAGTTGTTAATAATTGTGTTATATTTGCAGCGGCTCTTTGGGTGTGCTTCCTTCTGTTTGCCTGCCTATATTTTTCCTGAAGAGATTATAGTTAAAGAATACCATCTTTTTGCAGGAAAAGCAACCTTCCAGTTGCAGTTCTCTGGTGTGGGTTGTATGAGCTCATGCTCTTGAGTTTGCACGCAGTGTTTCTATTTGTGGCTGTAAAACTGTCAAGAGTAGAAATTGCAATGGCAATAAACTGGAAATGCAGTTCATGTTCTCACCTTTGCTCCAGCACATCTGCAGTGGCATATAGTCTGGGATTTAACTGCTAATGCCTGAAAAGAGAAAATGTAATTGGGAGAGGCTCTTTTTACTGTAGGGATAACATGGGAAATGTTTGCTTGCCTGTTGCCCATCACTTCCTTTCAAGGGAACTGCAGGGATTAATCCCTGGTGTTCCCCAGGCCAGCAGCCCCGTGTGCAGCTACAGATCCCCTGGCTGTCATGAATGCTTTACAGCTTTTATTGCCAGCCACAGCTGTGACTGTGTGCTCAGGGATTTGATGCTAAGTTTACTTGGGACTTCATCTGCCTTCCTGTTAAAGAAAGCCATCTTGTGTTGATACACCTCAACTGAATACCTTATTCCCACGTCCTCTCTGACATGCTGATGGAATTACAGAGCTGCTTGGAAAGGCTGCTGTGCTGTCAGTGTGTCTGCAGTGCCACAGCAGGAATGGCCTCAGCTGTGCTGGGTTATCAGATGTGAAGGGTTACATCCCCATGATTTATGAGCTGCCCCTGAGGAGCTGCTCTCAGGCTGTCTTGGGCTGTCACTTTGACAGGGACACGTGATGCTTGTACCCTCAGCATCCTTTAATGACAAGTTATAATGCCAGCAGAAACACCTGGAAGCATCAAACTGAGCAGTGCAAATGGCATGAGGAGTTATTTCCTCCCTGCAAGCCCACTCTCCCATGTGGAAAGAACATGATTATTAACACAGACATTTATAGAATCTTATGGCACTAGGCAGAGAGAGTACAGGAGAAGACCCCAGAAGGCCCCAATGGCCTTTTAACCCCATCTGTGAGTTTATTGGCCTGAATTGGATTTTTGTTGTTCTCACAGTGATTATAAATTATCCAATTCACAGCTTCACACACTCTGTTATTTGTTGAACAAATACAACCAGGTCAGAGGCTGAGCTGGCAGCTTCTGCAGCATGGCACAGGCATAACCAGGAGGCAAACATCCCTGTTTCTGTCAGCTGCAGCACAGTTGGGATTGTGCCCAGCAGGTCCTACTGCTAATTAGGACTGCCAATTATAGTAGTGATGTGCCTAAAGTTAAAATCAAGCCCAACTTGTCTTTTAGGCAGCCAGCTGACATCTCTCCACTTCAATGCAAAGCCAATTTCAATATTTTCTTTCTAGTTTTACAGAAAAATTGTCATCAAAATTTTCACCAGAGGAAAAACTTCCTAGTTTTTGTTCTTGCTGTGGTTCATACCTTTTCACCTCAAAAGAGGAGGGCAAGCTGTGAGAGAAATAGTCTGTTTGAAAGAAAAATTATATATTTTAATTTTTCAATAAAAGCACAAATTCTTCATTGTTCTCATGAGGATATAGCAGCTTGCAACCAGAGCTCACAGAAATGTTTAAACCTTTAACCAAATTTTCAAGAATTTACCAGGGATTGTTAACTCTGAAGAGAGTTTGAGGGAGAAAGCAAAAGGCAGCATGAGGTACCTGCAGTCATAATCATTTATTGCTTGCAACCCTCCAGGATACCTGTTATGACACGTGAAGAGAGAGCACCATGTGTGGGTGCTCTCATCATGTAAACACAGGGGAAACATCTAAGTCAAAGAGAACTGAACAAAGATCCTGAACTACCTGGAAGAGCCAGATGTTTGCTGTGCTCCAGGGTGTCTGCTTATCACTATCAGTTTTGACAGTAAGCACTAAATTATTGTACAAATACAAATACACTTATAACTGTCTGAAGGAGCTAGAATGTGAATAATGGTTTCCTTCCTGACCTTCTGTAAAAAACATCTCTGCCAAACAGTTTGGCCCACTCAGGATTTTCTGTCCTGGCTGACCAAGTTCAGACAACTTCAGTCAATAACTTCATTTAATTTGGCATCAAATGGCCAGGGTAACTTAATTTCAATTTATGTTATGATGCTTTTGTGGTGCTTTAATCTAATATATGTTTCAGTGATCACTCTAATGTTCGTTTTGGCATTGTGCTCTGCAGGGAATTATTTCCAATGGATGTTCCAGCTGTAGCCACATGAGCTAAGAACTGGAAAGCTGGTTTGCAACTGGGCAGCTGCTGTCTATGCTAGAGGGCTGCAGAGATGTGAAAACATTTGAATTTGCTGTTCCATCTAGGAACATTTTGCAGAGGGATCTCTTCAGTATCAATTCTCAAATCTAGTATCTTAAAAGAAGTGTGTTGCTGAATGGGCACAGCTTTCCTGCTTTTACTGCTGAAGTGAGCAGAGTTCAGCACTACAGGATGCCAGCGCAGACATAAAGATTCCTATGGCATTTCCACTCATGGCAGGATTTTCTGGCATCAGTTTCTCCGATGGCTGATTCCTGTTTCCCCATAATGTGCTGGCCTTTCAGGAAATGCAGTTATTCTCATATTCTTGTGATTCTTACATTTTTGGGAATTTCTTCCTGGTCAGAAGATAGCTTCTTTTTTGCTATTTTTTTTTTTTTTTTAAAGAAAGAAAAACTAACGGTTCTGTTTCTCCTGTTCACCTGATGCATAGAAACTTGCCTCTGGGGGGGAAAAAGAAAATGATAATAATTTATTTCCAATTCTTTTACTCAGTACCTGAATGCTTTTCTGGAGTTTTTTTGATTGGCTTTTTTTTTTTAAGGTTACTTCCTTTGTCTGCATTAAAACTTTTTTAGGTAATGCTGTTATCTATCTAATATCTGTAATTATTACAAATAACCTGAAAATAAAATAAACAGATGGAAGTAGCTGACCCTTATTATCTTCAGAAGCTATTCCAAGTTAGTCTTCGTTTCATTTGGGGTTGAGATCAGGTACTTGGTGAGCTGTGCTGAATTTATCCTTCATTATGCTATTGTAACTGGGACAAAACCTTTAATCTAAAAATATATTCCCCCCACTCAGCTCTTCAAATTTTGTGTTTTGATAAACTGATGCGTTGCAAAAACTTCTTGGCTTGGCTTCTGAGATGTGAAGTGGGACAATCTTCCATTGTATAAATTAATCATAAAGGCACACTAAATTTTCCATTATTTTGTTGCTAAGGGAGATGTTTCAGGGACTGGGAAGGTGGTTGGGCAGAGGGGTGGTGGATGGGAGCTCCTGTGAGTGAGGAGGGTGAATGTGCCCATTCAGGTAACCACAGCCAAGGGAGATTCTCAGTGGATTCTCTGGCAGCTGGGATTGCCCTGACAGGCGAGGTGAAGCCTCCACAACCTCTCATGGTGGTGTTAATGTCTGTCAGAACCTGCTCTTTCAAATTTTATGTCTGTGTTTCCTGTGTGAAGATTGAAGTGAGGATAGTTTTAGCTGGGAGGAAAGCTGAAAGCTCGTCCCATGCTCATGGGTTCATCATTTAACTGGGTTATACTTGCTGACCTGCGTTGTTGCAGGAGTGGTTGTTCAGTTTTCCCCTAATGAATTGGCAATATCAAGATGTCAAGAAATCCACTCAGTGTGTGTGAAGTTCAGTTCTGTGAGGAGACATTTGAATATGTACTGAAAGATAAAGTCACTGCTAGTGATGAAGTGCATCAGATAAGCTGAAATGCATTTTAGTCAAAAATGTGTAAGAGAAATCAACAGTCCTTCATGCTAAAGGTTAAATATCTGCTTTAGCTCCAGCAGCATCAAAGTGTCCCTTTAGAGACTTTCGTGGAAGCCTCATCTTCAGAGCAGCATTCTGTCCCTTTGATTGCTGTGTCATTCCACAGTGACCTTTCTGCACTGGATCCCCAGGACACAGAGACACAAATGATGCTGTCCCTCATTGTTCACTCTTGACATACTTTATCTCTTCTGTGGAGAAAGAAGGGGTGAAATGAAAGTTTGTGATGTAAATCCATCTGATCTTATAGACAGTATGTTTGAACTTGCTGCCCTCCCAAAAAGGGAAGGCTATTGATGATTTCTAAGCTTATATTTAATCCAGCCTTGAGTGTACACCTTTGTTTTTTTTCCCCCTAATGTCACTGTAGTGTCACTGAGCAGGTTGGCATTTTTGATTACTTCTCATTCTATCAAGAGAACAAAAGCATTGAAGGATCATGTAGTTAGTTAAGGAAGCAAAAGATCATTTTTCAATTGTGTTATACTTCTGTTGTTAAGGGAGAAGTGACTAATAAGGGAGAATTTGCCTTGTCTTCCTTTTCAGTTTTCATCATAGAAATTTTATGAAAAATTGTGCCAATAATAAAGATGGGGAAAATTATAGGGAAGCGTTTTCAACTTTTCTGAAATTGCTTTTCTGTACCTTTTTCCCTAACTTAAACGTTCTCTATGCAGGCAGTTTTGCATGTGTGCAGAAATGCTTGAGAATCAGTTTTTGCAATAGCTATTCTGATTTTTCAACTCTTAATCCTTTTTGATTTTGATAAATGTTTAGTTATGGGACTGTCCACACTTATTTTTCATCTCCCACTTCAGATTATTACATTCAGTAATGCCCTTTTGGGTTTTTCTAGAACTATTCCAATTCATGATTTCATAACACCTGATGTTCTCTGATGCTGTGAGATAAAATCCTCCCCACCTTCTTCCCCCTTGGTGCTTGCTCAGTGATGAAGGACATTTGCCTTTGTAGTCACTGTTGTATAAATATTCCAAACTGTTTATTTTTCCTTCTGGGCAGGGTTATTGTGGTAGTTCTGAGGAAGTTTGCAGACCTGCCTGTTGCTCAGATGAATCACAGCTCTGTAGTTCTGCTGCCCTGCAGTGCCTGGAGGTGCCTGGCCTGTTTGACCAGCTCATGGCAATCATGAACCTCCTCTCACATTCCAGCTTTGCTAGCTCTCTCTCAGCTCTCCAGTATTTCTTACCAGTTTTGTTAAACCTCCACAGTGTGGCAAAGCTTTTCCCTCCCAGCTGTGGCTGCTCTGAGCTGGCAGGTTATTAATTGTTCATTTGTACGTGTCTGAGGCTTGCAGGAGGCTCTGAGCCTCTCTGGGCGCGCGGTCCGTGCTCGGTGTGTGGATTCTGTTCTGTAACCTCAGCAGCAGCAGCAGCAGCGTGCTCAGCTGTGCAGCACCCTGCAGCTTTGCTGCTGCAAGAATCAACACCTGGGGCTTGCCAGTCTCTGCAGAAAGAACAGGGAGAACTGGAGGTCCAGGCTTCCCAGTCCTGCCTGGAGAATGACAAGGACTGGCTTCTGTATGCAGCAGTGCCCGTCGTGCACCCAGCCTGGCTTTTCCATCAGGAACAGCAGCTGTGGCTTTCCCCACACAGACATGGCAGGAAGGAAAGTCTCTGTGTTCCCAGCAGCCTTCTGGCCTGCACACATCCCTGCCTTGCCTTCCTCTAGGGCTGATCTTGTTGCCAGCTTTGCAGACAATTCAGAAAGGGTCACATTTTTGGACTTGCCCAGATTTTGCTGTCTCCATTTTTGGAAAAACTAATTGAGAAATGTTTATAGTTTGATATCTGAGAGTTCTTAAAAATTTGGAATTCCAGAAATTCACCTCCTAGTGATGGAAGAGTGGGGTGCCCTAAAATCTAAGTGCTTCATTTAGGGCTTGTTCCTCCCTGCCCACGCTGCAGGGATACGGAGTGTTCTGGAGCTTTGCAGGAACAGTACTTCTCTAATCAGTGCACAATGAAGATATGATTAAGCCTTGAGAGATAAGAGTTATGTTGGAAATGCAGAAAATATATTCTGAATATAAGTTTGTATTTGTGGACACCAAGAGTTTTTCAGGGCAATCAATTTTTGATTTACAGTTAAGACATTGGGCAGTGACTGACAGCAGAACCTTCATCTCTCAGCATCTGTCAGGAAAGTACCTCATGTTTTTAAATTGATTTGTGTAATGGGATTTGTCGTGACCTTACAGAAGTAGTACAGGAAAAAGTCCTCAAAAGTAAAGCCTTCTGCATCCTCTGAACCTTGTTCCATGTGTGAGCACTGCACTGGTCCCAGACTCCTGGGAAACTGAGGAGCTGCTGCCACAGCAAGTGAGTGAAACTCTGACTGTGCTTCGTCTTTCTGTCCCAAGGTTTTACTACAGTGCTCAGTAACTAAGGAGGCAAACTGCATGTGAAAAATGTAATTTCTGAGGTAGCACAAGGCTTTTGCCCTGGAGTCTTTAGCAAAGAGATCCTTTTCCTTTGTATTTCTGACTGAGACTGTTTTGACAGAAGAATAGCTGAGTCTTTATGCTTTCTCTGTGTTTAACAGCATGTGTTTTATGTGCTTGCATTGCAAAACTATAAAACCCAGGATAAATAGATGACAAATTCCAGAGTGTGTTTTAAGCTGTCTGGTTGCAGCAGTGTCTGTACCCACGGAGAGAGCAACACCTCCCAGTCCCTGAGCTGTGAGCACCCTCTGAGAGGGGAAAGTCCATCCTTCCCCACAGGTTACTGCGGATGTCAGCGTGTGAGGCTGGGCTGTATTGGTTTTGGTATTTGCCTGCTGTGGATCAGAGAAGCTACAATATCCTCAGGGTACAGCAAGCAGGTTTGTGGGGTTTTCTTCCACTGTGAGCCTACCCAAAGGACACAGATTTTTGGTTTTGCTCTCTGTACAAGCACAGATTGTCTCTGAAGCGCTGTATCAAAACCCATCATTTAGAAAACTCTGATCTTATGTTGAGGCCTGCAGGCTTGGGCAGTGCCACAGCACCTGCTTGGATCTTTTGAATTTAATTACCCCCAGTGCTAGGTAGCCATCCATATTTTATTTATGGATTGAATTTGTGACATCGCCTACCAGATGTTTAATGATTTTCTGTATATTAAATTATCCATTTGAAGGAATAAGGAAACCAAATTTTGAGCATTGGTGGAGCTAATCTAGCTTTTAACCTGAAGGTTGTACCAACTGAATTTTAGGAAAGAGGGGAAAAACAAAATAACTGATGGCCCAACTATTTTTTTAATGGTTGCATGTACCACCTCTACGCTGAATTAGCCACTTCACTAAATTTCAATTAGATGACTCGAATGGTGACTGTTGACATAAATAGCCTTGAAGGAAAGAAGTAAGGAACAGTAATTTCTGGAGTAATAACAGGAGCTTCACTTTCTCATGACAGCAGACAAAATCCAACAACTTCATTCTCTCCTGGTATTCCTCTTGGTTTAATATGAGATAGACATGGGTTTCTTTAGTGCCACATTTTTGGTATCTGATTTAGAGTTCTGAAAAAGTTAAGGTTCTATTGATTGATTATTTACGAATAAACTTTGAATTATGATATGCATGAAATCTTGTTGAGGCTTTTTTTCTGTCAGTAGTCAAAATGTGATGTGTCTAGGTCTTGCTCCATTCTGTGGCTATAAATAAAAAGCTTTATCAACATAAACTAAGTTTAATAGCAAGTGTAACTCCAAAACTTCATAGCAAGAGAATTCACAACTGGTGTACCCTGATATATAACTGAAGCTGATGCTGTTGTACCTGTTTGTGCCACAATGCATTTATTTTTATAGCTGCCTTTCCCTGGAGACAGGCCCCAGCTGCTGGTGGGCAGTGCAGTGCTGGGCTGGATCGTTTCAGCAGTGCTGCAGGGCTGCTCTGTGCACAGCCCCTGCGAGGGGCAGCGTGCAGGCTCCCCCTCCCCATGCAGCAAAGCCACTTGAGTGGCTGTGTCCCTCCTGCTCCTCTGGCTTCCTAGGGGATGCCCTGAGATGCTGGGAAGGGAGGGGGTGTTTCTGGGAATGGAGTGGCTTTGGTTTCCTGTGTCATTCAGGTGAGGCTGGAGCTGATGCCCCAACAGATTTTTGCTCTTGCTGCTGCTCTTGTGCAAGTAGTAAAGCCTTAAAAGGTTTTGGCTGCAGATGAGGGCAGTAATGCAAAATAAAGTTGTATCTGTTTCTTTTTGAAGTTTGCATATGAATTTCTGGCAGTATAAGAATGCCTTTTCTTTGAATGGGATGTGCTGCTGTCAAGTGATTGTCCTTCCCAATGGCCTCCTCCTCTTGCATGTGCATTTTCACTGCCTTCCTTTATGACACATCCATGCACCTGCTTTCTAACTTTCTTTACAGTGCTTCTGAGAAGGTGTTCCTGGAGGATATTGCTTCTTTTCCTTTCCTTACTGCATTTATTTTCCACTCCTGTTGTGTTCCCTATGTACTTTAGAGAATGGGATTATCTCATTCTTCCATTTTTAGGTAGATGGGGTAAAAGGCTTAAACTTTTTACAAGTTCTTTTCTTCCTGCTGTGCTTCAGAAACACAAATAATATGTTTGAAACTGTGAATCTTAAAGAAATATTTTCTATCATATTTAAGTGGGATTTAGGTAGCTTTATGAGATATGCCCCAGTATCTTTCTTTGTCTTATCAAGGACTTAACCTCTACCTTCACTGTTTATTTTTGGAAGGAGAAGTAAAACAAGGGCATACATGTAAAACTGGTGAACATTTTCAGTCTCCTTTAGTATTTTAAATAAATAAATTGTCTATTGTTGTTTCAATTCTAAGTTCTCTGTTGTAATTTCTGTTGGTTTTGGAGATCATTTCTCAAGATATTTATTATCCATACTGAGAGCAAAGATACAAAGATATCAGAGCAAGACATTCTGTGGATTGGTTTCTCCTGCTCAGTATTTTTTAACAGCATCCCTTAAAATAGAAATGCAAAACTATGTGTCCTACTTTCCCCTCACTAAAATAGATGCCTTTTGTTAATTTTAGATACAGCAGAGCAGGATATGTAATTAATGATATCAAAGAATCCATATGATAGTCAACAGGGTCCTAACATCAAGGACAAAAGAAGTCTGACAAAAGCTGTCCCTAATGATTTGGTTTGTAAAATGTTTTCTTTTATTTCAGGAAGCTGGATGCTTTCATCTATGATGCAGCGGTGCTGAATTACAAGGCTGGAAGAGATGAAGGCTGCAAACTTGTCACAATAGGCAGTGGGTACATCTTTGCCACTACTGGCTATGGGATTGCTCTCCAGAAAGGATCACCTTGGAAGAGACAAATTGATCTTGCCCTCCTTCAGTTTGTGGGAGATGGTAGGGACCAGGCTTTTTTCCTTTCTTTTCTTCTTCTATGTATGTGCAGTTAATTCAGTTTTAGTAGCTCTGAGCCTGCTAGTACTGTTCTCTTGAAGTCTTTAAAATTAAAAAAAAGGTAAAACAAAGTAAAATTACTTCTTGGTGCTGAGACAGGAGTTCTCTTGCACTCGATTCTAGCTCACTTCACCGCCAAGGGCACCGGCATCTATTTCCAGAAAGTGTTTTCATATACATCACAAAGTAAATCTGGCCTAAATGTTAGAGAGCTTTTATACATTTATTTATTTCCTTTAGTTTTGTCTCTGAGCAATTCCTTCATAGATGAGTTATCTTTCAGTATGACTGTTCTGCTATTAAAAAGTGTTTAGCTCAGTTCTGAACTGATGTGAGTGATCCCTAATCTAGGATGGATTTGTTTAGACTTCTGGTAAAATAATGCCTATGAAATTGAATTAGGGTGACTTCTTTCATTGTACTTCAAACAAATATTTTTCATTCTAACACAAAATAGAAGAACTCTAGGTTCTTTAGGCACTTCTGCCTTGCAGGAGAAAGCTTGCTGCACATCTCTGATATATTTGAAAACAGCAATGATGACTCAATCTCCACATAGGGTTTGAACTCCTTTTTGATTCTGGAAAGCTTCGTGTTTCACCTGTGCAGGCAAATAGAAATGTGGTAATTAAAAATTTTCTGTGGCATGATTAAATCCTCTATCAGATTGGAATATGATGTGTATTATATAATCTTTATTTTGTTTTTTTGCATAGATATATGTGTTGACTTTGCATTTCACTATCAGTGAAAGAGAGAGCTTTATCAAAAGATAAATATGGGTTTAATATCGCCAGTAACAAGCAATTGAGGGTAAGAATGGTGAACTTCAGTGTAACAAGAATGGCAGAGAGCAGGACTTAGCAAAGTGGGCTCCTGTTCTATAAACCCCAGGACATTAATTTCCATGGGGCAGACAGTGAGCATGTTAGTCTTTTAGCACATGGATTTTCCTGCTGTTATGACACTAAACAACTGGAAGAGGTGTCATTGTCATGACTGATGCATTTTGTCTGGTGTGTACATGGAAATAATAGTGTCATCATATCCATCTGTTGGATTTAGAGAGGCTCATGGAAGAAACCTCACTTACTTGGGTAAAGGAATGACTAGATGACCTGCAATGGCTGCCTTTCTAACACTCACAGATTCTTGAATATTATTTTCTGTTTGTGTAATACTGTTTAGAATTATTCGGTGCTGTAATACTGAGCGATTTTTAAATGAGGAATTTGAATCTGAGTTGAATTATTGGTCCCATACTAAAGAAGAAAAAGCTTCTGTAGCCTGAAGGAGGATCTGAGTTGTCTTAGTGTGGGCTAACCCCTCTAGATGTAGCCAGAGCAACACTTGGGTTTTCATTCCTTTCACTTGGCATTTCCTTCATGCTTACTCCTTCAGCATTTTTGATACTTCTCATCCAACACAAAAATTAAATCACAGAGAAAGAAAATAAGTGAAATAAAAGGGAAAGCACTTGAAAGTATTTAAGAAAAAGCTCATTAAAATACTGAGGGTGCTGCATTTTTATGCTTTACCTTGACTCTGAATATCAGGTACAAAACAAAGTGGGTGGGAGCAAAGTGAGAAAAGTCTTACCCTATGTCTACACTTTGACCTGTGGACTTCCAGAGCATACAAATGCTTATATCTTTAACCCATTTTTAGTTGCTTAAAATAATACCAAAAAATTGTCTACAAAACTCAACATAAAAACTTACAGCATAGCAATAGATATAGGGTGAGCCAGGTGAATGAAACTTCATTATGAAATGTCTGCACCCTTGCTCACCTTGCCCAGAAGATAAACAAACATTTTGAATACACAAACCATGGGAATTGTGAATACATTTATGACATTTTGTTCATTACCATTAGAAGTTATTCTGAACAACCCAATGCTAAAACATTACTTTTCTCTTGTGATGGATTTGGTCAGAAAATGGTGTGGGCTCTAGTAAAGAGAATAGTAGTTGGGCATCTATGATGTGTAGAAATTATTGTAGGCATGTTTCTTTTAGTCCCTGTTTGATACCTTGTCTCACTTTATTGTCTCATAGGTCTAGATGACCATTTTCAGGAAAAAAAACCCCAACTACCATTACATTTCCACAAAAAGTGGGAAAAAAAAAAGAAAAAAAAATTAGCAAAAAAGCCTTAATTATGAAATTTTTTCTACTGAGTTACAAAGTACATTGCAGGTGAACTGGAACTAAACACCAAGAAATTAAATGTAAAGAGTAATTGCCCGGAACTAGCCTGACCTGATTTTGTAATCCATGTCTAACTTCAGTAGTTCGATGGATAATCTTTTTAGCTGTGAACTTACATAACTCTGTTTTGGTGAGCTAGAAGGGGTGAAGCCAGAGTTCACACCAACACCACTTTGCTGTATCACTAAAAATCTCTTAGAAGTTCTCTAGACTAAAAGCCAGTATGGTTATGGGGGAAAGTTTCATCCTAGGAGAGCACTCCTGGGAAAGCCTTGGTGCAGCCTGAATGAAGTTGTTAAAATAAACAGGCAAACACACATGAAGGCAGAAATCTTCTTTCACATGTCTCGCTTCTCTGGAATGTATTATTCTTAAAGACTAAGCTTGTAAAACAGCAGAGCCCCAAGTAGTATTGAATTATTCTTCAGTATGTGTAATAGGGCATCATCAGGGTATGGAATAATTTCAGTAAATGACTGTAAATCTAATGAGTTCCATAACTATAAGAAAAAAACATTGTAATAAGTTGAACAAACACAAATTCTTTATATGAATAATATATTAATAAGAGGAAAAACCTTTTTGGATTATACTATATGCTTAGGTAAGACCGAGTAATTTGTATGAAAGTATATCTGATTGCACATACAAAAAGCCATGATCTCATTTCTTTTTTACATTTACCCAGTACTAAAATGGCCTTTTGAAATGTATTTTAGAGCTTCCAATTTCCTCTACACGTGTCTTTCTCCTACAATTTTTCTCATTTGATTTTTTCCTTGCTGCTTCTATATCACTTCCCTATCTAAGCCAGTTCACTTACACATTTAAATGAATTTTTTGTGCAGTGGATAGGAACCTCTTCTCTCTTCCTTGCTTCCTTCTCTCCTCCTCTCTTCCAACTGAAGAATTAATTGCTTGTTCTTGCAGGGGCATCTTTTCATACTTCTCAAAGCATGATGTTGTTTCTGCATTAAAACCAATGACTTTGAACCCTCTTTTTAATCTTGTTGGCCTTTTGTTTGCCCTCTTTTTAATCTTTAGGAAAAAAAACAACTAAATACAGAGTGATGTAGGCTTTTGTTAGGGATAACTTCAAGATCTGACTGGGTGGTTTATCCATATATTTCTACATGAATAGTGTTCCCATCCTGAGGATAGATCTACTGGGTGGACCAACTACACTGACAATTACCAATCACACTGTGAGAGTAGCTCTGAAGTCTCAGTGTAAGGAAGCAGGCTATAAGATGCCAAATTTGTTCCTCTAAGAAGAGGAAAAGAGGCAGAGGAAAGAAGGATGGGAATGAGTTGCTGAGGAGTTTAAAGAATAGTTACTTAATTGTCTCAAAAGTATAATTAAGCTCAAAAGGTTTTGTCCCTTGGTCTTTGCAAGTTCACATGCATAGCCCTGCTCAGGGGAAGCTGAGGTGAATTGTTGAGTTATTGGTGTAAGATCAATTGCTTTGGAACTGTGAATCTGAACAGAAAGAGTTTGGAGTTGCTTTTTCTTGTATGAGGGATATGAGTGAAGTGCATTGCTAGTGAGTTCTTGGCTTTGTCCATCTTGCTATCTGTACAGCACATCTCATTATCTGCAAAAGCTTTTAGTTGCTGATTAGCATCTGCAGCTTTGTTTAAGATAGTTGATCATTGAGATGATTCTTTAAACCCAGTGGTGGTTGAGCTGCTTTTTTGTCTTGCTGTGGTCAAAGGACGAAACTTTTATTGTTTTTTAACAGAGAAGTAAAAATATTACTACTGAGACACAGAATCTCAATCTTCTGTTGAGAAAAAGAAGCACCCAGGAGTTCAGAAGCAACTAAAATGATATGGCTGCTAAGAAACAGCACAATCATTTGTTTGGATCTTCCACCCACAGGCACCGGGATGTGTCAGAGCAGAAATGCGGTGTGCTGAGGAATCTCAGGCGCTGTGCTTTGATTTCTTTTCTGAACCTCTGCAGGAGCAGCTGGGCAGGCTGAGGTCCCCAGCAGAGTCCCTGGCAGCTGTGGCTGCTGTGTGCACACAGCTCTGCCAGCAGCGGGGCGAGGGCTCCGGCACAGCCGGGGCTCAGCAGCTCTGCCTGGAGCACTGGGGAACGCACCCGTGCTCCTCCAGCTCCCACAGCAGGAGCTTTAGGCCAGCTGTCTGCAGGCCCAGGTGCTGCTGATCCTCCTCTGGCTTGGGCTGTACGTGCCATTTAAAGAGTGGTACTTTTTCTAAAAATATCCCACAAAATCTTTTGGGAGGCATTGTTTCTGAAACCCATAGCACTATGTCTTTGGGATTTGGTGTAGAACCTCTAGTGCGTAGAAAGTGAGGAGAATTTAGCTTTCTCTTTTTATTTCTCTCTGTTTCTTTCAGTCTTTCTCCCATCTCTCTTTTTTCTTTCTTTTTTTTTGAATTATGAGGAGATGAGATTATTAAACTACAAATGACAAAGCTGTTTCAGAATTAAGAGAGTAAGAGGGGTTCTGAGTGTGAATGGGATGGAGAGAAAAGTAAAGGAGCCTTTAGCTATGAGGGATGCAGCAGAACAGAAGGATAAAACACTCATGGCAGCAGAAATGGTTGTATACAAGGAACAGAAAAAGCTGGGTAAAGAGTAATTTTGGGGAGGAGTGGGGAATACCAGCCAGCTGGCCAGGTTATGCATCTACTTGTCAGAGGTATTTGTAATGTATTGCACTACCTGCAGATTAAGAACTCAGTTCAGAAGACAGTATGGGAAGAGATCACCATCCAGGAAGAGGGCAGATGGTGTAGCTGTATTAAGCCCTTAACCCTTGAAGCTGAAAACTTTAAAGGAATCAGAATCTCAGAGACATAAAGAAGAAAACTGGTTCTGGTCTGAGTTTCCACAGAGTCTGTTATCCCTTCCTAATAACTTTCAGTTCTGGTTAATCTTCATGTGCTTTTAGGGCAGCTTAGTACACTAAGAATTGTTTTCCTGGGTGGATAAGTGCTTCCCAGTCCTTATGGGTAATAGGTAACTGTGGAAATGAGATTTGCCCCTTACATCTGGAAGGGGAAAGCTCTTTGCTATTTTTTTCATATTTTAGCATAAGCCTTCCAAATCACTGTCTAGATTATAAGGAAGTGTTGCAGTGTGACTCACACGGGCTGTTAAAGCCCAAGAAGGAAATACGTATGTGATTATAAGGACATATTTTCAGTGTGTGCTGCTCAGGCAGAATACACCCACAATCACAGTGATTTTCTGTTTATATATTTAGTGTCCTCCTTAAGCAGTGGGTGGAACAAATGTGACTGAAGAGTGTGAGTGTATAAGTGGAGGGCGTTTGTGTAGCTGAACAAGAGTTAGAGGGATTGTAATATTGAAAGTCGTGCTTAGCAGTTCTGTTAATTCATCCTTAACTAATGGGGACATGCAGAGTGAAGTCATTAGCTCACAGTAAGTTTACTGCTGTCAGTCATCTGTGTTCCTCTTGCTATTTTTACAGGGAGAAATAACTGAGAAAATAAGAGAGATTGTTTTGGGGGATCCAGGCTGAATTTGAAAAGTTGCTGTGCTTTTATATAATCTCTTCTCTGAAACATTCTGTATGGATCATATAACTGGGTCAAATTGGAATCGATGATCTTATTGAACCAAATGCACATCAGCCCATTTGGCTGCTGATGTCACTATTCAGGGGGAAACACCCTTTTATTTTAGAGTCCCCACGTGATGGGGTGCTCTCCTGTTCCTTTGTCATTTAGGGGGAGTTCTACCAGAGTAAACATGTCTGTCCCTAAATTTGAAAACTACCTTTTGAACAGTCTGAATAAGCAGGTGATTCTGTTAGTGCCGCCAGGGTCCTTTGAAGAGGATGCCCTACATCTGACCAGTGCGAGTGCATGCATTTAACTCTCCTGTTCATCACCCCTGCAGTTTGCTGTGCTGGCTGCTCAGGCTGAGCCCCAGGGGAGTGCTTTGCACGAGAGCCCCACCCCTGGCACTGTCACCAGCAGCCAGCTCCTTTGGCACCTTCTGTGTCACACATGTGCTGAGATCCCTGCCCGTGACCCGCTCCTGGCCCGTGCCTTATGCAAGTCCCAGGGAAGTGCTGACACCAGAGGTCTGCTGTACTTAACCAGCAAAGCAACAAGGATGCAGGGCTGCAGCTCTGCTTTCCCCTCTGGGACAGGGCATCCTTTCCTGCTTCGGCCCAGGCACACTCCTGCAGAAATGCCGACTGCGCAGAGCAGGGATGGCTGCGATGCATGGCACAACACATGTGGGAGAATTCGTTTTTCCTGACAACTCTCATTAATGCAAAGCAATGTTTCTTGGAGTCAGGGGTGGGTGACTGCCCCTGCAGCTGCAGTTGCTGATAGAGCTGCTGAAGGGCCTGGCAGTTTGGTGCAGGTGTGCCCTGCACTGGGGGTTCCAGTGCTCAGGTGGTTGCAGGTGCCTGTGTGCCATGGGAACAAAAGGAATCTGGGGAGACCAGTAACCTCCCTAAAAGGGTCCCAGAGAGATGACACATCTCGAGAGCCAGTGACACAAGCTGCAAAAGGGCAGTGTGTGTGTCAGCTGGGCACCAGGGACAGGTGGCACAGCCTGGAAAGCCTGCTAAGGGCCCAGATAAGGAAAGACATGTAATTCTACCCTTTAGACTGTATTGTTTCTGTGTCTGGATAATGAAATTTTTATTGTGACAAAACTGTTCAGGGGACACAGTGGGCAGTTTATCAGTGCTTCCCAGGATGATCACAAGTAAAATAGGCCAGAGGAGTTTATGTAGAAAGAAAGGCCCTTGTGGGATATTCAGGCCAAATGGCCAACTGGCACGTTTCTGTGCAAATAGCAGCCAGAGCAGAGTGCTCCATAGCTGCAGGAACAAACCCAGGAGGGGCACAAAGGGATCAGAGCCCTGTTTGCACTGTAACCTAAACCCATTGTAAACATTGCTGAATTACCAGTGAGAGAGCTGGAATGTTGCAATTTATTGGAGTGTGTTTTGAATGAATACTGCAGATGCTCAACATTGCTTGAAATATGGATTTTTAAGCACTTATGCTCATTCTTACACTATAAATGAAGCAGATCTTTTGTGTTACAGTGCTATAGAATTTTTAAATGAAAGCATGTAGTCATTTATGAGTTTTTTGGGTTAAATAGATTGTGGATGTATTAAACAGAAAATAAATACTGTGGGTGGTTTTTTTTTGTCAAATACACTGTGACTCTTCATTTTCTGGTCTTGTGCTAGTGTCATGATGAACTCTGCTGAGATCTGCATCTGTTCATTTACACATTAATCTAGTCCACATATGAATGAAGGTAGGAAATGATTGTGACATTACTTTCCTTTAGTAAGTGTCTGAAGTGAACACCAAAACCCTTTAAATAAGTCTGATTAACATTTATGAGTAACTTGAGACCCTCTCCCATTAGATGCAGACTTGACTCCATTAACACTCAGTTCAGTGAGGCCTGGCATTTATGGATATTGAGGTTGCTGACTTAGATTTCCAAAGTCTGTTTTATGAAATATTTGGAGCTCCCACTTGCTAATGAGTATGATGCACACACAGGGATGACTGAACTCTCCAGTGCCTGGTAATCACAAATTGCTGGCCTTTCAATTCCCAAGTGTAATATATTGCTACAGGTGTCATCACCCTACACGTTCAGCTCACAAGTCAGACCACCCAAAAGGGTTTGAAAGACATTCCTCCAAATGTATTTCGTTATTTTACATCAAATTATTTTCTGAACCAAATTATAACAAGCCTCCGAGTTCAGTGTTTTGAATTCAAACTCCAGGCCAAGTTTGGAAGTGACAGATTTTAATAAGGAATGAATTGACATCACAGATAAAAAAGTTTCTCATGCCTGAGGATTTTGTAATAAAAATGTTATGGCTTCTGTGAATATCTGGTTTAAAGTGTGATGGGCAGGAAAAGCAATAAGAAGGTTGGGAGTTTTTGCCAGTTTTATAGGGTCAGCTATGCTGAAATGTTATTGCAGTTAAATAATGACCAGTTTTGTTGGTGTTTCTGTGTGTATACACACACACATAAAAAATACATATATGCACATGTATAAAAATATGTACTGGAAATGGCAACTGCTTTATATGGAGAGACCAGAATTATCAACCTTAGATGTCCATTCCCAGATAGCATCATTCCATAGATACGACAATCCAATGATGCACAGTGCTTTGCTGTCTATAAAAATATGGATTCCTTTTGGGCATTAACAGTGATTGCTATCATTGTCAGATATTATGGAAGGGATATTGCAGTAGCAGGATCTGCAAGGCTCTGGGATGCTTTGTTCTTCTTTACTGGCCAGGGCTCTGTCATTTATCTTGACTCAAAACAAGCTTAGTTCATTTCTGTCAGGATGTTTTTGGAAAGGTTGCTGGATTATCAATAGTTACTTTTGATGTACATGCCAAAGAGAAAGGAACAGAGAGGAAACAGTAATAAAAAACAAGTTTAAATTCCTTTGTGAATTTTGTTATGAATAGTGAAAGGGCACAGCAGTCAAATCAAATTGATGTCTGACAATCATGGGAGATGTGAATTTTCCTGTGGGAAGTAAGAAGATCTGATTGGCAGAGCTTCAGCTACTAATGCACAGACCAGAAATATTGCTCTCTCTTTGGACTTGGGTTCTTTTCTCTTCTATAGCCTCTGTGAGTTTTATTCATAGACCTTGGGGAGGACTTGAAAGGGAGACAAGGGAAATAGTCCATTGAGGTTTAGCAGAACAAAAGAAATCCAAATGTTCTAAGATATGGAAATGCAATAATGAACCCCAATTATCTATGTGTGCAATGTCTATGCTGTTACAATTAATAATTTATTGTCCAATGTCCTGGATTAGAAGATTTTTAAAGATTCATTAAGGTTGACTCTCTTCTTTGGGATGCTCTTAGGTATTTTGAAGATTGAGCACTGTAATTTGGGAGAAGACACATTGCCTTTTGCAGATGTAGAGGTTCAATTCGTGCTTCAAGCACAAATTTAAACTTGGAATTAGTTAGAGACCAAATAATTCTTACAAATTTGTGAAATGCCTTTGCTAAAGTGCATCAGAACTTGTCCTTTCAGTTTTCATTCACATTCTTGGAGAAGCAATTTCTCCATCACAGTGCTGTGTTCCATTTCCAATTGGAGCTCACATCCAAATTATCTGTGGGCTGCAGCTTTCCTGGTGCCCTGGCACTCTATCCTGCAAAATGCTTTTGCACAGCAGGTCATTGATCTTCTAGTCTAGCTTGAAGGTAGCTGAAACGTCAATATAGCTTCTAGCCATTTTTTTCTGTTCTTTTTTCCCAGTGATATATGAATTATAATACTGAAAACGTATTCCCTAATCACTGGCTAAGGATTAGGGATTTGTACCATGGAAATTCTTTCCCCATATTGAAGCCATATCTTATATTGGAAAACACACCAAGGCAGCTATTACTGTCCTTTTTGGCCCTCTACATTGCCTGCTATATTTTCTAGAAACAATAAAGTTTATAACCTTAAAAATTATAATTAATCAGCTGACTATATCCCAAGAGAGTAAATAAGGTCTGTTTGCCCATGTAGTGCTTCACTAAGAACAACACTAAATATTTGAAAATTAGTAAATTATGTCAGGGAAAAAAAAAAATTGGCAGGAACAGTTGCAGTTTCTTTCCCACCTCTGTTCATGCTGGCAGTAGCAACCACTGCTAGGTGACAGTGTCCTTCATCTGAAGCCAGATCTCATCAGCAAAATATGGATTCAAAGTTAAGAATACACAGGAGATGGAGGGAGCAGATTTGCTTCATTTGCTTTAAGTAAATGAAGTGTTTTAATGGCAGTTAGGATGCAGCACAGCCAGAATCGGAAATTCTCTGTTTCAGGAATGTGATTAGGCTGTTTGTGTTTCTGTTGCTGCCCAGGAAGCTGGAATGGCAGCAGCCAAAGGGAATAGATACTGAGCAGAGACCAGATGTGTCAGGAGAGCTTCAGCCACAACAGTGCAGCTTATTTGAAAAGAAGAAATAAGATCATCATAGATCAGATGGGAAAGAACAAACTTTTCATGGCACATTCTATAAGATTCACAAGAATTTGTGAAATTTGTCCTGTGATGTTAAAGGGAAGGGCCAAAAGGAGGGGTCAGAGTGGATCAGGGTGGTGCAGGTGTAGGGCAGAGGAGAGAAGGGGCATGAAAGGGTCTGCCTGAGTGTTGGGAAGCTTCTCTGATGATTCCTCTCTCTGATCACTACAGCCTGTCCCAGCTCTTTACTAACTCATTCCACTCTCTGTAACTACTGCTAATAGTTATAGCAAGCAGAAGAAAGTTCTGTCTAAACCACAAATCCTGCTTTCTAGAGCATCCAGCTTCCTACGTAATTTATGAAATCTGAGGACATCTAAAACTAGGGTGCTGTGAGTTGAAATCTGCTATATTTGCAACTCCTGGCTAGATAAGTCTGCAGTGCTCCACGAATGAAGCATTAAATGGTGCTGTATTTTTAAACTTGCAAAGACTTTTGAATATCGTGAGCAGTGATTTTTGCATTTTAACTGGTTTGACTCCTTGCTCTCCCTAGGGGAAATGGAAGAGTTAGAAACCCTGTGGCTGACTGGTATTTGTCACAACGAGAAGAATGAAGTCATGAGCAGCCAGCTGGACATCGACAACATGGCAGGAGTGTTTTATATGCTTGCAGCAGCCATGGCACTCAGCTTAATAACCTTTGTCTGGGAGCACTTATTTTACTGGAAACTTAGATTCTGCTTCACTGGAGTCTGCTCAGACAGGCCAGGATTGCTGTTCTCAATCAGCAGGGTCAGTACTACTTTCATTTTTCTGCTTTAGGCACAAGGAAGTATAAACACTGTCTCCCTTGAAAGCATTATCCTTCCTTTTATTCCCACCTGGATATTTAAAATACATGTTAGAGCAGCAGTGTGGTGCTCTGGAGTAGTCAATGGGCTTAGGATGTACTTGCATTCCTTGGGAGGTCTTAATCCATTGGAATGATTAGGGGATGCACTATCACATGCCAGGATAATCAGTAATCAAATGCTGAAAACAAGTACAGTAAGGGGAAATTTCAATGAAGAAATGGTAGATGCAGGAAATGTATTCATTTTCACATTAATAATAATTAAAAAACCCAACTAATTAGGTAAGAGATGTTAGCTCTCAGCTTTGTGCATTTCTTAATCAGGAGAATTTTAAGTCACAAAAATAGAGTGGAATATTTTTGTAAGCTTTTCTTGATAGCAAACTTGAATAAACTGTATGAGAAAAGGTCAAACACAGGTATCATTTATGTCTGGTTAGACACTAAGGCAATTTTAATGATAACTTCACCAGATCCATAGGGGATTTGATAACTTTACCAGATCCATAGGGGATTTACATACGCAAGAAACTGATACTTGTAAAAAAAAAACCCAGAAATGTGGGCTTATTCTTTTATTTTTGACAAATTGGTTGGATTTTTTCTTTACATATTTTTAAAACAGCTAGAATTTTCATTAGATAATTGATTCTTCTGGATTTTCTATATAGCTGAGGAGAACTGAAAATGATACTAAAATGACTAATTGCTTTAAAGTGTGCTGCAATTACCCTGTTGGAAAGATTGGACTGTTTTGGAACTGCACTAAAAATAGTGTGCACTATGCTATTGGGGATTGTCTAGAAGCCATATGCACCTTTACCTCCACAATTTATATTTGAACTTTATATTTCTGGCCTTTTTTATATTAAATTCTCATTAAGAAAAATGCAGGGGAAAAGAAGAACTTATGTCGAAGGTAAATGTCTGAGAACTGCTAGTTCACAGGATTGGAAATGTCAATTGGGCTCACAGGAGTGACCAAAGAGGTTGAAGTGAGAAAATGGGCTTCAACCTTTTGCTCAAAATTAACTCAGATTCAGCTTTAGAAAGAGCTGAGGTTTTTTCATTTGTACTGGGATAGGGATCAGAAAAGCTAAGATATGATGACTAGAAGCCTTTTTATTTCAGTACAAGTGAAGAGTACCTTAATGGCCAGTAAAATAGTCCCACTACAGGCTTGTTTAGAGGGGAAACTTAATCACTAGTTTAAAATAAGAGAGGATCTATTACTGAAGGTTAGTTGTATTTTTGTGACAAGATTAGGGAACCCTTTGGGGTACCTTCTAATCTGGTATTCTGGAATAAGCTGAGGCCAAGGCAGACCACTGGTTTATGGAATACTGGCAGTTTTTCTCCTTTGTAGTGCTAACAGATATAGCAGAAAATATTCCTCCATTTCAATGATAAAAAGTTAGAGATGTACTGTTATTCTTTCCAGTAATTAGATAACAAATGTTTAATTTTTCTTTATTGCTAATTAAAATTAAAGTGGAAGTTTTAAAAAGTTATAGCTAGTGATTCAATTTGTGTTTTGTTACTCATATTACAGGGTATTTACAGTTGCATTCATGGAGTACACATTGAAGAGAAAAAGAAGTCTCCTGACTTTTCTTTGACCAATTCACAAACCAACATGTTAAAACTGCTGCGAACAGCAAAAAACATGACCAATATCAATCCTTCAAGAATTGACTCACCCAAAAGAACAGCTGATTTTATTCAGAGGGGTTCTTTGATTATGGACATGGTCATGGATAAGGGAAATTTGATATTTTCTGATAACAGATCCTTTCAGACAAAGGACAACTTTTTTGGTGACAACATAAGTGAACTGCAGACACTTCCTGGCAATCGACACAAGGACAATCTGAACAACTACGTTTTCCAAGGGCAGCATCCTCTCACACTGAATGAGTCCAATCCAAATACAGTAGAGGTTGCAGTAACAACAGAAGCAAAAGTGAACTCCAGACCCAGGCAGCTTTGGAGGAAATCTGTTGAATCTTTACGCCAAGATTCTGTACGTCAGGGCCAAAGTTCCCAGAGAGAAAATGGGTCAGAGGAAAACAGGCAGCTTTCATTGAAAAGCCAAAGATACCTTCCTGAAGAGATCGTCCATTCAGATGTTTCAGAGACATCAAGCAGAGCTACTTGCCACATGGAAGCTGAAAACAACAACAAGCACCACAAAACCAAGGACAATTTTAAAAAAAGGACAGTAGCATCAAAATACCCAAAAGACTGTAGTGAAGTGGAACTGACATATCTGAAAACCAAACAAGGCTCTCCACGGGATAAAATCTACACAATTGATGCAGACAAGGAGCCAGGATTCCGCTTGGACACACCTCAGTACATTGAAAACATTGTCCTTCCAGAACCTGTCGAGCTTCCTGATGTTTACCAAGATCACAATGACAACTACAGGAAAGCCGAACATGCCAATAGGACTCCATCACATAATGAAGACAGTCTTCCAAATAATGACCAGTATAAACTGTATGCAAAGCACTACACTCTGAAAGAAAAGAATGCTACCCTAGGTGACATGAATGATAGGTTCAGGCAGAATTCCACCCACTGCAGGAGCTGTCTGTCCAACATGCCCACTTATGCGGGGCACTACTCGACCAGATCTCCCTACAAATGCGATGCGTGCCTGAGGATGGGGAACCTCTATGATATTGAGGAAGATCAGATGCTGCAGGATACGACGAACTTATCACTTCCTGAAGAAATATACGAGCGTACTTGGTCACAAAGTAGTGCTCTGCAATATCATAAAAAGAATAAACTGAGGATTAGCAGGCAACACTCTTTTGATAATATTGCTGATAAGTCCAGGGAAATTGATATTGGAAGACCTTCTCGTAGTATAAGCTTGAAAGAAAGAGAGAAGTTTCTTCAGAGTAGTCCATATGCAAGCATGTTTAGTGTTCCCTCAAGCAAACTGTTGAGCAACAAGGCCTCACTTGTAACTCATGCTCTGGAGGACAGTAAGCGGAGCAAGTCCCTGTATGCTGTGCACTCGGATGATAACCCCTTCCTGCACTCCTACCGTGATGACCAGCACTTATCTCTTAGGCGAAGCCCAGCTGATCTTTATAAACATTCATTGCCAACAAGAGGAAGAAATGATAATTATTTAAGGTCATCCATACAGTCTACAGCATCATACTCTTCCAGGGATGGTCGGATCCATAATGACATGTACATTTCAGAGCATGTTTTGCCTTACGTTGCAAATAGGAATAGCTTGTACTCAACTCCAAGGGTTTTAAATTCCTGTAGCAATACACGTGTGTATAAGAAAAGGCCTAGCATTGAATCAGATGTTTAAATTTTCCATGAACACTATCTATAGGGAAAGAATAGTTGCCACCATCTTAGAGGGAGAATTTTTCCTTTAACAGTATTCTGCTCCAGTAAATGATACGTAAACCTCTCCCTTTCCCAATGTACTTTTGTACATGAATAGGTAAACTGGTATGCTCTAAATATCCTTTTAAAATATGTCTTGTTGAAAAGGATAAAAAATAGCCATTTATGTATGCTTTATATATAAATGGCAAGTTGTACTGAAATAGCCCCAATATATGTTGGCAACTATGCTGTTTTGTACCTAATTATTTCACTATTTCGGTTCTTCTAATTTATGTTGCTAAGTATCATTCAATGTACTTTTGTCCTTAGAAATGTTTAATGATTTTCTAGTACTGGATAAGCAATATGGTATGCATGTAGTATGACACAGATGACAAGAAATAGGGATGCATTTGCACAGATTCAAAAGTAAGACTCTAAAAGAGAACAGAAAACTAAGACTTCCAAAAAGATATTTTAGCTTCATAATAATTTTCAAAGCCAAATAATAATTAAAATAAATCCCAACCCCCAGGACCTTAATAAATAAAATACAGTGTGTTAGCACAAAATTTGTATGTTCCTTCTAGACTGACAGACAGTAGATGGGAAGGCAGTAACCCCAAACATGTGAACTGCTGTGTATCAAAAGCCCCGTGGATATTGGTTAATGTTCATGTACAAATGCTTTTCTTATATTGCACATGCACTTACCATTACCAAGTAAGTTCATTGAAAAGTTTGCAGTAATCTTGTCAGAAATCACAGCTGCCTAATCAGAGTATATATTTTTAGATATCACTATATGGCACTTACTATGGAGCTGTGGACTTTAGTAGTAACCTTGAGGCCTAATGTGTACCTAAGTTTGCATTTGCCCCTTACTGGTGATTACTCAGGGCTGTATAGTATTTCTTTTATTCTTTCACTTCCCAGACCAAATCCCAACCCACTGTAGTTCTTTGTTCATAGTGTATTAGTGACAACTAATTAATTGTATATTAATAGTATGAAAGCTGTTAATACAGTATCAAACACCAACAGCCATAAGTTCAGTGTGATCAGTGAGGAGTGTGGTACTATTAATTTGCATACACAGAGAAGGATTAACACCTTTGGAAGGACTTCTTCCTTCCACAGTATTGTGCATATTTGTTGAACATCAGACCATTTTTCTAACCTCTCCAATCAAGTCTGTTATATAAAGTGAATATGCACACGTAACTAAGAAACAGTATCTTTATTATCACTTTCTGATACACAAAGGTATTCCAATAACAGGGATGCATTGTTATATGACTTTTCCTTCTATAGATGTCCATCAGATTATTTCACAAATAAAATGTCTGCTATGCACCCCTTCTTACCCTCACTGGAAGGAAAAAAACCCACTAGATTTTAACCATAAGGGAGCATTAAAAGGAAGAGAGGAAGCCTTTCAGGAGAAGAGTGTACAGCTTTAAATTTAATTTTAACTAAAGAAGTAAATATAATTGCTAATACATTTAACTACTGAAAGTGTTCCAAGAGGTGGTGCTCTCCCATTTTCCTGCTGTTCCGAGAATTGCTTTAGGATTTTTGTGTAGAGGAAATTTAGATTATTCATTCCCCCCTTTTCACTGAAGAACAGTGAGCAGGGAAACCATTACCACTGTGAATTGGAAAATGTAAATATAATCCTAACTTTTCTCTAAACTGAAACTCTTTTCAGCAGAATTGTGCCTGTCAGCTGTAATTGAAGCATCTGCATGCCAGAGGTGCAGTATGCAATGTGTTTAATTTAGAACAGCATATTGCAGAGCAGAGTTGCAAACAGGAGATAATATAGATGATATGTAGGGATAGTCAAAATAAAGCTGCTTGAATTCTGTTTACAGCTTTTTTTTTTTTTTTATTAAACAGATTTAAACTGACTTTGACTCTCGAAGTCCAAAATGAGTTCTTGGTATTTGCAAATGTATGTGTACCTTCAACCTGATGGTGAAGGATGATATTTTGTAAGGAATGAAATGTAATGAGATTTGGGCTTCTGAATCTCCAGCTTCCAAAAATCTCAGTATACTTTACAGTCAGAAAGCATATCTATGAGTATCTCTATACTGTTCAGGTAAAAATATGTTTTGGGTATTCTTTATTCAACTTTTGGTCATAATTATTGACCCTGATTCACATGGGATGCTTTCTGGTTCCCCACTGGAGGGAGTTTTTATAAACACAAGTTCCTTACCTGCCCTTAGAGAGACTTAGATTTCTTAGGAAGAGTTGTATGAGCTAAGCAGGGTTAGGATGTCTGTGGGATGAACACCACTTGTCATGAACAACCTTTTCCCAAAGACACAAATATGCTTTGCTCTTAAGTCTACAGGAAGGCAAATGCACTGAAGGCGTAATGTTGTAATGAATATAAGAAAAATATTTCAGGAAAATTTTAATATCCAATCCAAATCATAGTATATTAATTAAAATCTGAAGTGTTTTGAGCTATCTGGTGTGTTTCAGCAGATATGATATTTGCTGATGTCATGCCAAATCCTGCTATGGAAGTTGCTGAGCATTTTACCAAGTAAATCATGAAACTCAGTGGTGGCTCTTGTCTTTCACATCATCATAAAGCTCTCAAGTATTTGTTGATCACTCCAAGTCTTTTGTATCATCATCTTTATCTAACCAGACACACATTATTCAATATTTATGCAAGTACTGTATATGAAGTTGTGGGAGAGAAAAATTCCCATTTACATTTTCTCTCATGAGATTCAGTTGTAAACATCCTCAACCCAGGTGGATTTATCTTTCTGTGAAACGTACAAGCAAATTAGCTACAGCAAAATATATTGCAGTGTTTGCTTTTTCTGATTTGAGCAGATTTCTGGTGACTGTAGAGATTTGTTATTATCTGCAATATGCAATACAACCACCTGCCCTAAACCAAAATAAAGAGACTGAGGGAAGACTTGATAATGTTGCACAGCAGTTGTTCACATGGAAATATAAGATGCTGCCTTAAAGAGGGAAAAAAACCCACCAGATACTGAAAGTAGAGAGAGAAGGAGTCTGCATGCATTTATTGTTTTGGTCTTGGCATAAATCCGAGTCTATAAAGGGGGAAGGAGAGCTGCAGCAGGGCTGTGGGCAGTAGCTGTGGTTGCAGATGTGCTCGTGTAAAGAAGAAGCAGCTGAGAAGTTGAAGAAAAATCTTCAACAGAGCCACAAGCCACAGCTTGTGAGGCTCAGCCGTAGAGCGCGTGGAATTCTGAATTTTGCCTGAGCTTTGTTGATATATTTGCACTGACTTTCAATTAAACTGAGATCAAGTCTTTCTGTATTTCCCTCTCTCTCACTCTAGCTGCTGCTATACTTGAAGAGGAGAAAAGAATCTTCCTGCATAAGTGGCCATCCTTTCTGTACCTTTCTGGATGGTGCTGGTGACTTGTTACATTTTCCTGATTACAGCTCTAGCAGTTTGTTGGTCATTCCTATCACCAAGATTTCCTGTGGCTCCAGCTGGAACTGAATCAGGCTGTAAATGATATGGGCCATTCTTGGTAGCATGTCCTGTAGTGTTACACTGCTCCTGGACGACACCTTTTATGGAGGCAGGATGTTGAATTGCTGAGGAATGCAGTAGGTACATGGAGGTAAAAAACAGCTACATAGACATACCTGCCTCTTGCATTTTTTTCTCTTTTAAAGATATTGTAGAATTTCTTCATGTTTTTGTCTTTCTCTTTTCACCACAGTAAATTGTCCTTTTTTCTCTCAAATAGATTTTGTCTTCTGCTTGTGTTTCTTAGAACAGTGTAGCCACCCACTAATTTAAAAGCATGGAAATAATATATTTTAATATATAAGATAAAATTAAGGAAAATTAAGAGAGTTTGCATTTCTGGAAAACTTAATTTAATGTTTTTGAAGCTTTTTCTCAGCATTCATTACTCTGCTATCTAAGAAACTCGGTTAGGAGGTTAGTGCTGTGGACAAACAGAAATGAAATCACCACCAGCTCACCGTGTTTTGGCAGCATCTCATAAATACATGTCTCTTTATGGTCTTTCAGGAACACTTAAGAGGTGAAACAAGGCTCACAAGGGGAATCAGGTGTGGTTTATTTTTCCTGATGAAAGCAAATATTTTTATAGAGTTTTAAAGGAAGCAAAGGCTAGAGTTGTGTGAGTAGCTTTGGATTTCTGTGCTGGACAGCTATGTTTAGTTACTGGTTGGGAGAGAGAGAGAGAGAGAGAGAGAGAGAGAGAGAAAGCAAAAGAAATCTAGAAAGCAAGAGAAATCAAGAAAGCAAGCTCCCTCTGGCTGGAAGTAGAGGGCTGAAGGCTCTGAGCAGTTGTATGGGGAATGTGTCCAGACAGATATTACCTCTCTGTTGACTTTTTAGAAAGTATAGGCTCCTAACTCAGATATCTCTTGGTAGGCATAGAAAAGCAATGGTCTGTTTATCCCTAGCCCCAAAAATCTGCCAGGTAAATCTGCAAGTGAGTACCAGGTTCAGCCTTGGAGGTGTTACAGGTTCCTGTGCTCATGCAAATAGGGTTTTTTCTGGGGTTTGCAGTACCCCTTGCACAGTTGGGATAATCATTTGCTTTATACCATGTGACCACCCAGCATGGGAGAAAAGTGTCAGGATATATTCCTTAGGGAATAACCTGCTTTTTTCATATTTCTGCAGTGTAACATATGCACTGTAGTGATGGGGAAGATTCTGGTACTGTTCCCTCCCTTTCTGGGTTTGTCAATGTAGAACAGAAATTGTGTCACCAATCTAAGGGTCTGAGAATCTGCCTGGATTTAGGAAGAATTCAAGAGGCGATTTTTTTTGTTGTTTTACATTGCATTTAAAGTGTATAAAACCTTGTGAAAACAGAACTTTTATGAAAAAATCCTCTCCTACTTAATATAAAAGAATAACTATCCTGTGGCTTGGCTAGATTGTGTCAAGTGTTAATCATCACATCGTGTGCTTCTTTCAAGATGAGTGTCACACATTGCCTTGCTGAACTTTCCCAGCCCTGGTCCTATCTTAGCTCAAAAGTCCTTTTAAAGCAGTCCTTTTCCTGTGTAGAACAGCCTGGTTTGAAACATAAAAGAATTTTCCAGGGATAAACTTAAATTATTTTCTTACCAGTTTTTTTTTTTAACTGTTAATCCAAACTTCCTTTCTATTGAGAGTTGAGCCTTCCAAACCTAGCAGTGCTGAAGAAACTTCTGAAAGAACATAAAGGCCTTTCAAAGTGTGACTCACAATACAAGCCATTTCCCTGCTCCAACTCACCTGTACTGTCTTATTTAAATGTATTAGCAACATGTCAGCATTTGAGGGAGCTCAGTTTAATCACAGCTGTGTAATTCTTTGTGCTACGGATGTAAGTACAGACAGGAACATGTTGTGATAGAGGAAAGGCTCGATGTGCACTGGCTGGAGTCACCTGTGAAGCTGTGGTTAAATGGGAGTAGCCTCACAACCACCCTCTCTCTTGCATGTTTCTGATCATGCAGAGTCTGTGTCTGATGTGCCCGTGCTGTAAAACTCGTGCTGAGTTCTCAGCTGTCCTCGTGGAGCTGCTCCCATGCTCGCGCCCGTTCCCGTGTCGCAGCGGTGTCGGAGCGGAGGTGGCTGCTTGTGCTCTCTGGTGTCTTTGCCCGACCCAAGGGGAGCTGCAATCCTGCCCTGCTTCTCCTTGCTCTGCTGGGGAGGGTTCCTGCACTCTCTGTAAATAAGCTCTTCCTTTATTTCCTTCACTCAAGCTTTAACTTTTTTTTTCCCCCCCTGCTTCTCTCGACCTGTGTACAGTGCGCTCTAAAATAATGTGCTCTTCCAAAGTCCTGCAGCTTTGGAAGCCAGGAATACAGGTGTGCATCACCCTGCAATGCAGAGAAAATGCACTTGGTTCTCCTCGTGGGGTCATGAGCTTTTTTGTTCCATACTGCAGAATGTATCTGCCATGGTTGAAACTGTTTTTATTTTTTTGTTTAATTTCTGCCATTCTAACAGCTGTAAGAATCCACTGCTGATTTTGTGATGATTTTGTCATATCTATAATTTAAGAACCAGATATAAGTAAAAATAAGTTACCTCACTATTTACCAGGTTTTTGTTGTTTTGCGCTTAAATGACATTTTTTACTCCTTTTGCTTAATTCTTCACCTGTATTGAAAACAAGGCTAAATTAGTAGAGAATATAGCCATGCTGTAACATTGTCATGCAATACCTTTATGAATAGATAACCACACTAAATATAGTATTACATATTTAAAAGAGAGATGGTTTCGACTCTCCAACTCTTAAAAAGTAGTGGTGATAAGCAGTTATACTCCTAGATGTTTTGTCCTTTCCCTTTTGTATTAGTATTTGTTTTCACTAATATATTTCAAAAATTATATTTCTGTGCACGTTAGAAAACTGTGAAAATAAATACCAATAAATATTGTGATACTTATTCAGTGCACTGTAAAGTTCCAAGTGAGATGATACTTTGCTTGGGAATTGACGAAAGTTTCCTCATTTCTCAGAAATGGTACTAAGCTTTAATGTGGGAAAATGGTAGTATTTACAGTGACATGAAATTTTAATGGAGAATGTCTTGTTTCGCACTTCTGGTACTATTAGAAGAAATGTTATGTTTTTCTCAGCAAGTGCATTATGAGATTACATTTTTAAATTTCTTTTGTGCGTTGCCGTACATAAGAATAACCTTGGAAGAGATTTGTGTTACTTCATTACTACAGCATTCTTTTGTCTGAAAATTCTTTTCCTGAGCCCGTTTAATGGCAAAAACCTTTTTGGGAATGTATTTTGGCTTCTGTCTCACATTGCAAGCCCTGATCTTGGACTCGTGGTGATGCAGTCGAAGGCCCTGACGAGGCTGCTCTGCCTTTCCGTGCTCCTGGGGACAGGGACCTTCCTTGTTCCCAGCTGGGACGAGATCAGAGGAGTCCAGACTTTTGGAGGATGTGCTGTGCAACAGTAGAAGTGTAAATGATCTTCAAGAGTGGAAATAAAAAGGAATTGGAGGTTCACAGTTTGCCACACTGGGGTGGGGGTGGTCGGTCTGTGATGGGGGTCTGCAGTTTCTGGGGGAGATTATTTTCTAAAGTAATTTGAATTCTTCTTGTTTCTGAAAGTAACTGAAAAAGTGGGAGTTTTCTTTTTCTTTTAAAGCCAAAGTCTACGTTTTCATACGAGGTTTCACAGGAAAATGGGCCAAAGAATACAATTAAATATGCAAATGGTTAATCCTATGGAAAAGGGTATCCTGTTATCTTGATATGCACGAGTGTATTAATGGTAATAGGAACAATGTGTGTAATTTTCCTGTATATTGCTATGTAGGTTGCACTATTTTGAATGACACAAGCCTGATATTTTAATTACCAAATACCATAAGATGCTGTTTATTAATAGTTTAAACTTGTTAACCTAAATATATATACAGTATACACAGGCGTGCGTGCATACACCTTCCAGCCCAGTCATGTGTGAGTAATCTCCCAAAGCTGTGGGACACATTTCAGCACTGCTTTATTTTAAGTGTTTTATTCCTTTCCAAACCTCCCACATCTAGAAATCCTCTAGCAGCATTTATTGTAGTGTTTGGTACTGGTTACAGAAGGGGCTAAAGGGCTTGTTTGGGTCAGGACTGCTCTGTGCTAGGACACATGAAAACATTCAGAGAGTTCCAGTCCAAAAGAGCTGGAATTGATGCTTGCTGTAATAACCAAGCCATAGGAAAAGGGTGGATTTTCATGCTGGCTTGCTGTAATAACCAAACCATAGGAAAAGGATGGATTTTCATGCTGGTTTAAAAATCTTGGCAGAGAGGCTCTATTGGCCTGGTGACTGACCTTAAACTCTGTGTCTGCTCGTTGATCCACATCTGGTCCTTAAACACGTGACTTAAAGCAGCTGAGGAGGGATCCTCCAGAACAAGATTCCCATGGAAGAGCAGCTGGTGTGTGCACCAGTGGCTGCTCTTGTGTCCTCCCATGCAGACTGGGCAGGGTCCAGAAGGGGGTTTGCATGCCAGGCAGGATTTAGCAGTGGTGGGTAAAGCACAATCACTTCTCTCCACTCACAGGTTTTTGTGCTTGCCAGTACTGGTGATGTGGAGATTGCCACCGAGGAATGAGTGTGGTATTCGCCTTCTTTTCTAAATTTATGCTGCTCTAGCTAAAACTTAAGAAAAAATACCTTGGAATAATTTGTTGGAAGTAATTTCTGGGCTGTTTTTGAAAGAGAAAGTTGTATAATTACCAATTTTTCTACCTTAACCAAGAAACAATACATTCTGTAGGGTCAGATTTTGTCTACTGCTCATTGCAAGTGTGTTTTGGAGCATAACTTGGTTTCAAGAAAATTTGTGCTTAGCTTATTATTACTTGGTCTAGGTTTGGATTCCAAATGTGGACAAAACACATTTTGACTTAAATAGGGGTGTATGAGGGAGTGATGGGAGAGCAGATTCTTAGTGCAGTTTAGGCTCAGATTTTAAAAATCCCTAAGATTTAAAACCTAATGTTGGTAAAGTTTGGAAATGGCATCATGTAAAATTGTGTGCAGCTAGGAAGGAAACCAGTGCAGTTCCAGTAAGAGCTGTTGGCAGCTCATACTTGATACCAGGTTAATATTTTGGAATAGTCTTGCTGATCTCAGAATGCCCATTTTGCTCTGATGAAGAACAGCCTGATCTCTCTGCCTTCACACCTCACACCCACATGCACAGTGGATCTCGTGCCTTCCTTGCTGAAACCAGGAGGCACAACCAGAATTCATTAATGTGGTGGGCAAACTCCTACCTGCTTCTTAACTCATCGCTGCATTTTAATGCAGAATTTGCATCCATACATGTCAGGGTCTCATGAGCACTTCACCTGTGAGTTAATAATGATTTTAATTCATCAGATTCATATTCACACTAAACCTGAAGGGCATTTTGTGCTTCCTTTTATCCTGTTTAAGGATATTTGTGGGCTTAGATGAAACACTAATATTTCTGTGCTGCTAAACAAACCCCACCATGAATATGTTAAAATCTCAAATTACACTTTGAAAAGAATTTTTTACCTGTTTACTTGAATAATGTCAATTTATTGTGTTGTCTTGATCAGTTTTTGTACATATACATGTGTATATATATAAGTTATATATAAATATGTATATGTATGAAGTTTTTGGGGAAAATGAGTGGCAAGACAGAAATCCAGTGTTGTGACAAAGATTCTACAATCATTTATTAACAGTTTCAAGTAATGTATTGTTGTTTTGAGTAGAAGTTATTTGCAGTGGAACTATGAAAAATGAAATTCAACCAAGAAAAAGAGAATTCACAATATTAGGATTTTTTTCACAAAGAAAATATTAGTTACTAGTACAGCTGGAAGAATTTTTTTTTTTTGATGGTGGAAGAGAACTCTAGTTTGTATAAATTACATGGAGCATTAACCTACATTGCACTAGGAGAAATTTGCATGCCAAAAAAAAATTTTTACCAGAAATCTTGGAACCATTCAGTTCCATACACAGTAAAGTAAAAAGCCCATCACTTCTGTTATTTACTAGTGCAGTTTGCTGTAACACTCTCAAAAGTGTCATCCTTCAAACCAAAGGGTAAGTCACAAACTGCCAATTACTAGCAAGGAATGGTAGAGATTTGAAGAGCTCTTAACACCTGGGGAAATAAATCAGGATGTTAGAGTAGAAATAAAAGAATATTGGTGAAGTGGAATCAACCATAAAATAGCTATATTTTAGAGAATCCAGAATTTCTTTATAAAATCCACAATCAAATGGATTCTTCAAAAGAAAACTTTTGGAGAAAAAGAGAATATTTAAAATCTAGTTTTGACATTCCAATCACTGCCTGTTTTATTAGCTAGGTTTAGCAAAGTGAAATGGATTTGGACACATGCAGTTTCAGCTGCTGTGTGGCACAGACATGTGAACACCCAGCTCCCTCTGCACCCTCTGCCCCTTCCCCTGAGATCTGGGGGTGGCTGGAGCTGCCCAGTGCAGCGTGGAGGAACTGGGAGTCACACACCTCTCTCCTATCTCACTGCAGTTCACCCTGACCATATTCTAACCCAGTGCATGACTGAGTGCTAATACTGTATAAATATTTTGAAACATATCTTTAAAAAATAAAAATAAAAATGTTTGCTTCAAAATTTTTATGATAGAGAAATATATAATTATTATGGTTGTCTTACAAATTGTATTGTGTTCATTTTTTTTTGTTAAATATGTAGAAAAACATTAAGGGAATGGGGGACTTGAATGTCTGTGTGTACTGAAATGTATATAGCTATTTGGAAGAACACATGTGCCAAGTATAACATGATGTAAAAATTGTAAATATATGAAAAATTCATTTTTCTAATAAAGATAATTTCTGCCAATTAATATGAAAAGGAACAATGGTATCATTCTTATCTGTCTTGCCTGTTAAATGGGACAAGATGAAGCATCCCCTACGAAGGTTTACATTTGTTTTTCCTTAGCCATTGATGTGATGTGAAGTGTGCTAACAGCCACGTGCTTTGAGACATCCTTTGCTCTTAGAAATTATCTAAAGGTGAAGAAGCCTGAAGCTAAAGCTGACAGCATGTGCTTGGTGATCCCAATTTAATTTAATTCACGAAGACAATCGAGACAGTTAACTTGTGCAAAACTCCTTTGTTGTGAGAATGGTGCTTTGAGAGGTGCTTCCTCAGCAGAAGGAGCAGAAGGAGCTCCCTGAAGGGCGGCCCCTCCACCTGGGCCACCATCCCAAATTCGGAGCAGGGTCGGATGCACGAGGCACGGGGGGCCTGCATGAGGAGGGGTCTCGGAAAGGCAGGAGCTCTGTGGGCCCTTGTGGAGGCAGCACCCAGCCCAAGGAGGAGGTGTCCTGCCAGGAATGATGCCACCCCTGAGAAACGCTGGAGAGCTGGAGCTGTGGAGCTCAGCCAGGTAAGGATGGAGGAGAGCAAAGCAGGAGGTGAGAAAACAGTAGGGATGTCTCACATCTGCTATGAGTTATGGTTCCTGCAAACTTGTCTAATGTTCTGGTTAATCAAAATGTAAATCAAAATAGAGGTTTTAGTGGAGCATTTAAAATTAGTTCTAAGGTTTGACCATTTGCCTGGCCATGTGGGCTAAAAAAGTGAGGTTCACACTTGTGCTCTGAAGTGGTTCCATAGGACCCCATTTTCCATGATGTCTCATCAGCTAATTAAAATCCTTGAATCCACAAAATGGGCAGAAACAAACCTTTGGCAATTAGAATAATGTTCTTCGAGGCAGTGGGAGGAAAGTCATTATAAAAATCCGAAGTATCTTTTTGATAAAGGGGTTTTGTGTTGAATGTAAAAATAATGATGGAGGTGAAAGGTGGCTCACGGATATCTCACAGAAGAACGGTCCCATCTATTTGTTCTCAAGATGAACACGATTGCATAGATAATATGAGAGATATAAAATTGGACTTCTCTCCTTAATGAGGTTTTTAATGAGGAAAAACCTGCTGGGCTTATGGTCTGCTAGAAGATCTTTTCAAAGGGACCCTGCCCTATTTGTATCTAAACATCTCCATTTCATGAAACAACATGAGGTTGTTATGAATCATTTTCATACCAAGTTACTGAATCATTATCTGAGCTTGAATCTTTGTTTTTATGTGATAAAGGTGTTTGTATCCAGGCTGGTGTTGGATCAGGGCTGCTCCTCCCAGCTCTACCTGCCAGGAGAACTGATTCTCCCTGTGCAGCTCTGAGTCAGCTCAGCCTCAGCTTTGGGATCTGGTTCAAAGACAGTCCCATTCCCCCAGACCGTTCTTGGAGTCTTTGCTGATGTGTCTATGGCAACTACCACTCCTCTAAGACTTTGCTTGCTAAAAAGAAAAAAAGTTTAAGTGGTGACTGGGAAATGGAGGCTTTTTGAGTGTGACATATTGTGCATGGCCCTGCCAGCAGCATTCCCAGCAAACTGAGCAGTGCACCCACTACCAACACAAGTTTCTGCCTGTAATTTGGAATCAATACACCTGTTCTGAGGCCAGCTGCTGAGGGCTGCTCATGCCTATATACAGAAACACAATTCACCCTTCTTGTTGAGTTTTCCAACTGATCATTCTAGCTGCTTGTTTCTCTGCTTCTTCCAGCAGTTCACAAACAGCATTAGCTTCCCCTTGCAGATTTGTTGCAGTACAAACCATGGCTTCCACAAATTGCATTATTGATCTATCCTTTGTTCCTCTGTCACCCTGTGCTTCTCCCACTTCAGCAGGCACCTCCCCACGTGCAACACTCTGGTCCCATTTCCCACTGAAGAAGGGAAGTTTCACAAGCTGAACAAGGAGTCTCTGCACTGATTTCTTTGTTTTCTCTCCAGATGTTCCCAAAATGCCTTCAGGTTGGAGGGGAGGTGTGTGTGTATGTGTGTGTGTGTGTAGTTTATTGATCATTTATTTTTTTGCCACTAGTTAGCTTACACAGGGTGAGCATTGCAGAAGTGGACTGCATTCTGTTCAAGTCAACATGCTCAAATTTTTTAAAAATAATGTGTGTTTATAATGTAAGCAATGATTGTTCCTAAATTATGGCAGTAGTGATTTTAATGCTCTGAGGTTGCTCAGCTTTGCAGTAGGCAATAGGGCATGGTAATACAGAATATAATAGTGATTAACATTGTTTAAACTAGGTTACTGCACGGTCAAAGACATTCTCCAGCGGTCTCCATGCAGCTCCAGGTGTAATTAAATATCAATAATCCTTAAAAAAACGATTGGTGGAAAAGCGCGTGGTGTTTTTAGAGTAGACCTCAGCCTGGTAGTTAGATGTGACCCACCTCATGAGATCATTGAACCCTTTCATAATCCAAGACTGCAAAACATTTACAGTCTGTAACGAGCTATCAAAGATACAAACAGCAGAAAATCTGAACACAGAACTCCAGAGACACAAAATACAATATTAACCAGGTTTGAAAGTCTCAGGCCCTCTCGTTATAGAATTGTGTAGTTCCACTAATTACTTTGGGGACTGAAGCTGTTTGGCATGTCAGAGGCTTGGATGTGAGCAGCTGTCTCCTTCCATCCTGCAAGGGGAAATGCCAGTTGAGTAGGAGCCATAACAGGCATTTCTCTGTGCTCAAGGAAAAGCAGAGACCTTGGCCAGGTTCTACTCCCAGTTCCTGAGATGGTGTAGTTTTATCAGTTAAGAGATTTGCCCACTTAAAAAAAAGCTTCTTCAGTGTTATCACAATAGCACAACACTGATTTTACCCTCCTCTTTCCCAGCAAGAGAAATGTGGCAGATTGCATAATTCTCCTGGTAGCTGAAATGCCTCTAATTCCCTTTTCTGCAGCTGTAAAAGAAGAACCATTTGTATACCTTGGAGAACATGGAAGTAGGAGTGAGGATGACTAGAATAGCTATTTTTCCTCTAAGAACAAAACTGCTGTTGCATTGATTTGGCCACAGTGAGTGTTTCCCAATATGGCTTTGAAAGCTGCAGAGCATGTTAATTCCTGTTACCCTTTTCATTTTGTACGTAAATGGGTGTGAAGGGCTTATGCTTAAAAATAGGGGTGGGGAGGATGCTGAGGGTTTTTGCTATGGGGGAAACTTTCAAATAGGACTAGGCAATTCTTAAGTATCCTGCAAAAATTCATGCAAATCTCTTTGAATATGCCTCTCACCAGTAAGAACTTCTAGCAGTATCTCTTAACCAACCAAGAAAATAATTTATTTTTAATGGAATATCAAATCTCAAATTGTTAGTCCATTTAGATTTTTACTTTAAGTTGAAATGCTGCAATGATATTCAGGTCCTCTTTTTGTCCCCTTTAAACCCACTGCTGTTCTTTTGCATGGATGCACTATTATCTCAGCAAATGGGAGCAGCCAATGTGACCTTAATTATATTTGTACTTCTCTGAACTAAACAGCTGTGATCTTATCACCTTCCTTCTTATTACCCATTCCTTCCATCCTAGCAGTTTTCTTTATTTCTGTCCCTGTTAGATCATGGAAGTGTGAGCTGCACCTTGAGCTAGACCTGCGTGCTCATCACATTTCCATGTGTTACAAGCATTGTAATCTCCATGTTCTTTTCTATTCCTGTCTTCATAAAAACTAACATTTTGTTTATTTCTCAACTTCCACTCTGCAATGAGATGATTTGAGTATTCAGAGCATAATGGCATCCATAACCTTCTTTTTCAGAGGTTGGTTTTGCACTCAAAACATTTTGATAGGTTGAACTGTTTCTCCTTGTATGTGTTTATTTTTTTGACATTTCTAAACACTAACATACTTTTTTTCCTAAATATTTGAGTCTGACAGGCCATTTCAGACATCCTTCAAATTTGTTGAGCTTGGAATAGCAAAGGACATTTACAGACCAGGGCTAGGGGTACGAGTTGTGTGTTGTAAGGGATGCTGGACAGATTCATATACCTCTGTGGCCTGAATGCCTGCATGTTGTGGTATTGCATCCTGTGTGCAAGGAGCAGTCCTCCCCTGAGGACTTTCTGAAATAATATTTAGCATTTAAAAAAGGTCGATTATGTAATGTGATGTACTGGGTTAGACCGTGAAATGCTTTGAAGTCAGAGAATGAGAAACCCACAGTTTAGGTGATCAAGCAAGTTATTAAATATTGATACCTTGAGAAAATGGCATGTGTCTTCAATTCTTTCACACTGCAATCTAAATAAACCACAAATTTATTTTTTGGGGAACCGGATGCAGGCAGCAGAACCAGTTTTATAGAGAGAAATGGAAGCACTGGTGAAAATAGCTCTATTTAATCATGGTATTTTACATATTTCTCAGTGCAGTGGGTGGGTACATTCGAGTGTATAAGAACCAGACTTGCCAGCTCGTTGCTCACATCAGTGTATTCCCCAGCTGGTTCTGCATATTTCTCTGGAACCCTTTCTTCTTCCTGAGGCTGGGAGGGAAAGTAGGATGTGAGGTTATCTGCAGCATGATGCTTGTACTCTCTTGCTGTCTGTGGGCTTCATGTTGGTTTGACAGCTGGACTCGATGATCTTGGAGACTTTTCCAACCGTAGTCATTTTACAATTCTATAACTGTAAAGCCTCAGTGCTGGAGCAACAAAAGCCCATGATTTTAGATGGAAAGTTGAGAGGTATTTACACATAGGCAGCCCTAGAGGAATTAATTACAAATGAACTCCAGTGACCTGCAGTCTCTTAGCCCGTGTGCCAGCAGTGGCTGAGGCTCGGCAGCCCGTGCACGAACAGCTGCACTGATGTGCGCAAAGACCAATTACCATCCTCCTAATTGCAAAGTGTTCCCACTGGCTTCATCGTGCTGGTGTAACCCAGGGAAAACTTGGTTCTGGATTCTCAGTCTTCACCAGGCACTGCAGGGCTTGAGCAGGCTGGGCGTGGGGCTGTTGCCAAGTCAGGGCTGCCGTTGCTTCCATGCCGTGTGTTTGTATGTGCACACCTGTGCATGTGTGTGCATCTTCTAAACAAGCAGCTCCTCAAATCCTCTCTAGTATGACTGCAATGCCCACAGGGCCTTGTTTGCTGATTTTAGCAGCACCTAAATGAATCATTTTTAGGGTAAGGGATGACTCAGTGGTCGATAGGGCCAGAGAAACCCTGCCAGTGTGTGCCAGAGCCCCTGCTCGCGCCGGGCACAGAGGACAGCCCATGGTGTGTGATTGCTGTGTCCTGGGGGACATGGAAAACCTTGGGCCTGCTTGGAATAGGATTCTGTGAAAGTCCTGCTTCATTCTTGGTAGGTGTCAAAGCAGATTGCTGGACTGGGAGTCTCAGGGTGGTTTCTAATGCTGCCTGGCATTACTGTGTCATGGGATCTTGGGAGCCTTGTTTTCCCCCCAGCATCTTCAGTTTGTAAGTGAGGCCTTTGCTGGAGTTAGTGCCTCTTGCCATTATCTCATATGGAGCAGGCACTAAAGTCTTGGCAGAGACTCACTGGCTTTCCAGCAATAAAATAGTTAATAATACTAAATTACTGTTTTTTCTCCTAAGCTGCAGTCTATTGGCATAACTTCACCATATCTGTCCCTTTGTCAGCAGAAGCCTGAAGCACAGGAAGGTGTAAACAAGCAGAGAATGTCACTGAGCCACCAATATTTAGCATGAGGTGTAACAATGAAGGTAAGCCTCCAAAATGATCTTATTCCATAATTACCTGCAAGGCAAAAAACTCTGAGTCCTTGACAGGACTGACACCATGTTGTTCTTCATACTGAGGAGGCACATTTACAGTGTGAGCACATGAAGTACTGCTTTTAAAGCTGTGGACATGAAATTAATAACAACTCAAGGAAAATGCTGGGTTTTTGACCTTTATGGGATGCTTTGTCCTGAGCTTACACAGAAACTCCTTTTTCTTTTAACCTTATATAAGTTATGTTGTTAGATCATGTTTTTAAAGACTTTTCCACACGATATTTTCAGTGGACACACTTGTGACATTTGCTGTTTGTATGACCCCTGTGAACTCACTGAAGTGCCCTCAGGGAGTCATGAATAAGAAAGTGTTTCCTCTTTTGGCTTCCTTTTTCAGTGTTTTTGCTGGCTGGTTGGTTTGTACAGTGCAGAGCAGCTGTCCTGAATGTTATTGTTCTGTCCTCCTTACAAGGGGCACAAAGGAAAAGCCTTCTGGGGAAAGCAGCTTTGTTTCCCTTCAAGAGCTTCAGCATGAGAAAAACGACAGAAAAAGAGGATTTAATGAAAGAATTTGAACTATTACAAGAGGGATCAAAATATTTTTTTTAATGAGATAGGTTATAAAAAGAGAAGTCATGTAATAATGGTTTTGGAGATTTAATCAGAAGAGTTGGTTCATATTCCAAAAATGATCTTTGTGCTGGATTGCATCTTCATTAAGGGCCTGCATTTTAATGCTCCACCAATCAAACTAAAGATATCTTTGTGGATATAAGATGGTGACAGTCTTATTTTAATATTGTGATGTCTTTTAATTGCCTTCCCTGCACAGTCTATGCCCAAACCCCACTGCCTCTGTCCACAGAGCTCTTTGTTAAACTGGCAGGTGAGGGGGAGGAGCAGGAGGGTCAGTGTCACTGGGTAACTCAGTACATTGGCACCAGTGTCCATCCAGAAAATAAAGTATCAAATGGCTGTTTCAAAGGGAATAAAAATCCCCAGCAGAAACTCTGCTTGGGGAGACCTAAAAGTGTGAGTAAGAAGCTCTGTTTGCAATTGAGCCTTGTTTGCCAGTGCAGAAAGAGGCAGAGTGAGAGAGTGGCAGTGCAGGGGACAGGATGGAGCAGCCACATGGCAGCTGCACCTAATGCAGCAATGCCCCACTCACATTTCTCCATTAAATAAGGAAAATAATACTCCGCCCATATAACCAGCAGAAAAAAAGCACTCCTTATGCTGATAAATGCTTCCAACTGCTGAATAAAAGATTTATATTTTGAATAAGTGAGGCAGCAGAATATTCAGGACAGCAATTTTGATTTAGGGTCTGAGCACTGGGAGGTGTAGTGCTGTCCTGCTATGTGCCATTGAATTTAACAGTGCTGCCATTGGATTCAAATTAATCTCCTGAGTGTGAGCAAGCCAGTTTTCCACTCCCTGTGCTGGTGTGTTACAGTTCCCAAAAGTGATATAATGCTCCCAAATATTTGGTTGATTTACTTGTATTTATTTACATTTTAATTGCTGCAGATGGAATGAATTCTCTTTTTTGGAGTTCTATTACATTAATGAAGCTGGGATAGTGTAGCCCAACTAATTTTGGAAACTGTCTTCAGCCTTTCCAGTTCTGTGAAAGAGAATTTCAAGCAGAACACAGCAAGGCCTGAGTAAGTTGTTCAACACATGGCACCCTGATGTCCTCAGAGGTACAGAGGGGAAGAAAAAGATAGGTATCAAATTTCGTAGTCAGAAAGAATATTAGCCCTAAATAAAATTGAATGTGGTGTTTTGGGACTTTTTTTAAGGAACAAGATTTATAATTAATTACACTTATTTTTTCTTTCAATCTTTTTTTTTTCTTCTTTTTTCTTTTTTTTTTAAAATTCTTCCCAATACCTTTTGTCCTGTGACATGTTCCCTGTTCCTAGAAATAAGCCCCGTGCTGTGACCTGACAGACAGAGACAGCAGCTCATGCTTTTAGGAGCCATGTGTGTGTACTGGACTCTGACAGAGCTGTCTTCAGGTAGGTCATAGCCCTCTGTGCTTGCAGCCATTTTCAAATACATGTTCCTGTTGTGTTAAACCTCAACAAGAACTAATGAAATGAAGCCCTGGGGGAAAAGTGGGAGTGCAGGACTCCCTTGGGGTTTGTGCATAGGTGACCTGACACTGAATTTCAGCCCTTTGAAGGGGACACAGCCCTCACCTGTAATTGTGCTGGTGGCAGCAGGTTGTCCTAGTTGCAGCTGAGTGTCAGAAGAATTGGTTTCTGTTCAGCCATCCTTGATGTAATGTCCTTTCATACCTATGAGAGAAGCTGTCTATGCAGGTGCTGGTGCAGAAATACATCAGCTGGGCTGTGAACAATGAACTACATTCTTTCCTCTAACACTAAATTCAGATCTTGTTAAAAAAAAAATAGGACAGGTTGCACAAGGAACAAGAACTTTTAGTTCAGACTGTGCCAGGATAAGGAGTAAGTGGTGGGTTTGAAAGGCCTTGTCAGGTTTGTTCAGCTGGAGTGTGCAGTGCCACAAGGAGCAGAAGTGCATGCACTGCACAGGCAGGTCCTGAGGATGCTGCTGGCTCCTCTCAGGCTCTGTCAGCCTGAGAAACTTTGCAAATCAGTCTTCCCCAGTGTGGATGTTGTATCTGTTGAGTGTATCATGTACTAGATGTTTTTAAATCCTTGTATTTTCTCATATGACTTTTCTGGAATGAAGTGCAGCTGCAAATGGATTTCCACTCTCTAATTTCCTTCCTGTGCAATGTGGCAACTTGAAGCTTGGCAAATGCAGTTTTATAACCTATGACAAATATGCTCATAACCTTGTACTTTAACATCAGCTGTTCATGATTCTTGCCTTAATCTGAAAAGTTTGATAATAAACATTCAGGCAGGAAAAGCTATTGAGACTATTGAGTGGCTGTTATCATAACTCTGATTCAGTACCTTGAAGGATTAAAATGAAATTTAACCTGATAACATCAGTTTTGTGCAACCTGACTTTTCTACCAGCTTTTAATCATTTTTCATAACAACTCTGCATTAACACCCTATTCTGGAAACACATTCCTCTGTTGCTCTCTGATATTACACACTCCTTGTTTTGCTTTTCTAAATAATATTTCTTGCTGTCATTTATCTGTGCTCCCTACACATCACCAGGTGGATTTAATGGATTTCTCATCCTGAAAGGCATCTGCTCAGTTATGTTAGATAACGTAAACCCATCCGCCAAAATGCAGGTGGATAGAAGTTCCTGCTAAACCAAAGCACTCATTTATGATGCTTCTTTCCAACACTTGCCCCCTGGCCAGGCTAAAACCTTGCAGACAATGCTGGGACTCAAACACATTTTGGAGCTGTCCAGCTGGCCGTGGTAAGAGCTCCTGGGGTCTGTCTGGGAGGCTGGCCTGAGTGCATGGAGAAAGGTGGATGAACTGTCCTAGAAGGGAAGGAGTCATATACTCCTGTAGTAGATTATTGTGCCCAAAACAGGAATGCATGAAACTGAGAGGACAGAATTCAGAAACAGTGGAGAAAGGGGGAGACAGTGTGTCCTTGGAGCCTGGGGGTTGGGTGACCCTAAAGAAGAGCAGCACCAGGATAAGAGGTTCCTTTCTGATCCAGGGAAGTTCAGCTCCCTCTCTTCTGGCACAAACCCTTGTGCCAGAGAACTGGGTATGATGGTAAAGAGCTTCACAAAGGAAACAAAAATGAAATGAAACTATTTATTTCTTTTAACCAGGCCTTTCCCTGCCTTTTTTGCCCTGGACTTGTGAGGTGGAGAGCTGCTTGTGCAAAGGGCCCTGTCTGGGGCTGTGGCCCATCCTCTGGGCTGCTGGATGGAAAATGCATCTGCCATCAAGACCTCAAGCTGTGGTAAAAGCCTGAAGGGCTCCAAGCCATTCAGTCAAGTTTGTAAGAGCCATATAGTGGGTCTGTCATACTCATGACTGAACAGTTGTATTTCTACTGTGTTTTGACTGAAGAGATTTTCTGATTGACCTGCCCATGTACAGAAGCACTCTGGCATGAACCAGATGGGCTGTTCTCAGGCTAAAAAGGAAGTATTTTTTACTTTTCCTCAGATATTTCTTGTCCCAGTCAGTTAGAGCTGCTGAGGTCACTGGTCAGCAGTACAGGGGTATGTGCCAGGGCAGCCCAAGCAGTGGCTCAGGCGAGGGAGGTTTTTGGTGTCACCTTCAGGTGGCTATGGGGGAGGCACAGCCATGAGCACCAGGAGCCCAGTTTTTCTCAGCCTGAAAAATGGTGTTATACAGAGCCCAACTGCTGCTGGCTGCATCCAGCTGCATGAAAAAGTGTCTGCAGGGTTTGTGGCTTCTAAAACATGCAAGTCGTGGTATGTGTAATTTTCACCACTTCCCACCACGGGAGAGGTGGGAATTCTCACTCAGAGGGATGCATGTTGTACTGACTCTGGAGACTGAATATCTGCCTCCAAGTGGAATTTCACAGCCTGGCCCTCCTCCTCAGAGCTCACAGGGCTTCTGGTTTCCTTTGGCAGGAGGTATGCCATGGAGAAAGTTACTCCTGGAGGGACTGAGTATTCCTTGGGCTAATTACCTTGCATTGTTTGCAATCCTTGAAGCATCTCAGTTGATATGCTGAGTGCAAGAAGGGAAAAGTGGCTAGAGCCTGTAATGTAGCTTAATGAAAGCTAATGCAAGTTTAACTAAAAAAAAGCAAACAAGTCCCTAGTGAGATACCTGAGCCACAGTTCCACAAAATTTAATTAATCTTTCCTTTGTATTAAACATTATGATGCAGGAAAGAATCTGTGCTGAGCAGTGACTAATTTCACAGCAAGGAGTGAACTTTTGTTTAAGATTTTGTCTCACCACATGCCTAGAAGTAGGTACAAAGGAATAACAACTGAGGACCTCAGGTACAAAGACAGCTGCTGGATGGGCCAGGTCATGAGCTGACATCATCAGGTAAATATAGGCAGGAGGTGTTTGGGTTTTTTTAATCAAGAAGCACAGGGAAGTATTTTTAGTGCATGTTTGAAACATCTCTGTGTGCTACAGATGGTGTGTCTTTGGTCTGGGCTCTGACCTCAGCCACTGGTAAATTTGGTTCTAAACAGCATTGCCCACAGACTTGCAACCCTTTGGCCAAATGTCCCAGGAACACCAGGCATATAGAGTTAAAGATTTATATCTCACATGTTAACCACATAAACTTTTCCAGAGGTTTAACACAAGCATTTGCAGGGCAAGAACATTTAGTATGTCCCCATAACAGGCTGAAGTTCCTCCTGAGTGGCCCCTACCCATGGCTGTTTGCTTCCATTCTGCAAATACATATAAACAAATACTAGAGAGGTAAATATTTGTTTGCTCAGGAGATCCCTACCAATATCTATGAGCTGGGTGAAGGTCTACATTTCCCTTAGCCAGGATCCTGATTACTGCCCCACTTTCAGACCTCCTGCCATGGCCTTGGAGAGAGTAAATATGGCTGGGATTCACTGAATTCTGCTTTTTGTGTACCTCTGCCTCTGGGATCAGCTTCCTGTGCTGGCAGGAGCACTGTCACAGGAGGAGGCAGCTCCTCAGCCCTGAGGAGAAGGACATTGGTCTGAGAGCAGCTGGGGTATGCTGGCAGCTGCACCAGATGCTGCTGCAGGCTTGCTCTGCATGATTTCCTTCTGGCAGCAGTCAGTGCTCTCTTTTATCTTCAAAAAAACAATCCCCCTCCCACTGCTGCATGAATGGATTCCCTGTCTTGGAAAAATAAAGTAGACCAAGACAAGAGGGTCCTACCCCTAGTGCAGGCATTTTAGAGGGGGCTTGAGAGGCTGGGAAGTGATGCCTCAGCCACAGCCCCACCTTGGGCAGATCACTGCTGGTGTGGGGCAGCCCCAACAAGCAGGGGGGGCAGCCCCAACAAACAGGGAGGGCAGGGAGTGAGGGCTCCTGCCTCCCAGAGTTGCAAGGTTTGAAGCACTTTGACAGTGCTGGGAGACAAGCAGTTTACAGACTTTTTGCACTGACTTTCCCTCTGACACCTCATTTGCTGTTTCTAACTTTAACCACTTTTAGTTATACCAGTAGCGTTTCTACCCCTGAACATGTTCCACAAATCACTAGAACCATTAAACATCCAGCTGGTGATGGAGACTGTGTCACCCAGCCTGGTGATCAGCCAAAGGATCTGGATTTGCTCTGGGGAGTCAATATTTGTAGAGCTAAAGACACAAAATAAGAATGAGGAAGCGATGTGGCAGATTTCATGAGAGAAATGTCTGAACTTCTCAGATGAGTTTATTTTGCCACTCTCTGATGAGGTACTAACCTGACAAAAAGCAGATGGCTGATTCAGCGTGACAGGCACTGGTGATCCCAGGAAGGACACTCTGACAGGTGAAAGGAGCTGTGCCTCATCCCCTGCATGTCTTGCATGTAATTTGCTGCACGGGCTGATGGCACTGGGAAAGATGGGCAGCTCATCACTCCTTGGGTCTGTCCCTCACCTTTCCCATCAGACATTTAATGTGCAGTGTGCATTCCTGGCCACTGCAGTGCCAGGAAATCTCTCTTTTTTGCATGTTTTGTTGAAAATACGGTTCACAAGAAAGGCAGCAATGCTGCAGATCTTTAATTACCTGATGGTGCACAAGACAAGAGTTAGCATACTTACAGAAAAACCTGAAAATATTAATGCAGGAAAATTAACAAATATATTTATAAATTAATCCTGAGAAAAATACTCATGGTGGATTGTTGGGTTTTTCTAAGGGAGATGGAAAAGCCGAAGAGCTGTCAATGTTATTTTATGCCAAATAAGTAATGACAACAGGGTCAGTGTTTTTAAACACCCTCTTTCCCCCTGTTTGACTTATACTTGACTCACTGAAGCCAAAGACTTGCATTATTTCATAAAAGCATTGGGCACAAATGCATTGTAAATGCTCAGATGGGGGAGAAGTTAATTAGGATGAAGAGGGAAGCTGCATTCCAGGTGCAGGAGCCATTAGTATTCTTCTGCTCTAGTTCCCTGAACTGCTGCATTTATTAACCTTTAGCCAGATCAGAGCTGATTTCTCCCGTTTCTTACATAATGTTGGAATTATAATTGACAGTCGTGATGAAAGGGAAAAGTCTCTCTGCAACTCAAATTCTTCTTGCTTTCATGTAGAGGGTTTTAGAACAAGAGTCTTATCAGCTGTGAATAATTGCATCTCATTAGCTGTGTACTGGAGTTATGTGTATATGCATATTGGAGTCGTGTATATATTTGGCTGGGAAATGTTATGGCTTGCTTCAAGTGGCACTGGGGATGTGAAATTCGGTGTGCATGGCATGTTTATGTAACTGAGTGACATTGCTGAAGAGGTAGGAAATGATGGTTCCACATTTGGGTGTTTGCAATGGTATTCTCCGGTACCTCAATAGGTTTTGCACTTCTAGGAATATTTAGTTCTGTGCTGATCTTGTAAATCCAAATTCACAGAAAGTTTTGGAGTCTAATAGATAGGGAAAGAAGCCAAAAAAGTAATTTGTATGAGAATGCTAAGTTGTCTTAGCCCTCAAATCCTTTAGAACAATAGGAATATAAAATAATCCATTTATAATCTTTTGATTTCACCCTTTATTTTGATTTTTTTTCCATATGGATGGAAGAGGGTTCTTTTTGATAAAATAAGGAGGTTTGTTTCCAAGAGGGCAAGTCTCTTCTCTTTAAAGGGGCTAAGCAGTTGCCCAGAGATGATTTTGCATTTTGCAGGAGCTGCAGCTGCTGCATGGCTCTGTGATGGGGCTCCCACCCCTGGGAATAACCTGGCTGCAGAGCAATCATTATTTGCTTTGGTACAAGGACTATCTTGTTAATGCTCATAGTTCACAGACAATTCAACTCACACACGCATATATTGGCATGAAGAAAGCGCCAACTGCTCTTATTTCCAGCAAAACAGTGACATAATTGTCAAGCTGATGGAAAACAAAAGCTTCCTCCTAATTTATTTGTTATTAAACAAAGAAAAAAAATCTGCTGTTTAACTAAGGAGTGCTTTCCACAATTTGCAGGAAAAACAGCTAGCATGTAACACCAGGACAATTAATGATGAAGTTGTTGCAATATGAGTGTCATCTAAATCCTCATGGATTCTTTCTTTCCAAAGTGCAAATTGCTGATTTCTTCTTTATCCTACTGGATTACAGATATCTCACCTAAGCAAAGCTTTCATGTGGGTTTCATTTTATATTATTGTTTTCTCAAAATTACAATTACAGGTCACTTTATATACAGCATAACATCAAATTACAGGAATATTTCTTACTTTAGACTACTTTATGATTTCTCTTAAAGAAGAAAATAAAATATAATGTTTTTTTTATTTTCTTGAGATAACTTATGTCTGACAGCTTTGTCTTTGATTTGACCAAGGGATTTCAGTACTTGACCAGAGGGTTCTGGGAATCAAATTCCCAGTGCTGCCCAGCAAGGAGATAAGAGACCAGAAATCACATTTCCACTTGTGTTGAGATGAACATTTGAAGGACAGGATTGCTGCTGACTGCAAATAGTGAAGCCTGCAGGACTTTTTCCAGAAACAAATTGAAGTATGTTCAGCAATATATTAATTAGCAGCTGGGAAAGAATATTGGGAGGGTTGTGGTAGTGATTAATTGTTTAGCTTATTAAATTATTTTCCCAGCATATGATTTTTTTCCACAGAAATAAATTATTTTGAGTATTATAGCTCATGCTTATACGAGGAAAGAAGGTATTTTTCTAAGATAGCAGAAAGATTTTTCTCCCATATTTCTAAGGAAAGTAATAGCAAAGATCCATCAACACTTGAGAACTGCCTGGAAGAAAATAGATAATTATAGACTTCATTATGCTTTCAAACAGGCAAGCAAAATTTTAAATCAGACCTTTAAAACCACAGGAGTGCAGGGAAAGAAATTGTGAGGAGCACCAATTTTCTGATCAATCAACACTTGCAATGAAAAACCAGGATAATGTTCTTAGAGGCTTAGTGAATATTTCCCCATCAAATTTAGGATTTTAATAAAGCAGAGATAGAATTCCATGCATGAAACCTTCCAAACCATCAATCACAACCAAACTCCAGGCTGGACATAAAACTGAGAAATTACATAAAACTGAGGCACGACGATGAGTGAAGAAAGAGAACCAGATTGCATGAAACTGTAAACAATCCAAAGATTGGCTTCCAAAAAACCGAAGTTCCCTTCCAAACAATACAAGCTGTTTCTAGCATGGGACAACCTTTCCAAAGGAGTCAGTTCCTCAGGAGGTCACAGCATCCACACGTGCAAGGGGATATTCTGTCCCTTAGAGTTTTCCTCTAATGTTTGGTACACACTTCATTGCATATTGAAGTTTCCCCTTGCCTGTGAAAACCAATGCAATTGATGCTTTCTCAGTAACCAGGACATAAAGACCCTCCTGGTGAAGCAGATCATATTATGAGCATTTAGCTTTGCATTAGGGAGATTGCAGTGTAGCCTGTCCTTTGCAACTTTCTGATTTAGCAGGAGGAATAGAGCAGCTGGAACAACTTGCCACCTTCAGCTGTTATCACCTTCAGACTCCCAAATGCATTCCTACCACGGGGGACATCCTGCAGCTCTGCAAAGCCCACATCACTGATTATTTTTATCTTCCTGAGCTTGGTAACGTGGCCAGAATGACTTGGGGACCTGCCTCTCCTTGAGCCAGTGCAAGGATGGGTCCTGGCTGTGCAGCTGGCTCTTTGATCCCCTGCAGCTGTGTTTTCCCTTCAATCTGTATTGAGGAAGAGTGTCCCTCTTTTCAAGATGTGCTAAGAAATAATCATAACTTGGCTGAAGAGCACTATAAAAAGGAATAATGTTTGGACTTGCTGAGCTGGGCAGAAGAGCTCAGCACTACTGCAGCTTCATTTCAGAGTCCAAGGCAGCCAGAGGGACTGAGAGGGATGTGTCAGTGCCTGTGCTGGGTGTTGGAGCCTTACAGAGTGCTGAGCAAGGAGTTCCTGCTGAGATGGAGGACATGGGAAGCACAACTGGGTTGGTTCAGTGTTAGCTACAGCACACAACAGCTCTGTGGCAGGACACACTTTTTAGACATGCTTTACCTGTTTTATAATACTGCTGAGGCCTGGTATTGGCAACATTGGTCTATGCTTGCACTCTTCTGAAAGGTGGAATATTACCTTTAAGCTGCAATGAAGATAGAAAATCATAACTCGTCTGATGGGAACCCTCCACCTGCTCACCTCTCCATGGGTGAAGCACTAGAGAAGACTTTTCTTTCTCCAATGATATCATTCGTTGCAAGACAGGCAAGCAAAAAGTCATCTAAAATGTGTTCACACAGGTGGTGATATTGGTATAATTTTAACAGTTTCTTTCAGGCCCATGTAGACAAATTTAGATGAACAGGTCTTAGAAGAATCAGGTCTTAATCAAAGATGAACTTTGATGACAGTTTGAATGATTAGGTTCATGCCTTTTTAAAATATGTGTGTCTAAAACAGGTACTTTGTTTCTGTTTTGGTCCTCTGTAGCGCTGTATCTATAATCATGTCCCTATTAAAGTGATACTTTTAGGGACTATTTATTTGATAGACTCTCAAGTATTCATTATCTTAATTACCCACTATAAATTACTCATGATGCTCTATCCTTGTTTGGTGCAAAAATAATGGCTTGTTTTCATTCAGGTGCTAATCACCAAATCTAAATCCTTTGCTAGGTTATTATGGATTTTCAGAGGAAAAATTAAAGGAGAATCTTAAATATGTCTATTCCCTAACTTGTCTTTCAACAGCAGTGCATCCATTCTGCCTCTGGAGAACTTCAGCAGATGGTGTCAGGCTGCAGAGCCAGGGAATTGTCTGCCTGTGGTGCTGGGAGGTGACAGGATGGGTGTCCCATTGCTGTGGGATGTGATGTGCTCCAGCTCTTTGAGAGCTGCGCATCAGCATTGCTGCATGTGTTCTAATGGGATTTCTTGTGGGCACTTTTTATACCATTGTTTGTCATTTTCCAGTGATGCCAACACTTGCCAAAGGAAGCCAGGTCCTGCTGATGTCCCTGACTCAGAGCTGGGCTGTCTGCTCACCCTCCCCTGGCTCAGGGACTGGGGCAGCTGCTGGGTGTTACTGGGGCAGCCGTGCCTGTATTTGTCCCTGTGCCTTCTGTGGAGGTAGGAAATGAAATCTGGGAGGCTGAGGAGTACTAAGAGGCCCAGCTTTGCTTCATGGGAATAAGGAAGGACCCCAGAGGGACTCTGGCTGTGCTCTGCAGAGTGGGTGTTGCCCATCTCCATGGTGGAGGAGGAGCAGGCTGTGACGGGAAATCTTCCACAGGCCTGCCTGGGTCAGTGGTGTCCAAGCCAGGGCAGGGCTGCAGAGCAAGTGCTTGGAGCATGAGCCTTCCAAGGCCCTGACTCTGGAAGGTCTGTGTGCAGAAAAATGAGCACTCAGAAGCCAAAACTTTTCTCCAGGACATTTGCCCTGTGCTTGCAGAATATGAGAGCATGTGTGGGCAGGGTAGAATAACTGTACATTTATGAACTGGAATTGCTCCTTATTCTTGCTTAGATGTTTCTGTGGAGACTCTGCAGGCACAGTTACAGCATGGGACAACAGAGACTCTCTGTTCCCAGTCTGTCTCCAGCCAGGTCACACTTTGTCCTGGCACTACAAAATCTGCCTATTGCTGATGCCACATGTTCCTCACAATGGCAATCTTTGAGCCCTTCTTAGCCAGCCCATCCCAACCCAAACTCATTTATAACAGAGGCAGTATAAGAGTCCCTATTGTTGCAAATTAATGTGAAGAATTTTCTTGAGGTCACCTATCAAATGCATTAAAGAGCACAAATGAGACCATCACTGAAGTTTTGGTCCTGTGCTGCAGTCACTAGGTTGCAGTGCTTCACCTGTACACAAAACTATACAATCAATCATATTCTAAAGACATGGTGAAGACCAACAGCATAAAAATATGGAGAAGTTGCTCCATAGCTTGTCAGAATAGTGGAGGCTGTAGTGTCTATAGATGGTTCACTGTAATCTAACAGCTTGCCACGTGCCAAAAGAAGCCCACAGCATTTTATTTCAGTAGTGTTATCATTGGAATTATTTATTAGTGCTCCAGACTTACTCTAGTGGAAGAGTGTCTTTTGATTAAATGAGATTTATGATATTTTTATCAGTGCTATTTCCAGCTGACATGATTTCTCATGGCAATTGGGTAAGCAAACAATTACACAGTATGATGTTGAAGGTCTGAAGAATTTCTTGTGTGCCATGTTGTCTATAATGCTCAAAATAATCCTGATCAAAAGATGGTGTGAATTGTGTGGGAATTAATATTATCATACAAATGTATTTAAGTGTTAATTCTCTTTGACGTGACCATGTAGAAAAGCCTTAGGAATCAGTGAAGATTAGGGGAAAACTGACTATTTCTGGTTACTTGCTCATAATAATACAGACAGATTGTCTGTGCTAAATTGCTAAACCACTTTACCAGGCTTTTCAATGTGGTTTTTTTTCTTGTCCTTTTTTTTTAAGCTTGATTTTATTCATATTTACTTATTGAGATGATGGATTACGGTGGAAGAGAAAGTCTTCAAGGGAAATATGTTTTATTATTACTGTATGTAAACAGTCCCTGATGTTGCACTCAGATTCTCCTTCTTCCAGAACCGTTAAAGAATTTTTGTAGTTAATGGGTGAAGAGAAGGAAAGCTCTGCATTAGAGCTCATTGGTCTTTATACTGTAGAAGTGTCAAACTCTTGACTTCTACATGCCTGACACCTCCAAGGAACCCCAGCATTTGTAGGTCTTTTACTTCTAAAGCCTTCTGGCTGAAAGAGACAATTTTCCATTTCATACCTGTCAGTGAGCCTTGGCATTGAGCCTCTTGTAAACTGACTAATATGTTTTTGGTTTTATGCCATTCTATATGCTTTAGAAGAAATTAGTTTGAAGTGTTTCCAGTTTGTCACTGAAAAAAATGGAACTAATTTAAAGATAAAACTCAAATACATGATGGTAAAATGCTGATCATTCCAAATGCCAGCTGAACACCTGATTTACATAATAACCTGATTTTTATGGCACCTGGCCAAATGTGAATGCAAATGATGGTACAGACAGGCTTTTATCTGAATTTCATTGTTTGGCTAATGTGGCAGGACAAAGCTGAAATACTAGTGAAAAAGTGAAAAGTAACTTGTTGCATACATTTGCAAATGCCTTTTGATGATATATGCAAATATTCTCTGATTAACTCTTTTGATTCTGTGAGTTGTGTCTGTTTCCTTCCCTTATGAACCTTGCATGCAATAGGGGTCTGCACTTGGAAACCTTCCCACTCTTAGCTGAAACTTTAGTTTTTTATACTATGAGAACTCTTTCAAACCAGTGCACCTGTTCTTAATGGTACACTATTCACTTCCTTGCAGCAGTCAGTCATTTTATTGATATATGTTGCTATGTGCCTTCAAAATTAGTAATGCTGTTTAAATATGCATGCTACTAAAATTACATATTAACTAGCAAGCTGTTGGAATCTCTGTTACCCATAACTGCCAGAAAAAATAATTTCATGCTATAAACTTAATTTGGAATTCACTATGGGCCAAGAATTACTTATATCTGTCAGGGTTTCACATCTATCATGTTTCCCAACAGAAGACTCAGGAATAAAATAAGTATTGTTTAAAAGTTCAACTTTCTTTGAATAAGTTTCTATACTGATGTCTTGTATGTTTGTTATCTGGAAAGAAATAAAATTTTAATGTATAAAAACACTGCAAACTGAAATTGCTAATGATTACTCCATGGTGCATTGGACTGTGATGGAAGGCCTGGATAGCAAGGCCCTACTGGGTTTGGGCTCTATCGTATAATAAATTTCCTTTATTGTAGGAAGAGGAATTTCTCATAGATAGTCCTTGTTTCTTGCAAATGAAATTAGGTGGGGTGGGTTTCTTTGGCAGCAGGGCTGCAGGAGGAGCAGAGCAGCCCTGCTGCACACCTGAGCTGCACCTGAGCTGCAGCTGGGCTCTGGCACACTCACCAAGGCCTGAGAGAGAGGGAGCATGAGTGACACTGATGGATGTGCTGCCAACTGCTGCACATTTGTGTTTTATAAAGCATCCCTTTCCTGTGGTCAGGCCCAGAAAATTGAATTCCTATAAACTGCCTAAAATGTCATGGCTTTATTAAAATAAATACCAGGGGCTGTGGAGGGAGCACCTGAAGCTGCAAGTGCACCGAGCTCTGTTACAGCCACTGCTCAAGGCAGGAGACTGAGTTAAGTGAACTCTCAATCTGAAAAAGTGCAATATCCTCATATGTTTCTTAATTCCCAGCTCTGTGTCTTGCTTAAATGACTTACTGTAATTCAGTTAGTGGATCTTTTCCCTATTTGCTGCATTTCTGTGAGCCTGAAAAAGGCTTCACTGTGAGGAGCACATGCAGTGGGTTTGGCTACTGATGTTGTTGCCTTCTGGTTGTATGAATGATTATAGGAGACCAGGAAGAAACTGGAAAGCTCAGTGGTTTTGGTTATAGTAAATATGGCACTGAATCACTGCTCGTGAGTAGACACAACAGGTGCTGTTCACATTTCCAGTCATTCCTACAGTGCTTTGTGTGTGCCCACTTGTCTGGTCCTATGTTGTGTGTGGGTACTGTGTGCAGGGTCTTCGATGCATCTTTTACTGGTAGAAAATGCTGAGATATTATTTCACCACAGAAAAAGAGGTTTTACTTTCCCGTTTTCTACGCATTTTTTGGTATCTTTTTTTTCTTTTTAAAAATAAAAAGGAAAAGCAGTGAAACTCTATGTCTTGTGCTTTTGGAAGGGGGAAAAGAAAAATTACATTAAACATGCACAGGTATTTTTTATCAGTGTTCCCATATTATCCCATAAAAATTATCATATTATCTAAGCTTCTAAAAAGAATCTGCTAGCCCCAGGTGCAAGGCCAGTGAGATAAGGGTATGTTTGAGGCCACTCAGCTAAGACTGCAAGTTTAACTTGCTAAAGAAAGAGCTAGAAAATTAGAAGGACAATCTTGAGGCTGCTTAGTCCCAGCTTCTAGCCCTGGTGCCCTGGTCTGCCTAAGTATTTTTGTGAATCCGTCACTGGGTAATGTGTATTGTCACTACACTTGCAGCTGTCAGCATTTCTCTGGTTTCTAACATGAAGAAATTCCCTTAAATGACCTACTCATGTCTTCTAAGTTTCATTCCTTCAGGGCATATTTCCATGGGGTCATCAAAGATTTTTATTATCCTTTCATGAGTTCAGAGCATTTGAGTCTTAAAATGTGGTCTGGAATGAAATTCTGCTGGAAAGAATAATTTTTCCTTTGTCCTTTAATTCTGTTGTTGTAGCAAAGCAGAAAATGCTGCAGACAGTGCCATAAAATTTAAATAATTAATGTAAAAATCTTTTCCCAGCTGTGACAGGGCAATACCAGAATGTTCTGAATTGTTTATCTGTTTCCTAATGAGAAATAAGGAGTATTCTGGATATTAAGAGATTCCCTAGGGCTAATATGTTTGAGGACCATGAACTGAAAGTACCTAATGTTTATATAATACAAACTAGCAATGTAGAATGATTTCAAAGAGTGCTTAAAATATTTTTATTCATGAGTTTTTTGTGGGCTTTTGCCCCAGATTTTCTTTCAATAATGAGCACAAATGCATTACAGCTTTGCAATTCTTGTCTGCTCCCATATAAAATTCACGTTCACGTGGAGAGGCCAGTTCCTAGTGGGGAAAGGCTCTTGCATGCAGGCAGTGAAGTTGATTGTCCCCTCGTGCCTGCAGGAAGCAACCAGGGAAACATCTGTGCTAAGCTGGAGCTGATTTTAATGGGTTGGGTTCAAATGTTGGCGGAGGGCGCACGCTCCGAGAGCCACGAAAAAATGGTTAATTGGCCATGAGCTTTGGAGCCTGGCCATTAGCTGGGAGACACAATGCTTATTTACACAGAGTTACAGTGCTCATTTCCAAGGCAAGCAGAACGCTGTGTGTCTGTATGGCTGGGAGGAATGGCAAGGGAGAGCCACCGGGTAAGTGGCACTGGAATGCTGGTGTCTTTGCCACAAGGGGTAAACACAATAATCCTGTTAGCTACAGCCCTTAATTCTTCTCCAGTCACAAAGAAAGTAAAAAGCAAAACAAAATTCAAAGAAAAAGAAAAAAGGGCAAAACCCTATAATCATTTTTGTGAGGGGGTTTTCGTTTGAAGTTCTTAGCACAAGTTGTTGCATTTCAGGAGTAGGGGTTGTACCAGGTTTACTGAAATTGTACTGTTAGTAGCTAAATTATCAGTTGATTACGGGTGTGTGTCTGCCTCAGAGGAGATTCAACTACACTTTAAAGGAAGTTAATAAATAATATTGCAGCAGCTGGCTTTGCTTCTGCTTTAGAGTCCTGTCACACTCCTTCCTGGGAGAGAAGTTAATGCTCCCTTTATTTTTCTTTTGTCCTTGACACAAAACTGACTGAGCGTGGAATCAAATGCTTGATGGGGTGAGTTATGAGTACAAGTTTGTCTTCTCAATGTGTCAGGACTTGATTGTTTGGCAGTTCCTCCTTTCTTTAGATGGGGTATTCTTGAGATCCTATAAGATGCTTGCTGTAATGAAAGCCTTCCACCCCTTCATTTCATGAGAATAAGTGTGCTCAGGCTGCTGTAGATTTTAAAGCAATGCATGAAAATGGAGCAACATATTTGATAGCTGGAAATAACAGGTGGATTCCAACATTTTGGAGGAGCTTTCCTTTGTTTGGCAAAGAGCAGGGCTTCTGTCTGGATGACTGGTCTGGAAATTGCTTATTGGAAATCAGACCTGTGCTGTGCCTTTGAAGGGAGGTGAGCCCCTGACAGGGCTGCTGTGGCCCTGCCTGGTGCTGGCAGGGTGGTGGCTTTGAGCCCCTGTGCTGTGCTGCAGCTCAGCTCCTTCAGGGTAGCAGCTCCCAGGGCTCTTCCCCTGTCTGCTGTGGCCCCTTGTCTCACTGCGAGTTCAAAACTAGGGTGGAGGGGATAAAAACCTTATGGTTGTCTCTCAAGGAATTCAGCTGTTTGTTCAATGCTTGCTAATTTAATAAAATCCACTAAGATGCTCATCTTTAAAAGCCCGCCTGATATTTTACATAAATTTTAATTTGTTCGCCACAGTTGCTTTAAAAACAAACAAAAACCCCACCACATCAGAACAGACACAAACTCTGCTAATTAGTCCTTAAAATACATTAAGATAACTTGGGACAGATGTGCCAATATTTTATTATGCCAAGTTTCAGCCAATGTGTTTTTTATTGTGTGTAGCCCTAATAAACAGCAGTTTTTAGGCTTTTGGTTTACTAGACAGTGCCAACAGGAGTTGGACAGGCTGGCATGCAGTTTGCTTTTTTCACAAGCAAGAAGCAATAAACTCTTGGGACCTGAAAAAACCAGTTCTTCCTTCAGTTTGACAGAATGATATCTGTACTAAACTGATACATTAATTGAGTCTGGCAGCCTACATTTAATTGTGACTCATTGCAAATGATCAAGTTAGTCAGCTCCTCAGTTGCAGTTCTGTTTTTGTCATGAGAATAAAAGAAAATAGGTAGCATGCATAGTTTTACTTTCTTTTGGTTCCTAAAAGGCTTTGCAATTTTAAATATTTAAAGATAAGTGAGGTTCTTTTTTTTTCTGTTTTGCTTTTTGTTTCCTTTCTTCTGCTTTTTTTGGTCAGTCTATTTCACACATTTTTGACCATGATAATTTTAGGCTCTACCTGTGAAATTCAATGTCACAATTAGGTGTTATCACAACCATTCCAGATTTAAAGGTACATGGGAAACAATTAAAGAGAACGAAACTTATTTGACACGGTTGTGCTATAACAATAATGCCAGTGAATTTCAGTATTGGTTGCTAAAAAGAACAATGCTTGTGGCAATGAGTAGCCTCAACATCTGGAATCAGGTCCACCCCACTGTGGCTCACATGTGGCTGTGGCTGGGTTAGGACAAAAACAAGTGCTACAACTTTCCTTCAACAAAGACACTGCAGTAGATCAACCACATGGGAAATGAAATCCCCCAAACCTTTTTAGTCTAAGGAACAGTGCTAGAAAATAAGGAATTAATGAAGGACATGACTTGCCTTACCTGTGTGGAGAAAGCTTGTTTTTATCTTCTGATTGGTATTTTGCTTGCTGTTAAGAAAATGTAAGCTAGTCTGAAGTCTTATTTTGCTAGGAGTCAACACTTCATTTAATTGTGCCCATATCAAAAAGGCTTTTAGTCCAAAGTAACCAAGCTGAGAAAAGAGAGGGTGGAAAAGAGGGATAAATGAATAATGATGCCTGCAAGGCCTTTGTAGAAATAGAATAGTTCTAAATCCATTTGGCTACCAGCAATTACTAGGAGACCTAAAGAACTCTTCTCTCCTGCACCAATTTGCCATGTTAAGCTATGCAGTGGCTTGGTTAAATACTCCAAAGTATTTAACATTTAGAAGATTCTTCCTGACTTTGTCAACTGGAGTCCTAATCCACCTGTGGAATTCTGACCAAGGAGTAGAAACTCATTCTAACTCTGTAATAATATTCAATGCTTTTAAAATGCTTTCCAAGAAGAAGGTAGAATAATTTTTTTTTAAATTTTGAGAAGGAATAGGGGAGAAATTGGTGTCAGATATGAGTTCACAGAAATCTGCATTGGTGTGCTAAACTCTTGAAAGGAAGGGCCTGTTACAGCTTCTGCTGTAATGGTCAGGGATTGAGTCCCAGAGCTTCTGATGATGAACAGAATGTTTGGAATTGCTGTTTTGTGTGTGTTTGTATATTAACATACTATAAAAATGCATAAATAGATAGTAATTCAGGATTCAGATAAAAAACCCTCGATATCAGAACAGCTTTAAAAATTACAGTATAAATTGGTATTGATGTGCAATGCTGGTTAATGAAGTCTGCTACTCCCACATAAATATGGAGAGGGGGAAGTGAATTATCTTCATCTACATACTCATCTCAGAAGGCTAGTAGGAGCTGATTCTTTATCTGAGATTAAAAGTTTAATTCTTACATTTTGACATCATAGAGAGAGGCTAAAGCTTCCCTGTTCTCTGGGGTAAGATATTGCAATCACTAGGACTTTATATGAGAAGGATATATGTGCATAACTTATGTGCTTCCAATGATTAATGTTGTAGTTATTTCTATTGTGCTAATTCATAATGCTTCTTGCATTTGCTTTTGTGGGACAAACTTCCATCCATCAATGGTGTGTTATCTTGCCAGTTTCTCCACTCTTTTTATTTAGCTAATTCAACCATTGCATTACTTAAAAGGATCTAATTAATCATTATGTTAGTAATCTTGGCTTTTATTGAGACCACAGTTAATTAAGTTTACAAATTGACATGGCAAAGTTTGATCCAGACAAATTCCATCGGAAGAGGATTTGTACCAATAAAAATCTCTGGACTGATATATTGGCTTTTCCAGCTGGTGTCCTGGGCTGGGAGGGCTCCTGAGTGCAGCCACGCAGCGAGGCTGGTGTGCTGAAAATACCTCTGCAAATGACAGCCTGGAGATGCCATGAGCTCTTCAAAAGCATGCTGGAGTGAGAAGAGGCTGATCTTGCAAGGCCTTCAGTACCCACTCCTGCCTAAGTCGAGGGCTTCTCCGAGTCTAGCATGCACTGCTGAGAGAATGGGAATGAGGGGGAGCTTTCCCTGCATTTCCCTGGGAATTGTCCAGCGCTGCCAGGGACAGGCACCTCGTTCTATCAGAGCTGTGGGTGCTGAGGATGGGAACACAGGGCTGTGCTTGCTGGGGAGCCTGCAGAGGAGAAACAGGGATTGACAGGATATTTATTCATGGAAACTCAGGGAGGTTGTGCCTGGCTCTTGTGGAAGGCAGCTCCTTCCCCAGCAGCTGCAGAAGGAGCTGCTGAGGGTGCAGTCTGTGTGCAGAGCCCCTGTGGGGCTGCAGCCCAACACCCCCTGTGCAGGCAGGGCTGGTGGGGCAGGGTCTCCCCAGGGCCCGACCTGCTCCTGTGGCTGTGGAGGTGCTTCTTTGGGGCCAGGGTGCTTCATGTCAGCCTGGGGCTGTTCCCCACTGCTTGTCCCTGTGAATGCCCATGGCAGGGCTGGAGGGGCCTGGGCAGGAGCCCTGGAGGGGTCTCCTCCTGATGGGATCCACCTGGAAAAAATGGGGGCAAGGCCCAGCTGGGTACCAGCCTGCTGAGGAGACATTGGAACTTGGGGGTGCCATGAAGGAGGCCACAGGGGATCACAGAATCAATTAGGTTGGAAAAGAGCTCTGAGATCATCAAGACCTACCTGTGACCAAACACCACCTTGTGAACCAGACCATGGTGCTGAGTCTCACATCCAGTCCTTCCCAAAACACCTCCAGGGATGGTGACTCCATCACCTCCCTGGGCAGCCCATTGCAATGTCTGATCACCCTCTGTGTGAAAAAGTTCTTCCTAATGGCCAGCCTAAGCCTGGCACAGCTCAAAACTCTGATCTCCTGTGCTGGGTGCCTGGGAGAAGAGGCTGAGCCCCCAGTGGTGGGCAGGACTGAAAGGATGTGGGGCCAGGGGAAACCTCAGGAGTAACAAAACAGAGAGAGATGCCCGTGGTGTGTGCCTGCACAAGCATGAGAAATATCCTTGGGATCACAGAGATCAGGCAGGGCAGCTCAGGAGGCTGGAGCCCTGCTATGGAAAAGCAGACAGGGAAAGGGAGGACGAGGAGCAGGAGCCATGGAGGAGCAGGTTGAGTGTACATGGAGCTGAGGGGCTGTCTTTGAGAGACTGTGGGGCAGGGCTTTGGGCTTGGGGATTGTTCCTCTGGTCCCCAAAAAGTTCAGTCCTGGTGTTTCCAGAGTCATAAGCCAAAGGAATAATTTGGTGATTTTGTCTGTGAGGTGATTGTGAATACATTAATAATGCAGTTAGAATTAAGAATGCTGGAAGTTATTTAAAAATAATGGGAAAAATAAACCCAGGTGTATAACTTAAAATTTACTGGACCTCTTATCTTTTTCCCAACACAATCAATGATGAATATATTTAGAAGTGTTTTCCCTGCACTATCTGTAGGTTGTGCCAATTAGATACAACAGCTCATTTAAAGTCTATTGTCCTTTGCAGAGGCTGGATGAAGCACTGCAGGGGTTTTGTGTATTTACTGTGATACTGTTTGTTTAATTCCCATTGTTATCTTCAAGCATTTATTCATATTCATTCTGCACCTTGCTGCCTGTTGTGGAGATGCCTCTGACCACTCCTCAAAGGGCTCCAGGAGTCCTGAGGTAGCTTTAAACCCCACTGCTGTTCCTGTGGCTGCAGAATAAATGGACATGGGATAGACAGATGTCTCTGCTCCTGCTCAGTGTGACAAAAGTCTTGGATGCCATTAGACCAGAGCTGTACAGGGCAGGATGTTTGATGTGTTCTGGGGCAGAAATGCACCTTTTGGGCACGTTTGAATATTTTAGTACAGTATGGCTGGAAGAAGGCCTGAGCAGTTTGCTGAATGACAGCACAATGGCTCTGAAGCATGGTGAGGTGGTTCCTTTGAAAGGCAGACAAGTGGGTGAGTGAAGGAATTCAGGCAATGCCCACTGAAATGTTGCACTGTTTTACTGATTTTTAGCAGTATTTAAGAAAGGGTGGGGGAATAAGAATAATAAAACTCTAGTGTTTTATGCTTTAAAGTAAAAGTAAATTGGACATGCAGACAAATATATGAACCCATGAATATAATTGTTTTCGTTGTTATATTTTATAGCCTGTTTTTCTCCTCTTTCTCATAGACTGCAATGTACTGCAATGATGTATTCATCCTGGCCTGTAAGCACTTTACAAAATCTTTTTAATGGCAATTTTAAACCCCTGTCCTCAGTTAGATATACACTTTTCTATCACAGAAGAATTGATATAAACTCCTTGCAGTCTCTTGACATGTCAAGTAAAGATTACACTGGTTCAGTGATCTCTCTCCCAAGAACAAGTACTCTGTCCTCAGAGGTGAGTAATTTCAAAAAAAAATTTAGAGCCAACAGAATAATAATCATGAGTAGTTTATGTAGTGAATTTCCCAATCAGTTGTGATATAAATAATTTATGTATGTATTTCAGCATTGCATGCATTACCATTCCTAAGCAGTGATTAAATCTCATTGGAGACTCTTTGGACTCCAACTGTTTAATAAAGCAAGGACAATTTAGGGCAGGTCAGACAGAAGCTTTGCTAACTGTGATCACTGTGGGAGAACAGGGGACAGCATCTCCCTCCTGGTGCCTGTTCTCTGCCAGGACACTGCAGACCCAGCCTATAAACGGAGATGGAGAAAGAGGCAGGGCAAAACCACTGAGTTCAAAGTCAGCAAAGCCAGGTGTCCATCCCTGGGGAGGGTAGAACGCTGAAGTGTCTCCTTAACTGCCACTGTTTTGGGAATCAAGCTAATACAGTAAATAATATGGAAAATAAACCCAGTAACATGTTGCAGTAAATACCATGGACAGTAAATAATATGGGCAATATAAAGGGTGGCTCTTGGTGGAGCCTAGACTGGTATTAGCTTAGCAAGGAGTTGGGAACAATCACAGACCATTAGCTTTTAGGGGAAGGGAATCTTCTTTTAGTAAAGACACTTTCTTAGCCTGACCTCAGTCATCAATATTAGTGGTTTTACCACCACAGTCTGAATCTCAGTCACACATACAGCAGGGAAAAAACCCAACAGAACAATTAAGTGCTGTAAAAAGTGGATTAAAATGATGTCATGCAACTTCCCTGACCACTCACACAGGCAGCACTGCTTTAGTAATTAGAGGAAGAATTTAATTATCTACACTAAAATCAACAGCAAAGAGCAAATATGAGAAATATGTTTGTATCTGACTCCTCCTCAGTTCATCCTTGAAATCAGGGGCCAGCCCTGTGTATCATTTACTCCTTATTTCTGCTTTTTGCTGTGACCTCTGCAACACATGGTTTATCAGTTGCTTAACTGGAGATCAATTTGAGGAACATTTCAGGAATGTAGAAGTTCTGGGATTTCTTCCTGTTGTCTGTACTCAGGAGAAGAGTGTTGTGAGAGAACAGGTCAGATCAGCTGTGGGCTGTGTTCAGGTGTCTAAAAGCAACCAAGAAGTGATTTATTTAGTTTTATTAAAGTGCTGTGAACTTTCTATCCTCCTTATATTAAACTGAGAAGGTTGTGTCTTCTCTATTTAGATTTTTATTCCTTGATTTTAGCCTGTTATATTACTGCAGCTACAGCATGGGGCTTGAATTCTTCCTGTTGATTGATTTTCTTCGAATCTTAAAAAAATGTTAAGAAAATTTTTAGTTCAGGTTTCAAACCACTGACTTGTCTTTAGTCAGCTGCAGATACAGTTTAAATTTTACCATGACTTTAAAAAAAAAGATTGCTAGATTGCTGTAACAACTGTGTTGAAGTCTGTTCATTATCCATTATCTGAGACATGGTTGAGAATACTAGTTGTTTTACTATTTTTTTTGGTGATTATTTTTATCTCTCTCCCATTATTTTAGTCACATAATAGGTCACTAAATTAATGTTTTAGTTGTACATTTTAAGCTCTGCACTTCTCATCCTCTTATTTTACTCATTTTTAGATCTTTTCTTTAATGTACATGGGCCTGATATAGTTTCTTTTGCTTACTGTCAAATAATATGATTAAAAATTAAGGAAATTTGTAAAACAAATGAATTCATAACATGAATATTGAACTAAATGAAGGGTAACAAATTATGAATATTTACAAAACTGAATTATGTTTTCTATTATGCATTTCTAAAAAAAATAGGAATAATTGTGAATTTAAAATTTCAGCCTATTCAGTGTTCACTACTCGAGTAAAGCCTCATGTATATGATTAGTTCATGGCAGTCTTCAGTACTGGATGAAGGGGAAAGAATTCATATCCAAAAAATTAAGGTGCAATAACCAATGTAATGCCAATTGTGCTATTTTAAGATCTAAATTATCTGTAGAAAGTGAATATACCATGGTAAAATGGCTCTATTTGGACAACACCACACTTGACAGTATCAAGTTTAAAACACTATTTTACACCTGTTGGAATAGCACTTGGATATTCTGAACACCTCTGTGAGAGAAGCAATGATATGAAAATTATTTTGTTTGCAACACAAGTACCTTTTCTGACTGATATCTCCTCACAAATCCAGCAAGCAGGTGAGTCAGGATTGTTTCCTTGGAGTGAGTGAATAAGGCTCCTAGAGCCATGTTCAATATTTCATGACTTGAGACCCAGCTAAAATATACTTCATCACAAATTTCACTGCTCACATTTTTTATCTATTTAAATAGAACTGAACAGGATGTTTTAGAAGAACATGCTTCATCTAGAAATGCCAATTTGTCAAAACCGGAATTGTGTGGGAAAGGACTGATTCCATCTTTTTTTTTTTTGGTAGAAAAATCTCTAAGAAACAGATTTCAACTGCTGAGAGCATCTCTATTCAACATTTTCAACATGCAAGTGGCAGTTTTCTTGGCTTGGAGAAATATTTAAACTATAATTAAATGCTATAAGAATGAAAAAATGCAGAGAATTTTAAGAGAATGAAATAATTCTAGTAAGGTAACTCAGACTTTAAGCACTTAAGACTTTAATTAGACTATGGCTCTGAATCCACATTGTGTTCAGTACCCCTGAGCTAAGATGCAGCCAGCTCATATTTCTCAATTTTGCATGATGTGCCTGAGGCTGCTCCCATTAATTTTTTCCATTCAGAGCTGGTTTTAAGAAACCTCATTTACCATCCCTTGGAATTACATCAAAAGGGTTAAACCCAACAGGTTTAAGTAGAAATAACCCTGAAATCAGTAAGTTATTAGAATTACTTTGGTTTTCAATGGCAGATTGTGCACATTAAAAAAAACCCCACATCCCAAAAACCAACTTAGCCTTTGTATCTGGTGTTGTTATATATTATACATCCTCTTTTATTTGGTGTTTTATTAACAAAAAATATATCAAAGTATTGAAAAGTACTGATAAATCACTGCTTTTGTTAAATTATATACTGTTTAAAGGCTTGAGAACATTAAACGTTATTGGTATAATTTGGTTAAAAGAGAGCTTAGGGAATATAGGATTTTATTTTTTCATGCTCTAAATTGACTGGAATGATTTTCTTTTTTGGCCAGCTAAGTGTTGTTAAAATTGATGTTTTCATGTAAAATACTGCTTTGCTAGACTTTGAGGGTTCCTCTGTGTACCTGTAGAGAAAATGGCTGTGAAAAGTTGTTTGTTCTGATATGCCAAGGTCAACCCTTGTTCCCGAGCAATTGTGAGAAGGAAAGGGTTGTTTAGGACAACCAGTGCCCTTGCAGTCATGAACTGAATTACAAGAGTTCTTATAATAATATAAGCCTCACAATACTGAGTTTAGAACCTTGGGCTAAATGTAGATATTATGTATGGTAGAAAAATAGTAGTGCATCAATGCCTGCATAATGAGCTATACACACAGAGAGATTTTGATATATTGGTAATTCTGTGAATATATCAATCCTGAGATGCTTGGTAGTCAAAATGTAAATACAGTCTTAGAAATTATTATGTGAACTTGAACACAAGTTTCCTTCTGTTTCTTTTTGAATCATTCAGACAGATTTTTTCATCATTCCACAGATGTGGATTCACGTGTGGAATGCAGCACTTTTTTCCGATTCTCATCACTTCACAAAACAGAAGCAGAAAAGAGGGGTGGTGTATCTGGGATAAAAGAGATGTGGTGGGTTTCACGTGTGGGTAAAATAAAGAGATTCTGAATAGAATTCTGAATAGGTCTTTGAACAGATTGTGTATCTGTGTAAATTATAATTTCCTACAAAACCGGGAATTGTGAATTGAACAGTACAAGGTTTAAAGCAAAAAAAAAAAAAAGCATTTCTCCATTTAATGCAAAATAAAAATCATGGAACCACTTATTGTAAAGAGCTGTGCAGGTAAATACACATGGATTCACAGTGGATTAGATTAATCTATGTTTAAGTGTATCAAGGACTGTTGAATAAGAGGTTTAGAAGAAACTTCTGGGTTGCAATACTTAAGTCAATCCAAACCAGGAAAGTCTGTCCTCTGGCTTGTGAGAGGGAAGAAACCATTTGAATTATGGAGAAAGCTCTTAAGATCATATTAGGTGTAGCTTTCATACCTGTGTGTGTACATGAACACACAATGCTTGCAGCTTCTGGTGTTGGTGTGTACAGAAAGAGGGCTCTGTCTTTAGAGCTCTGTCGTTAGAAGGGCACGGCTGGGTGCATGCACACGGGTGGAGTTTCTTTACCCATCACACATTTCTCAGTATTATTTTCCAGGTGTTACAGGCTGTCCTGTGCTTGTCAGTTTTGTCACTCTAAACATATGAGGTCTTTTTCTGCTCTGTACTAAGTGGAAGATTTTCTTTCCTCTCATTTGTGCTGTCACCTGTTAGAACTTGGCTTTGAAGCCCATTTGCTGTGGAGGACAGGATCATACAGTCAGCTACTCACGTGGATGGGAAGTGCAGTTTAGAAATAACATCTGTGCAGCTGCTGGCACATTCACAGCACTGCCAGGCTTCCCCTGTGGTGACAGCTCTCTGAGGACTGCATGTCCTCTGCTGGTTTCCTGCTCTCAAATTTTAGACTGGAGATCCTGGATCCTCCCTGCAATAAAGATCCTTTTTGATTTGATTTGAGCCTTTCAGGGATTAGGCGTATTACAAGGGCTGCCCATGGGGGAAGGAGTGCTGGGTGTTAGTAATCTCTCTGTGATGCCAGGCACTGGTGGGCAGGGTGCAGGGAGCTGCAGTTTCTGTCTGGAGAGTGCTGGGGTCACACTGATGGGGAGTTGATTATAAAACATTAACCAGCACAGGGAGTGGTTACACTGCCCCAGAGCAAGCTGGAAAACACATATTTAGCAATAAATAAAGGCTATGGTTTCAGAATTTGTTGTTCCTGGTGCTTTATCCAGGGTGTTATGGGGTTGTTTTTATATGGCCAGCTGAAATTCATGTCATTAAAGACTTGCAAGCTTAGAAAGGCTTTCATATGTGTGTAATATAGCAAAATGCAGGAAGATGCATTTGGAAGTTCATAGATTTATGTCTTCATTAAAAAAGAAAAGCTGTTTCACACAAGGGGTTGTTTTTTAAGGTGTTTAGGATATTCTCTCTGACCATTTTATGGGGAGGGAAAATGCACTGGGACAGAAACCTAAATGGAGACAAAAACCTGGACTTTTTTGAAACAAAATTCACATTTATAAATTAGAGATGGGAACAAAATTCACCTCTGTAAATTAGAGGTGGGAAGCATTGAAATTAGATAAATTAAAGCCATTTTTACTTGAAGGACTTTTAGCAATGAAAGGATCTTTCAATGGCCAGGCCTAAAAAAGTCTTTTTTCTTTTAAAAGCCATTGGCCCACGCTCTGTGAGCCTTGTGCCCAAAGACACGCAAGGCATGGGGTCCTTCTGTACCACAACTGCAAGCTGTTGACCAGAGGGGCTCTGCCCTCCTTATCCTGGGAAGGTGAACATGGGGTGAAGAATTTGGGAGGGAGCACAGAATGACCCCAAGTACCAGCACACGCTGCTCAGCCTCGCTGCTGGGCCCCTGCAATCACAGCCAGGGCTCCGAAAACTCGTGCCTAGGTTTGAATAGAGAGGGTCAGACTCAGTCTGCAGTCTGATCACAAATAAAAAGAAAGTGCATGTTGGAAAAACAAACTCTTAATCTGGGCTTGAATAGCAATTATGATGCACTTAGCATAAAATAATAGTTACTGGAGAAATAGGTTTTGTTTTCCATTTGCAGCAATGTGGTTCCCTGTGAGATTTAATTAATGGCTCTCATTTATTCTTATTTCTCCCTATTCTGTGAGTGCTGAGTATAAAAGAGCACATTTAATTTGGCTTCTAGGCAGCAAACAAGTTCATTTAATGTTGATATTGAAGCATCTCTGGATTTTAGAGAGAAAAGAGAGGAAGGGCCATGGAGGGGAGATGTGATTAGTACCATTGATATCATAGACAGCTTGAATGGCTTTAGGAATCAAGGGGAATTTTTCTGAAAACCAAGTTTATATTACTGCACAGTAATTCAGAGAATGGGGAATTATCTCCCATAGCACATTAGATAAATGGAGCCTAGAAGTTATAACCCACTTAATCTGGATGCAACATTTTGTCTTTTGGGGGATGTAGAATATGTTAGAGACACACACCTATGCTCTCTTTTATCTTTTTCAATTAAGAAAATAAAATTCCCTTTGAATAATGTTATCTTGAGAATGTATTTCAAGTTAAAATTCAAGTTAAATATATTTCAAATCTTCCTATTGGATAAGACAGGCTATACCACACATTTAAATGTGATATGGAAAGGGTCAGAGTGGCCAATCTGCCAAGTTCCTCCCACAGATGTAGAAACCAGGGAATGGGGTGGGTTTTGATTGATGGTTTGAGCAAGTCAACTAGAGGAGGACTGTATTCCTTAAACTGAGGGAAGCTTTGCTACCAACTTGCATTTATTTCAAGATCAAGGCTTCAGTATTTCATTTCTACCAAGCAGAGCCACTGGCATCCAGAACAGAAACCCAGTGCTATAAACTGGTGCCTGATTCTTCTACAAGAACAAGGCTGCTCCTGAAAGCAGATCAGCTTCTTTTGAGGAGTGTGTGGTCTGCAGGAGATGCAGGAACTTTCAGGAACTGAAAGGAGCAGCTATTGTTTCACCTGGCAATTATTTCATGCTGGTGTTGGGTTCACGGGGTCTAGAAAGATGGTCAGTGTGAAGAAGTTGTGTTCCTGTTTTGTGATAGCAAAAGAGAGAATGAAAAGAATAATAAATCCATGGAAGCATACATTAGGGATAAAAATTGCTCAGGATCCTTTGCAAAGGGCATCAGTAGGCAAGAGGGAAGCCTGAGGAGGACATGGTACCTAAAAGCAGTAACATTTCCTGACTCTTCCTAATGTGAAGTTTGAATCCTGCTCCGTTGTGTCCAACATCATCTGCTCTTGATGTAGATCAGCCAGTATGGAAGCACAGGTATCTCTGCTTCTGATGACATGCCTAATTTGTTAAAAAGATTTGGAATGGGAAATAGGGATTTCTATTTTTTCTGCTGTAGTTGTGTCATTCATCAACTGCTTTTTTGCCTTTGGCAATGGACATATTGTCCTCTGGCAAAGTTCTCAGTTCATTTGGACTCTCTTAGTTTAATGGGGAATTTTTTCATATTTGTTACAACTTAAAGATGTGGGACTCAGGCAATTTATGCATGCCACAGGCTTGGGCTGTTTATCCCCTCCCCTCCCTGTTCCCTTTTAAAAAATCTTCTTTATTATGTTTTCTGATGGATTTATAAAACCCAACAGTACTGGCAGGAGTGGCTGCCAGAGCTGTGTAGCCCACGGCCTTTTGGCCTTTGTGCAGATCTCTCTGCCCTGTAATGCTGTGCAATTTTCACCACTCATACTTCTCACCAAATGTCCTCCCTGGTCTGTCTCCCAGCCCTGGGAAATGCACAATAGCAGCACATTTGCTCACCAGATGTTCTCTTGTCTGGTCTTAGGAATAGTTTATAGTATTTGACTCCTATACAACCAATGATTTGTCATTTCCCACCACCTTGGCTCTTGAGTGCTCTTTGTGCTGGTGGGAGAAATCCAGAGTATGAAAGAAATTGGAGTTTTTTTCAGGGGATTTGCCCTGCACCCTGTGAGGTGAAAGGCAATGACTGCTGCTGTTGACTCCTGAGTGGACATGCAGCTCTGTAAATAAAATGGTTAAAGAAAGCAACATTCTGGGCCTCAACATTGTGTGCTCAGTTCTGTTACATGAAGAAAGTAAGAAAAAAAATTAGGGTGAGACTGAACAGCTCCCTGCATGCATTTGTGTGCTGGATTAATGAGGCACCTAGCCTTGGAAGTGCTTTGGATAGAACACTGTAGATGTGCTTTATTCATTGTGCTTTATGAACTGCATTATTTAGGATCAGAGAAGTTCTTTTTATTTTATTCCCTAACATAGTCCTCAGTTTTATTCCCAATTGGTTATCTGACCTGGTACAATAATTTTTTTAATTTTTTTTTTTCCAAGAGAACAAACACAGAATTGCTATGATTTGCATTGGCTTTCAGATTCATTTGGCTTGGTAGGAAGTGCCTAATACGAAATCAAAGCAACAGATGCTCCTGGCTGGCTTTCTCTAGAGCTCACACACCTGCAAGTGCTTGCCATAAACTTGCTATAGGGGCTGCTCTTGGCCATCCTCCTGGCTTTTAATGTCACTGTCCTTTGGCAACACACAGATCTTAGTGAAACAAGATGTTGTTTTTTCTCTCCAAGCTGTAGGCATGTTTTTCCTGCAGTCTGCTCTGCATCTTAGGCAGGCTGTGAGCTAATGATAAGATTGCTAAGGTAAATTCCCAGCTCGCCATGTTTTCTGCCAGAGATGAAAGGCCATGTAAATATGCTTTTCTGCCTCCTTTCTCAGACACAATTTCCCTGTTCTCTCTGCACTCTACTGGCAATATGGAATTGTAATACCTCTGTTTGCTTGCATGACCTCCTGCACAGTGTTATCAGGGTGCAATTATTATTAAGCATTACATATTTTCACCAAAATTCCAATTAATCGTTAGAACTTTGCTTCAGTTTGTATTTATATTTAAATTTGTGTAAAAGACTTCAAAATGTTAGAATAAAATTGGCTTCCAAAAGTGTTAGATAATGGCTCTTCCAGAAGAAAAATATCTGTTTTGATGTGACTAAGTCAGGTATTTTAGAATTTGCTATATCCTCAACCCAAAAAGGGCAGCCAAACCAACCTTACAAATAAGGAAAAATACTGAGAGCTCTATTTTGAACTGGGGATTCCAAGACTGCCAAGGCTTCTTTTCTACAGCTGGAAACCTAGAAGCTTAAGACAGAAACAATTTGATGCTGAATGTCTGCAGCCCCATGCTAGAGCTGCTCTGTGGGATCTGGTGCCTTTAGGGAATTTCTGATCATCTGTCCCATAAACCCCGATGTGTCAGAAATCTTACCACCTAACAGAACACAAGTACCTAGCAATTAAAATATACCTCAGCCCACTTTGATGGCAATAGAAGCCTTGAATTTAAACAATTTCCTCGTTGAATAGGAATGTTTAATTAGGCACGTAGGGCATGTAGGCAGAAGGAAGAGGATGCTTGTTGAGACATTAGATTTAAGGAACAATACAATTCCTTGGCATTCAGCAGTAAAGGAGAGTTTATGCAAGATCTGCAGCACACATCCAAAGGCAAAACTGAGGTCCATTTGAAAATCTGAATCCAGTTAATTTTTTTCAGCAAACTCTTTTGTTGAGGTCAAGTTGGAGAATGAACAATTTAACCCTTTTTGGTCCATATGCAGTCAGTCATGTTAATGATGCTGCTATTATTTTGGCAAGTATTCAGAATATGTGTGACATACATAGAACTGTGGCATTCCCTCACGGTAGGTCCTCAGGCACTGAAAGAGCTGATGACATTTTATAAAATGCAGTTATATAAAGCATTGCTGCAGGCAAGACTGTGAAGCTAAAGCTTTACTGTTTCCAATGCAGAAAAAAGTTCTAATGTGTTTATCTGGTCTCAATTGTCATCAAAACTAGCCTAGGCTTATTAATTACAGTTAAGAGGACTCTTCAGTCCAGCAATAACTGAAGGTATTTCTTAATTAGTGGAACAGGAATGCAAAGTTTTTCTTCATATTTGTAGTTGGTTATACTCATTCATAGCTTATTGAACTAATTAGAATCCCCAGACAACCTCTTATTTTTTATCTAAAAGAATATTATTTCACATCACTGATTTAGTATTTCTTTTAAACTGAACTGTTGTGGAACCTAAATTTAGAAAGGAACTCTGAACAGGGGCAGTTTTGGCATAGCTTACCAATGAATTGCTCATGCATCATCCCACTACAGATTTGGATGAGTAATGTATTTTTGTAATGAGCAGCACATATATCTTTTTCAATCTTCAGGTTTAATTGGGAATACACTCAGCTCTCTGTAGTGCCACATGTAATGCAGTTTTGGGGTCTTGTGTGATTAAAATGGGAATTACAGATGTCAGTGACATTACACTAGTATTAACTGTGAGCTGGAGAATAGCAGGTGGGAGCAAGGAAGGAAAGTATCTCCTTGCAATAATACACCTAAGGGAGTATTAAATTTCTGCAACATGAATCATTCCTGTTAAAATTTGGTAATTGTTGAACTTGATCAATGAAGGGCAGAAGTAGATCTTTTCTTTTGTCTCATTGATAACTTTTAAAACATTTTCTGGTCCTAATGCTTCTCTTGGTAACCCTGTTAACTATGGTCAAGGAATTCCTGTGAGTGTGGTAAGGTTGCAGGTGCAGTCACCTCAAGGTGCTCAAGAGTTAGGATTCTAATGACTGCTAATTTTTGTTTACTTGTTTTTTAGGGGAAGATTCTCAATGGCAGGCTGCAGGAAGCCTGGGGTTAGGTTTTATGTGCCTCACTAACATATGGTGAAGCTGATTTGTGTTGACCATTTAGTTTGCAGTGTCTGTGTACAAGGTGTGCAAATATACTTTGAAGGCTACAGTAGATTCGTGCTTGGAAATTGTTGTAGCAGTTAATGAGTGACTAAGGCAGAACAGGGAAGAAAATTATGAGCCAAACAAATGGATTGTGACAAGCAGTCTTTGTGTAAATTACTGTACATAACTGCACAGTATTTCCTGCAAATTGTGCTCTGCAAGTTGAAGATGTAATTAATGAAGTACTATAACAGATTAGTATTTGAGTCATTTTTCTTATTAGTAATCACTAATGCCAGCAAATGCCTGGGTTTGGAGATTCATTTATATGGTCACAGTCTAGTAGATGTTTTGTGAGTGAGTTTTCTTTGTTGTTTTTTTTTGACTCTTCAGTCCAAAGTTGTTGGTAAGGCTTGCTGTGAAACACCAACTTTTTTTCTAGGTCATTCTAGTACTTGGAGACTTCTAGGCTTGAAATAACATCTGCAGGCACACATCTGTGTGTACACATCTATCAGACATTTTATTTCTTGCAGAAACCCTTTGGAAAACCAAACTGGGAAATTGCTACTGGCATGTGAAGACAACACTGGCCACAGCAGCCTTGCACTGATCTGGATGAAGAAGTCAGTGACACAGATCAGTGACAGTGCTTGGGCTGTCTCTTCACACACCATGCATGCAGTCATGAGCTGCTCCATTCAGCAGAACATGATATTCCAAGCCAAGGGGTTGTATTTGCACACAGGAAAGAATGTGAATATATCCTTTGGCTTCTACTATTCCTTAAATTCTGTTCTTACACCCATGAAATGGAGCAGTCTGCTGCAGCTTGAGTTTTGTGCTGGATCTCTTAAACATGCTACAAACCAGTGGGGTACAATAGCAATGCTGCAGCTGAGCATGGATTGATTTTAACAGGACTTAGTGATTTATTGCATCAGGTGGAACAGCAGGGTACAAGGTAGCACACTATGATTAGATTTAAGCAACATAACTCAATATGATGGCTGAAATGTCAAGAGGGGAAGGCATTCATTTTTCTGGTCAGCTATTATTAATTCCCCTACCTGATGTCCAGCATGATTTTTTCAAAGAATCAGAAGAGTGGGGGAAAATTTACAAGAAAAGATATATGTAGTTTTTCTGAACAAGGAACATCATGAACAGAGTGATTTATAATAGATGGATAACAATCTAAGTTTATATCTGGCTGTTTTAGCTGTAACTAGCAGTTAGATGGAATCCTTCAAGACCAAATCATCCTTAAACCCAGTTCAGAGCTTCTGTTCTTACAGCCCATCTGTTCACATGACAAATTCGTCAAATTTCAGAAGGCTGTTGCTCTGTAATTTTACCATACCCCAAAATGCTGCTGCATAAATAAATCAGAGTGAAAGCTGAAGAACTTTGGCTTGGGACAAGATATTTTGCCCATTATATCTTCAGATTTTGGTTTGTTTTTTTTTTAATTCTCAGTTATTTCATGATAACTCTGAAACATTTATTTTTGTCTCTGCAAGGAAGATTCATTAATTTACTCATTTTTTTTCTAATCAAATCTTTTTGTTCCAAACCATTTGCATGAGATTTTGCTAGCCTGTGCCTCCAACCCTAAAAGGAGAGACACCTGAATCAACCCAGAAAAAAACCAAGGAATTCCTCAGATCTGAGATTATGTCCACTAAGCTAGTTAATTAGGGCAGCATTGTATTTATTTGGTTTTACTGATCTTTTATGCCACAACAGAGGTTCTGGTAAAATGCCAGCAGAATTGCAAGGATTTCTTGTGTAGCACAGTGGGATTGGGCTGTGCACCCCGAGCTGGCTGTGCAGCATCAGCGTGGGTTCTGCAGTTCCAGCTGAAGTGGGAGCTTGAGGAGGCATCTCCTGCCTCCTGCACCTTGTGCAGCTCTTCCCTCAGTGCTGCTGGTGGAGATAAGGTCGAACTCTGGATGTTTCTGCACCTCAACAGCATCTCTGCATTTCTGCATTGCATCCTTCTGTAGCCCTTGGCGCAGCCTCAAAGCCATCAAAGGCTACACCTTTAGTTGAATTCATGCTGAAACCTCCTTGTTTTCAGCCTACCACAGAAACTCTTGGAGAAGGACTATGGTAGGCCCTGCCTTTGAGTGGCAGGGGTAGAATTTCTTTTCTTTCACAGTCATGTACATATCTCATGTCCTTAAATTCAATCCAGGGTTAAAAAATGATCCAAGTTCAGCAATTCCTCAATCATGGGAATGAGCTTTATCCCAAATTCCTTGCTGTAACTTTCTCCCACGTGGGAGTTCTGGGGAAGAGCCTCTTAGATGTTCCCACCTTCTCTTGTGTACAAGAGAGCTTCTACCGTGTGGAAAAGTGTAAAGGCTAATGTAAAACTTCTCTTAATGAGAATCTGAGGGAAGAACTTGCACAGCATGGCTAAGGTGAAACTTATTAACTGATGAAACAAAATACCTTTTTAATGATTCTTTTCTTAATAGCTTCCCTTGGACAATTTCTGAATTATTTCTGGTTTTTGTTTTTTCTCTGGCCAAATAAGGGCTAAGAAGAGTAAGAGCCCTTTAAGAAATACTGGTAACAAAGTAATTTGTTTTGTGGCTGAATAAGATGCTGCATTACCCTGAAACTTGTGGGTTAATCAATATCCTGGAAGGTATAAGGAATTATCATTTTAAGCACTTTCAGGTTTTTTTCCAGGAAAGAGTGTTGGTAACAAAGAGAACAAGTGGGTGAAGGGAGCTGATGTGATGTAGTTGCAAACCTCTGAAGGGTTATTTTGATGAGTCCCATGAGATCCACCTCAATTTTATTCTTTGCCATAGTGCTTGTTCTGTCACTCTGTGAGTGCAAAGAAGGTTTTAAGGAGGAAGGAAGCCTAATTGCTGGGATAAGTCATGTTTTGTTCTCCCATTTTAAGGCCACCAGAATTCAATATTCAAGTAAGATGTAATTAATAAATGGGTGGTCATTTAGAATAGGATTTTCTCAGCTAGTTCTCCTTGGAAAGAGAGCCAGGCTGCTTCTGAGGAGAGGTAATGAGGTGGTACATGGAAATGTATTCCGAAGGTGTCCATCATGCCCATGGACACCTGCACACATTTGCTGGCTGCTGTCTTGATCAGCTGGGCTTGTGAAAATTCCCTGCACCATTTCAGAAGTGAGTGACTGTATGTAGGTCACTTGTCCATGCCACTGAAGTTGTATTCTCAGTAATGGATTAGTGTGTCAGGGTGCATCATACAGAAATGACTCTCAGAGTCACCAGCTCTCGTTTAGAGTGTATCCAGAGCCAGAGCATGTGAGGAATATCAGAACTTCAGGTTCTTCTACAGTCATAGAAGATTCAGTGCTTGAGTGCAGAGTTCAGGGAAGACATTTCGTCAGTGTTTCTGCTGCATGTAAGGGAGGAGAATGTGCTCTCTGTTTTGAGGATCTTTCCTGGACACCCTCTGCCAGCCAGGTCTAGAACTGAGGTCCCCATTTAGCAATGGTCCCTTGAAATGCACAAGCGATTTTTTGCTTCTTTTGTGCAGTGCTCTGTAATCTGAAGTGACTTCTTGCTTTGTGTGCTAAAAATACCCATGGCCTCAGGGTGTGCAGGTGTTCCAGGTGCTGCTTGCAGGGTCTCTCTCTTCTACCAGATCTTGATCTTTACTTGTTAATGCAGCTGCATGACCTTAATTCCTGCACCATGACTGAATTTACAAAAAATCTTGAGTCTGTTCCTCTTTTGCCCCTGTCTCCCTCTCCTGCTGATAATCTGTTTCTATTTCCATTTTCCTGCTCCCTTAAAGGAAGTTTTAATGCATAATGTTCACAAGAAGGAAACATCCAAGTGTTTCACTGACAACCAGTGAAAAGTAGAAGCAGTGTGTGTTAACTGGCTATTGTTTGTTGGAAAACAAACTCCAATTAACTTCTAAAAGTTTGGCTCCAAAAGAGATTTGACCTTTGTGTCTTAGGATGACTATATCAGATAAACCTGGTGACAAAATCTTAGAAGTGGCCTAATTTCTGCTATTACCATGATGAGATACAATTTCTATGGAGCTGAATGGGGTCCAGTGTTTGCCACAGGCATTTTTCTGACTCTGCAACTGAACTCTCTGTTGATAAACTCTGGCATATTAATTAATCACAGTGATTTGATGGCAAGCAAATTTCACTTCATAGATTTTATGGATGTTGTTCACTAAACCATTCTTGTTTGAGTATTTTCTTGTTCAGATCTTGACTGGCTACCTGGATCAATGAAAATATTTAATGCTTATTTTACTGCTGAAATAAAGCACAGGTTTGAATAAAGCCACACCTGCTGCAGCTTTTAGCTGGTAAAATGATATTGTTCAGAGATGTCATGTTATGCCACTCTGTCAAGAGAAGTTCTTAAAAAGAACACAATTGCTGTGGCAGAAATGTGTTCTTATAACCAAATTCTTCTGTTTGTGTGTAGTTCACTGGAACACCAGCATGAAACGGAATTCTGATAACACAAATATCTGTCAGTATTTCATTGTTACAACAAATAGTTGGAGAAAATATTTGAGGTTTTTTTTCTTTATTTTTTTCCCTCTAGAAACCATGGCTAAATAATTTTCAATGGATTTATGACTCATATTTCTTCTGTGGGCATTCTTATGGCAGCAATATGGTCTCAGCACAGTGTTAAAATGCCCATATTGAAAGAAGGAGAAATAAAAACACCACTTGAAAAAGCAGATTCATGTGAAAGATGTGAAGAATAATCCTGACTTCCAGGGGGGTTGAAGCTCAAAACTTCACAACTTTTTTTTTTTAAATAAACTCCCACTGTTTTTCCTTCTTCTCATTTCCTATTCTTGAGCTTCCTTTTCAGGGGCTAATCTAGGCCAAGGAAGAGAGAGGTACTAAGAGAATAGGCCTGTAAATTATCCATATTTTTAATAATCTCTTTAATTACCGTGACTGTTTATACATTTTAGCTGAAACCTGCACCAAGTAATTTGGCTTTTTCATCATGCTGGCTGATATTGACTGCTCATGCAGGAGCTTGAAGAAGTTTATGGCAAAGGACAGTCATTAACTTGTCAGTGAGGAATGGCCTCATGTATAAATGCAGATGTAGAAACCCAACACACCTCCAGCTCTGCTTTCAAATGCTCTACTGGAATGTCTGAAAAACTAAAAAAAGTGTTTGGCTATGAATAAATTCTGATGTATGGATCTTCTATCAGCCTGCTAGTGCCTTTCTGAAATGAAGCAATTATGTAAAAAAAATAGTACTAGGTGCACAGATTCTTTTATTTAGGAATATCTTATTGATTTTGCTAAGACTTTGTCATCTGGAAGAAACTGAGGCTCTTCATTTGACAAATATGAACACATTATTAAAGAAAAAGAAACCACTCCACTAATGTGGGTGCACTTCCAGTAATCTGCCAACACTGACAAATTGAGCCAATATTATCAAAAATAGCACTTCTCTTTTTTTTTCTTCTTTCCCCAGATGCTCCAAAGCAATTACTGTGAAAGCTCTTCTTGGTAATGAGCGTTATCCCTTTTTCAGAAATGGAGAAATCAAAATGACAGTAAAATCTAACCAAGGGCAGAAATTAAATATCAAACATTAGAGAAAAAACCCCATGGTTATTGAAGATTTTTGATTCCCTCCCCAGAACTGTGCATGGTCCATTTTATCACATGGTCTGGATAGTCTTGAATAAAATTAAGTAACTCTTTAATGAATACTGTAGTAGTGTCAGCCTCTGCTCTACTTCACTTAAAAGCTTAAAAGTTACACTGGTCTCCCACTCCAAAGTCTGGGGATGTGAGAGATCTGTGTCCTCTTTGCCAGTGTTAAACCAGGGCTTGCTTGGAAGATGTACACAGCCTTTCTTAGGGAAGAGTGCATGGTTTCAAGTTCACAGAGATTAGTGAAGTGTGTTTAAGTATCAAACTTTTGGTGCCTTGATTCCTGCCTTCATCTGCTGCCTTAGGCACTTTGGTAGGAGTGTGGAAATCAAAGGTTTCAATGTGAGCATCTTGGGAGGATTTCTTCAGGGATTTGGGTTCATGTTGTTCCTCACTATCAGGGTGATATCAGTTTTCAGACAGAAGCTTATCCAGTCATTACTTCTGCAAAGCAGGACCAGACCAATCATTAAGAGACTGCAAATCAATATGGGGTGTGTGATGACTTAATTCTATGCAAGAATTGGGTTTCTCCAGCTCTTGAAACTGTTGCAAGTGCAGCTTCAGCTGAGCTACCTGCAGTTGTTAGGTACTACATGTTCCAGGACTTCTCCTTGTATGTAAGCACATTCCAGATCTCCACAAACAGAGAAACCTGGCATTCACCTGGCTCCCTGAATTGGAAATGGGTCTAGCATGGGCCAGTCTCTCATTGTTTTTGGTTCACAAAGTTTCTGAATTTAGTACACCTATGCTGTGTCCCAAACACAGAACAGAAAGACAGACTATGCTCCCAGGAGATTGGATTCTGTGTGGAAATCAAGGGAAAATAGGTAGGGAAGGAAGCACAGGGGAACAAAGGAGTTAACATTGGTCAGACTGAGAGGGAGTGGTATTGGCAGTGGCTGAACAGTTGTTGTCTTTATTTGCGTATTAAGCTTAAAATGAAAAAATGTTTTGGAAAAGAAAGAGGGATTATTAATCCTTTGTTTTTACTTATCTCTGTGAAAATATTTTCAAAAATATTTTTAGTAAACAGAAAAACCCTTTGGAGCAGATTGCTGCAGATGGTTTTGCTTAACAAGCTGCATCTGTCTGAAGATTACTAGTACTATTAAGTTGCCCTTTATTCAGCTGATCTTTTGAGATGGAAGCCCATGTGTGATAATATTGACATATGTTGATATTAATAAGTTATCATCAATATAAATAGTCAGAATTGCGTCCATGCCAAAGAAAAGAAGCAGCACATTTCAGCAGCTCACCGAGGCAGGGGTATTAGCCAAGGTCCAGCGGAGTCAGTGCATTGGGTCAGAGCGTGTGCCGTGCTCCAGGAGCCGCACATCCCCCGCAAAAGCCAGCGGGGCCCCGGGACGCTCCCGGCGGGGCCGCGGCCGCGCTCGTCCGGGGCCGGGCGCGTCCCTGCCCCGGCAGCCGCTGGGGAAACTCCGGAGCTGCCCGCACTCTGCTCCTCACTCTGTGACGGGGGTCACTGTGCTGCTCTTCCTGCCCTTTTTATGCTTTGTTTTCTCCTTATTTGTGCTGCTGTTCCGTCCCTTTTTACCCTTTGTTTTCTCATTCTCTGTGCTGCTGTTCAGTCCCTTTTTATGCTTTGTTTTCTCGTTCTCTGCATCACTCTGAGTTTCACAACACAGGTGATGTAGTTGCAATAGAGCTATTATTTCTGTCAATGGTGTTTTTATAACAGCTTTTAGTGACTAAGACACTAAAAACCTTACAGATTAAAAGAAAAAGTGGGTTTTTTTCTCAATAATTTTCTGTATAGATTTCAGTATAAATCTAAGGTCTCTGGAATTCAAACTTAAATTACAGAGGTTTTTTTATAGGTCAACATCATTACATCCAATGTTGCTTGCCTACTCAAGATTGTGTTTCATATGTAGTAAAACACAGGATAAAAGTTCAATGATAGCCACAAAAGACTGATTATATGATAGATTTTATCAGGGAGGGAAATTCACCATTAAACAAATTTATTTAAAGATATGGTGGGTTTTATCCCATGTTGCTTGTAAATTAGTACTATTTACTAAGTAAAAAAGAAAAGCTGCAAGGTTGATGCAAAAATTACTGGTTGAATGTTTACAGTCTGTTTTTTGTAAGTGGTCAGAATAGATTTGGATAAGAATCACTCCAGACTTTAAAATTAGCGATTTTAAGTTTGAATCAGAGTGGTAAACTTTCACAAATTTAGTTTCAAAGATGGTTTATTTAGACTTGTTGAGGGCTATTGCAAATCTCTATGCCTTCTGGCATTACCCTTGGGCAGATCTATTCCATAGAGTCTTTTTAGCTTGTTGACTTATATTAAAAGCAAAGACATAGAAAAGGTCAAGAGAAATAGAAGAAATAGTCCCTTAATTAAGTTAGTTGGATTTATATAATAAAGATGAAACTGAAAAGCCTTTCCAGGATATTGAGCCAGTAGACAGACTCCTAAGGGGTCTAAGATACTTGCAGGTTGCAGGCAGTGCCTGGTGTTGAGGCAGTTGCTGTCACTGTAAGCGCACACCAAACAACCACACTCCTCTTGAGGCAGCCTCAAGGCCCAATATTTCTGATGTTGCAGCAGCTTTTCACAGGGGATGACTCAGAGGATTCAAGTAATCTGCATTTCTATTCCACTTGCAGCTGGGGGGCATTATCAGATGTACAAAGCAGTTGTCTTTCAGTGATTTAAAATCCTGCTTTAGGAGAAGTGACTGGACCATGCTCACCCTGCTTGGTTAAGGACTCGTGCCCCGAGTAACACGGTCACAGCATTTGGGGGATCCTGCTGCGTGCAGGAACAGCTACAAAAGATAAAAGATTACTTGATGCTTCCTTGAGTCACCCTCCTCTGCAGGAATGTTCAGAAGTCTCCTGAACAGAGTTGTCTGGAGGTAATAGAAAGTTCCAGGACAGTGCCAGCAGTAAAGTTGCAATGTCAGAGCTCTGTCATGGATCATTGTAATACCTGGCCAGTGAGGTGTCCTCCATCTCAGCCCACCCCTGAGAATGAGAGCTACTCATTCTCCTTCACAAACTTCTAGGAGATCATAACACTAAACAAAGAAAAGCTAAATATTTATTTCTAACTTTCCTTCTCACTTTGAGCTCGTGTAAGAGGGAGTATATGGCTTGTTTCATGATGGGCATATCTGGGATTGTAGATTATTGGGTGATATTAGAAAGGATTAATTTTTTGACTACTGAGACAGTAGTCTCAGCTTTGCAAAATGGTTCTTTAAGTGGATATTTTAAACCAGTGAGGAAAAAAGGAATTTGATATATTTAATATGTTTAATATATTCATTTTATTTAAACATATACCCCCACAAAGGTGTGCCTTTGCTGGCTGCAGTGAAGCACTCAGAGCTCACCAACTAAATACAGTTTGGTAGCAAAGCCATTCTCTCCCAGAAGAGTGGAGCAGTACCTTTAGAGTCCATGAAGAGATGGTATGACAGCAAGAAGTAACAGAAATATGTGCTGCTCAGCATTGATAGTATAATGGAGATATTTCTAGGCCAAAGGGCTTTAATTCATGGAGGCCTAAGGGGAAATCCTGACCATGCTGCAATCAGTGTTTTTCAGATTAGGATGGTTTTTAAATTTCGACACAAGAAAAGGAGCAAAACTCCATCACACAATTCAAATTGAATTATTCCCATTTAAAACTGCTGCTGCTGTCTTCAGATCCTGACTGATTCTTGATGCAAGGAATGTGGAGCATTTTGAAAAGGGTGATTGCCTTTGCAGATGACATCACTGTAGATGGTTTTTGAGGTGCTGCATATCCTCAATAGTCCTTGGGTAGATCTCAGCAGACATAGATCCTTTTTATGGTTTATGAATGTTGGTATTCTTTATATTCAGGAAACAAGTAGCTGAGAGAGAATCTTTGTCCACTCTACAATTGGTTCTTATAATCTGTTCTCATGCTGAACATTACAACATCAATCAAATGAAAAATGAAAATCGCTTTTTCCCTGAGCTGTTAACAAGTGCCATGAAGATGGATGTAGAGATACAGGTTTGAACATGACTGGCATGGAAATCTTCAGGGGGAAGCATCACAGGTCAGAGGATTGGCAATGCCAGGCGCAGCCTTAGCTCAGAAATGAGGAAAACCTATATTCTGCTTTTAAAAAGGAAACAATTCCATAGTGAGAGCAAATAATGATTGAGTTGTGGAGGCCTTTTCCGTGGTGCAGTGAAAATCTGTGTGTGACTACGTGAGAGCTCCTTAGGGAGGGGCCTGCTGAGACACTGACTGCGAGGGGGGGTTGAGTTGTTGTGTTATGCTGAGCTGGCTCATTGATTAGCAATTAGATATTTCTTTTGATGAGGAATCTGGAAAAAGAAATCCTCAGGTTTGTTGCACTAGCAGCCTGCCTGGTTGGGTACCTGGCTCTTGCTGCTGGGCCAGCAGTAGATATTAATGTGCCAAAATATTGGTGAGACAGGTCAGTGTAGCAGTGACACAGTAATGATTGCATCTCAGGATTCCCAAAATATACTTTTGTGTTTTGTTGCTGCCTGGAAGCATCCAAGATCAAATAATTTAGGTGATTAAATGAAGTAAAAAAAAAAATAGCTGAACTTGGCATAGAACCAGGCTGTTCACAAGCAATAGGGAATTAAGGCATTATTATGATCACCATGGGACACCTGGTAATGCTACCAGATTTGTATTTTTTCTTTATCTGCAAACTCTTTGTTCCTCTTTGTAATGGTCACTGCAAAACCTCAAAGCAGTACTGAGAACAGTTGATGATTTTTTACTCTTTCTGCCTAGTGAGTATTTATTAGTTTGTATAAGAGAAACATGTTTGGCATAAAACAGGTATGGAAGAAGATCTTAGATTGGACTTTGAACTGGTACTGCATAGAAAATGTGTAGCTAAGGACACCTCTATGATGTCAGATACTATTTGGATACTGCAGCATGCTGTGATTTGAAATGCATACTAAATTTTTTTTTCCTTGCTTCTACAAAGCAAATATTTGTGGTGTACTCAGCACTGGGTGTGGATGCACCATGAGGAAATAACTTATTTTTAGGAGAACATTTTCTGATTTCTCCTGACTCTTACATTATTTTTTAAGACTAAGGGAGCAGACAAGTCCTATTGAAAATGTGTTTGTGCCTGAACCGAGCAAGAATAAATCAGATTCATGTAGCTCTAGATTTTGACTCACTGGAAAGCTTTGCATCAACTTTGATGGAGCATATTCCATAAAGTGCATTGCTTGAATGGTTGTCAGCTTTTTCATGGCAACTTGATGTCAGTCATTGCCAAAAATGGACTTCAATTTTTATATTGCTTTGATGAAGGTGGGAAAAATATTAATCATAGTAATTAATGCTTGGCATCGTTTATCTGTAGAAAAGAGGTGAAATGTTTATCTATGGAAATAGTTTTGATCTACACTTTTCTAGTGTCATCATTTCTCACTTGTCCTTTGCTGCCAGATTCCTATGGTTTCATCTGGGGTTTCTCAGTGGTGGGAGCTTTGGTTCAAGAGTTGGAGTGTGAAGCAGATGACACAATTAGCACAGGTGAATTTTAAAACTCGTGATCATTTGGCTTATCCTCATGAGGTTTTTCTTATTATGAAATCTACAAAAGAAAACCTTGTGTATATAGTTTCCAGCATCCAATATTATATTTGTCATTTCAGAGCTAAAAGTTTCTGAAAAGACTCTCTGAAACTTAGCTTGGCTTCAGATTTCATTTTGATGTTTCATATCTAAAAATTTAGGCTTTTTTTGCTTTAGCAATTACAAGCACTCTGCTGTCATCTTGAATATAGTTGTCTGTATCTGATATAGGAACAAGATTTCAGTACCTAAAAGATTATTTCAGGAGTTACTTCATATTCACTTCAGAGTAACTGAGAAGGAATTGGGTTTGTGAACCTCAGAATTAGGGGAAGAAAAAGGACCAAGGGTCCAATCAGAAACTGCAGATTCTATTCAGAAGCATATTCACAACATATCAACATACACTAATTATAATTGCAACATTTTGACCAATCACAATTTAAGAAATTTCTTTGTACAATGACCTCATAATTAAGGAAGTTTTTTTTTTTCATGTAAACCTAAAACAAAATTGTGTATTAGAGCAGACAGGTCACTGTTCTCTGGAGACACCAAAATCTCTAATTTGTACTGAATTCAAAAGGCTCTTGATCAAGATCATGCACTGAGTCTGTAGAGGGGTAGATAAATTCCAGTTCCAACTCCTGCAGTCTCCATATTCATGTGCCTCTAGAGAATGGGTATTTCTAAATACTATTTCAAATGCATATGCAAACTGAAATAAAATTGAATCAACTTTTAGAATCTGAAATTCTGAAATTGAATGGTTAGAAAAACACATGTGTTAGTCTGGATCTTAGAAATAGCTTGTAAAATTAAGGTTATTGAATGATCTTATATAATCTTTGATCTTTGTTGATAAAGAGGTTGTTGTAATTCTCCATAATTTCAAGGATAAATCTGAATCTGCATTTATTCTGAGTCTTTTCAGCTCATGGCCCCTCTTTGTGCATCCAGCTCACCTTAAAAGACACCTTTTCAAGGTGACCAATGCAAACTCAGCAGCAGAGTATTTTGATCAGCTAATTTACTTGTTTCCTTCTATTTCTTCCCCTTTCTTTTCTTCACACTATTTCTCTTGTAGTTTTTGTGGCCAGTACTTATCTTGTCATTGTCAGCACAACCACTTTTGGTTTTCTGGACAATTTTGTTTAACTTTGTACTACTCTTCTGTGTCTGTAAATTAGTGCATCATAAATAAATCAGGCTGTGATGTGAGTATGAATAAGATTTAAGTAGAATATAGAGTCAATGTCATTGCAAATGATAAAGGAAACAACCTGTAATCATATTTTGAGTATGGATTCCTAAAGCATGGGTAAATGCTAATAAATAAACCAAAGACAATTTCCATTATCTAACTTTGTTACTTATATATACACCCATATAACTAAAATATTTATAGAATGAAATGTGAAAATATATTTGCTGCTCATCCTTCATCAAGAAGAAACTATCAATAAAAGAAAACACAAAGAAATTAAGAAAGTGCATGAAAATAAAATATCTTGGAGAATTTTCATTCCTGCTAGAAAATTCATCAGGCAGGCTAAGCAGAGTTTTGTACCAATTTTGAATCATTCAAAGAAGGAATGATTCCTTCTGGAATCTGTTGATATAAAGCAAGTGCAAAAATAAAAAGTCATTCTGGAATATGGGTACCTTGGGTTCTCCTGAAACAAAGCACAGCCAACTGACAAAACAAGTCGATGTCTAGATGAGAAATGCAGTTTCCAAACTTTCTTTGAGGCATTTGACTCATTGACTCTGTCAATTGAGGGGAAAGATGAAGAGGGTGCCTGCGGTATGGGCTATGTATCCATATCCTAGAATCCAGTGTGGCCTAGCCAAGTGGGCAAGTCAGTGTGCTAAAAGCCAAACCCAAACGCTTTAGACAGAAGTTCAATGCTGAAATAAAGCATCTGTGGGTCTGGGGAGATTAAGCATCACCAGCAGAACCAAGTACATATTATCCAAGCAGAATATCTGTGATAAGAAACCAGAGTTGATACAGCAAGCTTTGTTTTGTGCCTCCCACTGAGAAAAAGAGCTAAACTTCTTCTGCTGGTCCTTGTAGGTTACTGCTTCTCAATAGACCATGGTGGAGCTATTTGATTTCTAGTCATTTGCTCCTTCATGAGATGTAGGTAGAAACTGAAATTCTAATAACATGGACCATGTTATCACCATGGTAATGAAATATCTCAACTTGTGAGTTTTTGTTTATCATTAAGAATTTCAGTGCTTTACAGGGAACAGCAGGTGAATTTGCTTGTGTAGCTAAAGAGGAAACAAGGACTGCTTTTTGCATAATCCACTATAGATGTTATCTGGAATTGGCTTAAAAATACATCAATGTGGCTTTTGTAAGCAGTCTTATAATTGGAAATATGTTTCAAATGCCTTGGATGTTTAACTTGGGCAGGAGAGGAGAAGTGATACCACCATTTGCAGAAGTTGCTTTGTAAATTCAGTCTGTGGTCAAACTTTGTATGCCCATAACTTTCAGGAAAAATAAGTTAGGAAATACAGTCCATCACATTTCTGTGAAGGCAGTTCAGGAAAATCACTGCAGTGAATGCAGCAAGGTTTGAGGTCAAGAGAGAAGGATAGAGGGAGTAAGAGGTGGCTTTGGTGCTTCAGGGAAATCTTGTTTTCTGCCAGGCCCTTTTGAACAAAGGGGTGCATGCAGGAGCTGATGGGTGGCTTTGGGTGTGGTGAGCCAAGTTGTCTTCAAGATGGACACAGCTGCTTACAAATGGGTGAGGGTGCTAAAGCCATGATGAGCCCCAGATGATTGAGACAAGGCACCCCTGAGATTACCCCAGACACCCTGTACTGCACACTGTGGAACCCCACCCAGTAATTCATGCTAAAATCAGTGTTTTATCTAGAAAGATGCTCAGTACTGAGTGAAAAACTTCAATCACTGTGGAAGTGCTTGAGCAGGTCGGGTAAGGGTAGCACAGCAGGACACGTCAGAACTGACTTAAATTGAACTATTCAGTTTAGGACTCAAAACAATTCTGAACAGGAAAACTGAAGGAATAAACCCTAAACAACAAAAAGAAAAACCAAGCCATGAATATTATTTTAAAAACCCAGAGTTTTTAAAACTGCTGTGTTTACTATCAGTATCCTGTGTGTCTGAATTTGATGTATTAAGTCGTAGGAGATGAAATTCTGAGATGGTAATTGTTCATAGTGGGGTATGGCCAAGAGAATTAAGCTCTGCTCCTGGTAGAATATGCAATTTAAAGAAGGAACAAAAATGGTGTTAGAAGGAAGTAGTGATCATCTTTGTGAGGGATAATATTTAAAAAAATATCCATGAAATGATAAAATTAATCATTAACTCTCCAATGACAGTTGATAATAGCTTTACTTTCATTGGACAGATTATGAAGACCTGCAAAAAGGAGATTTAATATATATTATACAATTTCTAGCAGGTTAAAGGCTGCATGAAAACCTTTTAATTATTAGAAATAATCTAGGCAAGCAACACCTCCTCCTCCCCATTTGTAGCACTGCTCAAGTGCCTACACAGTCCTATTCTTTTCTAGCCATTATGGACGTATTAGGTAAAGGTACACTTCAGAAATAGGAAGCTATATTTAAGGAATCATGTCTCATTTCCCAGCTCTCTGTAGGTTTTCAAAGACAGCATTGCTTATATTTAGTAGCGGTTTTACCGAGAGAAAAGAAATACTTTTTTCAAGAGAGGTTGCCTTTTCAAAATGTTTTTCAAAATAATTTTCAGTCTTCAAGAAGACATGCTAAGAATCCATAGTAGGGCCCTTGCAAAGGAGTAAAGGATGGCTGGAAGGGGCCAAAAGCTAAGACAGGTCAAAGAGTGAATTTGTTATGTAGCTTGCTTCTGTATTTAAAGTGGAGGTGACCTGATGGAAGTGATTGCACCAATTCCTTTGCTGGTAGGAATTTGTATTCTTGTACTGGGCATTAAGAGGTTGCTGGTGTCTGTGTACAGGCTGGCAGTTTTTCTCCAGGGACACCTCCAGGGAGACAGCCCAAATATTATATAAGCTGCCTGCATCTCTCCCACATCAAGAATTGCAGGCAGAAAGCAGGAGGTGATGGTCTAATTATTTGGCTGTGAGTTGAATCATGTGTGACACCAGCATGAACTAACAGGAGGGTCCGTCTGGCTCCCATAACCGAGGCCCTGGCTGAGGGCAGCACAGACCCTTGAGTGCTGCCCCAAGAGCAGGGGAGAAGGGTGATGGAGATGCTCAGGGACTGCAGGACTGGATTTGCAATGAGCTGAGGGCCCAAATATGAAGTGGAAAGAAAATCAAGTGGAAATGCTGAGGGCTCTGTGCAGCTGGTAGAGACACAGGCACAAGCTCATTGCTGTTTGTTTTTGGTTGCATACAAACAGTGCAGTGATTTGGAGCTGTGGGCAGTTCTGCTTTTAAGAAAAACATAGAAATCCCTTTTCTGGTTGTTATTTGGAGTTTTATTTACTGTTGCTGAATTTATTTATTTCCTAACTTGAGCAATCCACTAAAGGCCATATTACAAATACTATTTTAAGAAGTTCTTTCTGAGAAATGCCTATTACAACATTTTGCCTTTCACTTACAAAAAAAATAAGGAAGAAAAGGACTTGGAGCACTCACTATACAGATATATTTATATAGTGAGCTTGCAATAGATACACACATGGACAAAATATCTGTGAAACACTCATATTTGAAGTCTACACATACGCTGTACTTGAGATTTCATTAACACAAGGCAAGCAGTATTAAAATAAAATAATATTATATTCCAGGGATGAAAGTAATGACATTAACTCACAACATTACAACTTGGCATTGGAGCTCCTTCCTGAGGCTGCCAAAGCAGTGATCCATCTTTTTGTTATTGCTGCAAGATAGAAACATTATCAGCTTTAAATAGGATAGTTAACACCTGGTGTGGAGGAATGCCCAATCTGATCATGTGAGAAAGTGATGATATTGGTATTCAGGAACATTCTCTGGAGCGGGTTTTTGTTTCAGGCTGATTTTCATGTTGCAGTATTTAATCATTTATAGTATATGATTTCTTACACCATTGTTCTTTTTAAGCTATGAAAGATAATTGTATCTCAAAGAAGGGACTTATCAAGTCCTCTTAACTCTTCAAGCAAAATTATAATGTGGATTTCTGATGGCTGGTTTCAGGCAACAGATTATTTTAAATCCTGAATAGAGAAAGAGATTTTAATTTCATTGCAAGAGCAGTCAGGATAAATTAGTTGGGAGGGGAAAACCTCAATAAATGACTTTTTTTTTTCCAAGGGTAATTATCTTTGAGACTATCCAGGATAAGCCAAGATTATTGACTGAGCAGAATGGTATTGCTCTGGGGTTTGGGGTTTTTTAACTATTTTGGTTAAAAATATTTCTAAATGGGATATCTGTGAACATCTTTAAGAAAGAAATCTATTTCTGTTAACAGAGTAATAACTTAAACTGTCTTTCAGTCTGCCCTAAAATTGCCCCTGAAGGAGCTCCATCTTTCACAGGAATAAAATCCCAAGCAGCCCCCTCCCTGCTGCCTGGCTGGGGGAAGCTGTGCAAGCTGACAGCAAGCGCCCACCCCTGCACCCTGCAACTTCTCAACACTCCACAGACCTGCCACGGAACAGGAGAGAGGCAGAGAATCCTAAAATGACAGCACAGACAGTTGTGTGGGTGCCATAGAAACTGCCACTGCAAGGGAGAGCTTTCCCTTCCTTGCTTTTGCCATTCAAATACTGAGAATAATGCAGAGATTTACAGAGAAAAATAAAGGTGCCTGTGTGTTGTTTCCGTGTCAGGTGATTGCCCATCTGCTGCAGCTTTCGTTTGCTTCTAGTGTGGGATCAGCTTTGTTACCTGTAACATCCAAAACTTGTGTCTCTGCTCTCTCATGTGATGGAATTTCCTATCAGAACCTCTCCCTGTGTGCTCTTTCCCAGTGCTGGCAGGAGATGCCCTGGCCTTCGTGGCTTTTCTGGTCCTGAGGGGCAGTGAGAGCTGCCAGCAATGCCCCGGGCATTCGCTTCAGCAGGGTGGGGAGGAGGGTGTGACACCAACCCTGGGTCCTGCCTTCAGCAGAAAGGTCTGGATGCAGTGGGACAGCCAGCAAAGCCCCTCAGCTGTGTGGGAGCTCATCCCTTGGCAGAAATCTCTCAGTATGGGTGCTCAGCTGTGTGGGAGCTTGTCCCTTGGCAGAAATCTCTCAGAATGGGTGCAGGGAAGGCAGGAATGGCTCCAGGATGCTGGAGCAGTTGTTGTGTGCAGAGAGAGTGTTCATTGTGGGAAGGATTCCCAGGCCAGACAGCTGCCCACAGTGTGCTCCCACACCTGCACTGAGAAGGACAGGCCAGAATCCAGGACACACTTCAACATGACAAATAGCTTCCCAAAAAGAAACCACAGGGTTTTGCTTCAGGTCAGAGAGCTCATGCTCAGGTGGGGAAATCTTTCATTTGCTCTAGAACTGCCATATAAATGACAGGTTTGTTGGACTTTGCCTAGCCTTTGCCTGATTTCCCAGGGCTATTTGAATTAACCTAGTCAGTGTTGGATGAGAGGTCATCAAGGAATGCTTTTTGCTGCAGTTGGTGGCTTTCCAGCTAAAAGCCTCCAGCAGTGGAGTTAATATGCAGATGCTATATCAGGATGGTGTGGGGAGATGAACTGATGTTCTTTCAACTAGTTGTAATTTCCACAATGTGCAGAAATTTTTTAACTGCATATCCTAAGCTAATTTTGAAAGGAAAGTTCTGCCTTTCTAGATTTCCTCCCACATTTCATTTAAATAAGTTATTCTTCACCTTTTGTTCCAGGCTGCTGTGCTCTGTTAAATGCTACTTCAGAAATGACTGCCTTTAACTGATGGGTGAAATAATCTCTGTGCAAAGTCTGGAAATTATTTTCAGTCAGGGAGGTATTTTAAGCTGCTTTGAAGTGAGAAGTGCAGGATAAGGGGGATAGGCAGTGTGTGGGACTATGAAGTAAGTATTATGAGTTTATTGCCTTCTGATATTCTGTGCTTCATGGGATATTGAGAATGACACTAACTTTCCTATTATTGCCTGTTTTTTCCAAAAAGATGTCACATTATTTTGCCACAAAATCTAAAAGAGGTTGAACGGAACAAATATATGGTCACGGAATCACAAACCTAATTTTTACTAGCTCAGTGGGACAGGCATGGGCTGTTCCCTGTGTGAATTCCTTTGAACACACATCTCCTCAGATAAATCTAACAGGTTAAATTGGAGTAGTGAGCAGACCATACTAACATCCCTCTCAGACACCAAGATGTCTCAGACGCGTGGATGTGAAAAGTGTGTTGCTGTCTGTGGTGGTCAGGCAGTGCCACGTCTTTGAGCATGCCTGTGGACATAATTTTCTGAGCCTGATAGAATTCTCAGCCTGACAGAGGCTGAGGTGTTCCCAAGGGAAAAATCTTTTGGGAACATTCTCTTTCAAGGACTGTTTTTTGTAAATTGATTCTGGTTCTCAAAATAAGGTAGAACAGATGTCCTGAATGTGTTTTTCTCTTGTTGCACCAATGGGACCAGAGAGGTTCCTTTGGCCAATCATGTTAACCTGTAAGGGAACACCTTATAAAAAGGGTTGCAAAACCCCAAAGAAAGGCTTCTCTGCCTCAGAGGAAGGCCTCTCCCTGTGTCCCAAACTCTTCCTGGTCGTGCACAGCAGCAACACCTGACTGGTGCGAACATCTGATGCCCCAAATGCCAGGTGCACGTGCTTCCCTTCCCACCAGAGCCAGGCTCTGGGCCTGCTCTGGTGTGTGGGTGATTCTGGGCAGTCCCGTGGGTGCCCTGGGATGTGGGTGCCTCTGCCCAGAGCTCTCCTGACACCTGCACGGCTGCCGGGCTGGCAGGGAGGCTGCCAGCTGCTCTCTGCCGCTTACAGCACGGGGCTTTGGGCTTGCACTGAGAGTGACAGAAACAGAGAGTGCCCAGTGCTCTGCTCCCTGCTGTGTCTGCTGCGTGACGATCCTGCCCTGAGGACTGCTGCCTGGGCAATGGGGACAGGGACAGCCACCTGTGGGGAGCCCTGGGGTCTCAGCAGGTGGCACACAGCGGTGGCACAGGTCCGTGTGTCCTGGGCTTGGAAGCTGCTGGCTCAGCTCCTGCGCCTGCTTCAGGCTGGTCCTGGTTTTCAGAGGTGGCAATCACGACCCAGGGATTTGCACATCCATGCTCATGTAAAGTGATTTTGCAGCTCTGGTGTTATTAACTCTAATGCTGAGTGAAACAGTGCAATTCACATGTTCCCGTAAAATCAACACTGTACTTGCTCTGATCATGGTGTTTGTTTTCTTATCTAGTCCAGACATGTGCTGAAAGAAACACACAAAATTGGTCCCCTTGATAAAGCTGGTGTGTACAAAATCTTAATAAAATTAAAATTAATCTCAATTTCTCCTTAATGCTTCTGTAACCTGTATGCCTTTAATCATCTATACTGTTTACTGCCAGTTCAATTATCAGGGATAATAAGTGAGCCTAATGCTTTAATGTTTGTTACTGGCCTACTTTCAAAATCCCTTACACATGCAAGTAGTATACAATTTAAATAAGAAATGCTATGTGGAGTCATCACCACTCTTATCTGGAGGAAGAGAATGCCATTCCCTTTATTTAACTTACCAGCCTGTTCCCCTGGGTGCAATTCTTGGAGTTAAAACCAATAGTGATCCAGTTTGCAGATTGCTGTTGCTCATTAGCTTTGCAAGTATGTCATAATGCTGGGACTCCAGTCTTGCTCTAAGTAGTCTTACTGCTGGTGTTAGTCTTAGCCAGAATGCATACTAAAAAAAATTGGAGATTTGAGTGGTGAGCCAGTGTCATTTTTGCAGTACAGTGGTCCAGAATAACCGCCAGGCCTTTCTTTATTTTTCTTTGTCTTCCATTTTTTTCTTTTTTCCTTTGAGTATTGCTACATATTTGTGCTAAAATGGATACAACTTCTCTTTGATTCTGCTGCAAATATGTCGCATCTTTTCTTACTTTCCTATCATTTCTGTGTCTGTTTTGTTTTGGGCCCTTGATTCTGTGTTTTTAAGGTTTGACAACTTCTAACCACCCAGCATGTTGTAATAGCCTTTAGAAAGAGCCTTTTTGATTCATGTGTATCAAAGTGCATGACTAAACCCTCACTGTATATTTTGCTGGTGTCTGGTATTAAACTTCTTTATGCTTTAGTCACACATTAAGAAGTATTGCATTTATTTTCATAACTGAATTCAGCATTCTGGCTCTGCATTTTTAGAAGGGAAGATAAAGCAAAGAAAGCAAACATTTCTATTGACTGGCTGTGATGTGTGATCTCCCAGTCAGAATAATTTAGAGTTTTTGTTTAGAAGAGGAATGTTCAGAGGGAGGAAAAGAGAACTGCTGAAAGCAAAAATTGCAGCTATTTGCTACTCATTTCAAATCTTTGTCCTGCCTGATATGAAGCTTAGAAAGAAGACCTTTTGTTCTGAATGCATTACATTGATTTAATGTGTGCATACATTATATTCTTGTCCTAGCTGTAAGCATCTTAATGTAAATTTTTGGGCTTTTATTTAGGTAGAACTCTTGGATGGGTGTCTATTTCCCTGGGTTGTATTATTTCTTGCCTTTTATATTTTTTATTTGCTACTGTATCACTAAACTTTTAGTTTAGTTTTGGGCAGTGAAAATATAGTAATAGTGAAAATTATTCCCTTCATCCAGGTGTCTTGGAGATATCTTTTAGAAGTGCAGACAGTATCTTTTTCTGTTTTGAAGTCAGTGAATCATCATTAGTAGCTGACATAGTGACTAATATCTACCTGCAAACCTTCTAAATACAGTTTTTGCTTCAGTGTGTAATTTCCTTGAAAGGAGTTCCAGGAGGTTCTGAACCAACATGGCAAAGCTGAAAGGATGGGACTGTGCCCTTGACTCGACTTGCCAGATTTTCTGGCCATGCTCTAGGACTATCCCCCTGCATTTGAAATCTTTTTAGCTAAACCTCCTCAGACTCGTCTAGGGAAGAACTCTGACTTCTGAAGAGCAAATGGTAGCTCAGGAGCACCCCTGCTCTGGGGTCAGATGGAATAGTTTCTGCAGCAGTGTGTTCTACTGTTGGATACACAAAAAAGTGCCAGCAGGGAAACCAGAAACGTGAATTACCATGGAGATGAACACAAACTCGGTAGAGGCGCTTTCAGCAGAACTGTCTCCTTGGCAAATCCATCAAAATGAAAACTTTTTGTGGAAACATATCTGTTGACAGGAGGAAGATCTTGGAACAGATGCTAGCTTAGAGCCTAGGATATTCAAACTGAGCCATGAGGGAACCAGATTCATATCTTTACCCTGAATAACATCTCCAAACCCTACTCTTTTTGTCTTTGGCTTCTGTTTTGTCTAAGTAAAAAATATTGAAAGCTTTAGAAATCTTTGCATTTTGGGTGGAGTTTGTGTTTCCTTAATACAGGTCATCACCTTGGGAATATTGACAGAAAAACCTCATTTTGTCAGTTTTTAATTAAAGGAAGCAAGCCAGGTTTGACATATATTAAATAGTTTAATGCAGTTTCTTTGATTTACATTATTGCTACCAATAATTGTTTTGGTCAGGCTTTTATGGGAGTGGCTAAAAAATCAAATTTTATCTGCTCAGAGGTTTTACCAATACTGCTTCCCTTTGAGGCAGAACACAGGAAATTGTATTAAACATAAAGTTCAGAGTACCAAGGTTTGTTCTGGAAGTGAATATAAAACTTAGGACTGGAGGAAACTGTAGATTTGCCATTGTTGTACAGCTCAGATGAAAGAAACCATATGAGATGGAAAGAGAATTGTTTTGGAGAAAAAAGGTCTTGATGACTGTGAAGAAAAGCTAAACCCCATGGTTTGGGATAATCCTCAAAAAGTTTCCAGACTTTTGGGTGAGTAGCTGAAATGAACTGATTTTCATAGGCTTTTCAGATTCAACTAAAGTTATTGAAATGTCAGAGGAAGAGAAGAAAATTTTCTCTCACCCAGGAGGATAACTTTGAAAAGTAGCAGAAAGCTCTTGCATTCCTCCATCCTCAGAGAGCAACAGGCTGAGCAATCCTGACAGGAGTGAATGTGGCAAGGAGCTGCTGTAGAAACCCAGGGGCAAAAATATTTACTGTTTGGTGGAGCTGAAGAGCTCTGCATCCCCCATCATCAAGTCCTTCTGCAGCTCCTAGGAGTGCAGGGCTACAGGAGTTCTGTCCTCTTGCCATGCTGCAGGAAGGCACAGGCTGGGAAAAAAAAACCCCTGTAGCAGCTGCTAACTTGCATTTGATCTGGGATATAGCAGTGAAACAACAGTGCTGGAGAACAGACACAGACCCCTTTGGGATGGCAAATGGCTTTTCTCTGTCCTTCCTGAGAGATGATATTTTCATGGAAGAAGTGGGCAGATGTCCTGCCAAGGGAGCCAGGGAAGTGCAGCTCAAGGCAGAAGGAAGCAAACACCCCCATTGTTTTCTTTGGCCTTGACTGCTTCTTGAGTATAGGCAGTGCACAGAGAGGAGATACTAACTGAAAATTGAATCTCCTAAGAAAATTTCTTCAGTTTGCTCAGCTACATTACTGCACTGTTGGCTTGTTCCATAGAATGCTGAAGAGGAGATGGTTTTGTTCCAATTTTTTTTTTGTAGCAATCTGCAGGGCTTTGGACTGAGTGCTAGCCAGGGTCAATTAAATTTTTCATTTAAAGAAAGCTGAAATCTTCCTCTAGGAGGAAAATCTTCATTTTCATACCTTTTAAACCTGTGTTTTCACTGTTACTTTGGAAATGGCATTTTTCAGTAAAGAATAGATAATGAAAAAAAATGGGAAGCTTTTTGTCCCATCCTTCATCACAACCCAAAGACACAACCAGAAATACTTCAGTTTGAAGCCAAACAAACATTTTTAGTTTAGAAGTAAATAATGCTTTTTTTTCTGAAATATTGCTGTATTTTCAACTTTTCCATCCTTGCCTTGTCTTGCCTTTTTTTTTAAGATGAGCAGCCATATAAAATAAATCACAGCTCAATCAACTCTCTTTCCAAGTTTTAAGGTTAGCAGGAAGACCTTTTATTGTCAAGTAAGTTCACTAAGTTCTTTGGAAATAGGCATTGATGCTCTTATTGGACTGTGTTACTTCAGTCATGCAGCACCACTTGAAATAAATAATCCCAGATAACTGAAAGGCAGAATTCATTGTGTACAAGGAAATAAAAAAGAAGCTTTAAGATAAGGCATCCAGATTTGATGTGAGGTTTGTTTCTTCTCTTTGTGGAAGAAGAGTTGAGCTCTGTTGGTTGCAGTGGGTTTTGTTGCAAAAAACAGCCCCTGGCATCTTCTGAGTTTGGAGCTGGGGTCTGTGTGTGGATCCCTCCTGTCCTGGAAGGGCTGCTGCTCCTGGCTCAGCACGTGATGCAATGGGGCTCTCTCCCCCACCCAGCCTTGTGCTTGGGCAATATTTGCAAGAATTCAGTGCCTTGAGGCTTCTGCTGGATTTGGTGACACAAACAACTGGTTTTATATCAAAGCAAGAATACAACTTGTGTAAGAACACAGGCAGCTACCTCCAAATTGAGGAATATTGATTTTGGAAAGTGATAAACATAAGTGCATGCTGAATAATGTGAGAGGTGGAAACTGTGCAGTTGAAAGGAAAAGAGCTCTGGGGCTGGCCACCCTCCAGGTAGGAATATAAGTCACTGTATTACTTTTAGTCATGTTTTCTACAACCCTCTTTCTTCCTCTCTGCAAGATTCCCAGGAAGACTGTTTTCCAGCTTTGACACTTATTGTTAGATGCATTAATTAAGCAGTGTAAATGCAGCCTTGAGAATTTACCATTTGTCTAGCTTTGTGCAGCAGGTGGAATTTCACTGGGCAGAACTGATGCCAGTTTTTCTTCCAGGACCATTTGGAAATGTGTGCCTTTTCAGTCGCCAGTGTTCCTGTTTTCCCCGTGGCGAGGCATGTGTCTCATGAAAGAGTCTGTTTGGAGGTTGTTGGTTTAGACAGTCCTTTGTTTTTAGGTGTGGTATTTTACATTCTTATCTGTCCTTTTTCAAAAAGCCACTGGAATTCTGGGCTAAAGTCAATGTTTTGCTTCCCTGGCATCCCCATCCTAGGAGGAGATGAGCCTTGCAGGGAGGTGAGCGTTGCAGATGTGATCTGAGCACTGTCAGGACTGCAGTATATTTCTCTGGCTGCTCTCTGCCTAGAGAAGCCTACAGCAGTATCTCTATATTTATGTCCATGTGTGCATATGTTTGAGTGAGTGGAAGGAGGGAAAAATTCCCTAAGACTGCTCACATCCCTTCCCCTGGAGAGGGGTGATGGCAGATGTTCCTTATTTGTCCTGTTGGATGGGCATGGAATCTTCTCATTGCCATGGGACATTGAAATGTCTTCTAGAAAATGTGGTTTCTATCATATAGTTGGAGAATGCCTTTTATTTAGATTTCCTGGAAAGATTTTATTAAGCAGGTTATTTTGACACTTGCTTTTGCTGCTGTCTGTGTTACCCTACCAGAGAACCACTGTCCCCAAGGAAACAGCAGCACCTTTCATGCCATGCACAGTTTGTATTAATTGTTTGCAATGGCTGGTGTTCTCACCTGATTTCAGGGCTACTTTCTTCAGGATAACATATTACTGAAGAAGTGCTGAATAATTTACAAGATTCACATCTAATTAATGTGAAAAAACACCAGGAATGTAAACCCATGGTATTTGCTATTCTTTTGTGTTTCATATTAGTCTGACAAGCACTTGCAGATTCCTCTCCAAGCCTCTCTGCTCTTCAATGTTGAAAACATAATCTAAACAACATTCCTCAACTTCATGTAGATTTTTCCATGAAAAAAGCCATTTTAATTTATATTATGAAATTGGTAAGCTATCGTTAATTGAAGATAGTTTAGATTTATTTTTTTTTAAGTTTGTAGTGTTTCTCACAGCTCAGATTATGAATGCTATTACATTTTGCCTTGCTACTAGACTGGAAATGTTTCTAGCTATTCCCTTAATGATCACTTAATACAGAACAATGTCAGGGCCAGTGTTACGTCTTAGAGCATAAGAAATAAAGTAATTCAATTTTTTCCCCATTCTCAATCCTACCGGTTTTGGTAAATCTTTCTGGATCCAAGGTGTAAAAATGACCTCTTGGAATCAGATTGAAATCAAAAATCACTTCTTGCTTTTGTTACAGTTTCCTTTATATGACTTGGATGAATCATTTAATCTTGGTGGGTTAAGTCTCAGTTCACAGATAACATTGCACAATTTATGGTTTATGGTTTTTTAGCTAAAAACAATTGTAAACTATTGACCATCTCATAAATATTTTTGAAAAGTTGAACTCCATGGAAATGTAATCTTTGTCTCTCATTGTCTTTATCATCAACTTCAAAGCTCCTCTTCTTTCACCTGTGTATACACACACATCACTGCTATGTAATAGGTGCTGAAATGTACAAAATGCTGCAAAATGCCCCTGAAATGTGGTGCATTGGGTGCACTGGGTCAGGCTTTGATGAAAGATGTCTCAGTAAAGTGGAACTGCTCTTCTCCTGCTCACTTCTCATGGCAGAGACGATGGGCTTTCGTTCTGATTGCTGTCTTGTAGTTTAATAATGGAAGAAGATAACAAAGGAGTAAAATATTTAAAAAAACCCCACATGACACTGGTATTGCTGTTGTTCACGGAGTACTAGAGGGAATTCAAAAATACTATTGGTGCTGTATAAATAATTGATGTTGCAATCTTCAGGCCAGCCGTCCTTTCCTGAAGCAGCAGCTCAGGCAGCAGTGTCACTTCGTGTCTTTGGGAACACAGGTTTGTACGAGATGTGTCAAGAGACACAGAATCACTGTGAGTTTGGATGTGCAGCTGTGAAGCACCACTGGAGTCACTGCTGGCACAAAGATTCCTCATAGCAGGTCACAAAGAAATTCTCCACATTGTTCAGTTTACAGGGGTGGTAGAGAATGACTGTGAGGTGTTGCCTAAGAGGAATAAGAGCAAAAGTCCCAGCAACATTGCCAGGATCTTCACTCAGCTCATCTGTGTGACATTCCACTGAAGATCACAATGATCGATGGGACAGTACAAGACACGTTGCCTTTGAGAGCTGCACTCCCAAGGGGCCCCTGGCCAAGTTTTAAATTCTGCCTTTAAAGGGCTGGAAACACATTCTGCTTTAATGATGCATCACTGAGAGCAGAAAAAAGTGTAGTAGTGGCAGTAGTTATGGCTCTAACTGTGCTCTGCTAAATTTGAGAACGATCCATTATCCTGGACTACAGAGAGCTCTTGAAATTCTCAGTTTTAAACTGTGCTGCATCCATGACACAAAGCAATCAAAACCAGAAAATGTAAATAAGATACTCTGTAAAAAAAGTGAGTGCTGGATTTTCTGAGATAAACAAATCACAGAAAACCGATTTGTAGGAATACAAACAAATGGCAGCTTTAGTGTTGAAATTACCCAGATTTTGCCAATTTCAAGTGCAGCTGTGCTATTTAGGTTCATTTAATTTAAAACAAAAGAATTTCCTTGAACACAGAGTTCTGCAGACAGACATTAGAGTGGTGTAATAAATAAATAAATAAACAAGCCCAGCTAGGGAAGCACAGATGCCACTTAATGTAGCAGTGTATTAAAGTTTACAGCTACTTCTTTTAGACTCTTCCCTGGGGTGCCATGTGTCAGCCTCCCGGAGAAGGAACTGCAAAGTCTGATTCACTGACGTATTAGATGACATCTGTGCTTGCTGGCTTGGATTAGGGATCCTGAATCAAAAAGAGCTTGATCTGCCTTACCAGCACTAAGCTGACACGAGGTTATGCAGCTTTAGCTTGTCGGATTTTTATCTGGTGGTGTCGGATGCTATGAGTCAGCACTGGGTGGCTTTTTTTGCTTGGGGATTGCCGCTTCCTGGGCAGGGTAAGAGGTGTGAAATGGGTTTGGCTGTATCTGTGACCTGCAGAGGAAGAACTCTGCATTTCACGTGTTCAGCTGAAGGAGAGGTGCAGGGATAACTCACAGGTGGGAAAAGGTGGCAGCTCGTCAGGGCACCAGCTGCTTCACAAGGTTAGCTTGGGTATGGTGGTAAGGAAGTTCCCTCTTAAGAGATGCTGCTGCCCCAAGTCCCTCTGGATGGTTTTGTTTCCCAGCAGAGTCTGTGTATTTATCAGGAGCCACTGTGTCTGTCCAGCCCTGCTGCCAGTCTGTCATCACGTGGGAAGCCCTGGCACAGGAGCTGCTGATGGAACAAGCAGTCCAAAGGCTGCTGTCCTCTGCTGCAGGAAAAGATATTTTTCATAGTAATTAATGTGCAAAAATACTGGGGACATGGGTTTGCTTTGGGTTAGTATGATACCATTGCTTCATGTCCCATTCTCCTTCGCCTGCACCCAACTCAACACAAAGAAATAGCCAGCCTGAGTCTCTCATCAGATGGAATTGTCCCAGTCCTGTTCAGTCATTTTGCCTTAATGGCTCTCCCTCTGTGCCTGCTCTAGACTCCAGCAAACTGTTCATGTGCTGGCTCAATCATTACAAAAACCTGGCATTTCTGCTTTTGAAATACATGACTAAAGTTTGAGATTTGGGGATAAAAGAAAACTGATGTTTTTGTCAACTGGGCACAGGAAGAGCAAGCTGCCAGACATCCATATTTTTGGCTGAGAGTATTCCTCTGACGTGGTAGCTATCAAAATACAATCTGGTGCCCATCCTGACAGATACATAGCATTTGTGTGACATAGGGAAATGTCAGCTTGGGGTTCACAGCCAAAACACATTTAGCTCACAGGAGCAGAAAGCTTAGTACTCTAACCCTTTGTTCTTCAGCTAGAAGTGCACTGGGCTGAGGGGAGAATGAATTACAGGGAAAGACAAATACACACAGATATTGCTGTCACTGAAATCAGTGTGGCAATGTCTGCTCTGTAGGACCCCTCACCTAAAGGAAACAGAGCTCCTGGTGATGTTGGAGACAGGATACAACACCACAGGCTCAACATTCATCTGTGATAGAAATGGAAATGGATCATGGGAAAGGAGGGTTTTGCTGTTGCCAATGTATTGGTGGGCACTAAGGGACTGACAGAACACAAACCAGAAAAAGCCTTACATTTATTAACATAGGAAAATAAACCAAGGGACTTCAGGGACTTTCAGGTCATTTGTGTGACTCCTGGCTATTGCCTTGTTCCAGTCTTGTGGGTTTTGCTTCCTCTTTTAGAAGATGGGAAACATAAGGAAAAGCAGAATCCTCCAAATCAGAAATTTTGGGTTACTACCATATGTCCTTGGAACACAGACCTGCCCTTGAGGACTTCACTGGATGCTGAGTGTGTGAAAAAAGAATCATTGAAATTCTATGTGAGTAAATGCAGGCATAGCTACTGGGTTTTTTTTTCTTTTTTAAGAAAGAGAGAAAGTCTAATTACACCATTGTGTCCTATTAAATCAACAATTATTTTAGAAGAACAATAGCCCGTCATTTTTTTAACAAACAAATCAGATGAAAACAACAGCAAATGGGTATTTAACTCCATGACAGCATCAACAAATCAAGTGTGATACATCCCAGTGCAGTTTCCTCCTGCACAAAACCTTGTCTGGGTTTCTGCCTACAAAAGACGAGAGGCAGAGAAGTGAAAGCTGTGTGAGCCTTCCATCAAAGAAATGTTCCAGATGAGGAAGGGAAATGCAGTAATGTACCAGTCCCCAATTTGTGTGTGGTCCCCATCTCTGTAATTACCTGTGTGGAGGAATCTGGCACATCTTGGCTGATTTCAGAGCTCTAGACTCACCTGACAGTGCAAATCCTAACAAACAGCAAGAGCAGCAGCTCCTCTGGCCAGGAGCCACCAGGAAGGTACATCAGCCAGGTATCAGGTACTTCCTGACACATTTTTAAGGTTCCTAAATTCAAAACAATTGAAAATTTGAAGGGTAAATCTAGAACTAATAAAAAGATTCATTTAAATTGTTTAAATAGGATATTCTAGTGCTTTGTATTTTTTCAAACTTTTTTTATACTTGGCATCATGAACAGAAACATTTGTTCCTCTTAGCAACAGTGCCTGAGACTAAAAGCTCTGCATTTCCCCTCACAGGCAGGGCCTGTCTCATTTCCTCTGCTTCTCAGGAAGCTCTTGTTCAAAACATCCAGAGCAGCTGGCATCTCTTAGCACAGAGCATTGGCTTCTTGACTGTAGATGACAGAGGCATAATCAGCTTTTTGTTTTTCTAATTTTTTTTCTGCAGAATACAAAAGCATGATTCAAAGAACTTTCCATTTCACTGGGAAATGCAGACTCTTGTAGTGTGCCATATGTCTTAAAACCAACACAAATGCAGCTATTTTTTAGTGTTTTGTTTTTCTCTGATAATCCCTTGTGGTGTCAGATACTTCTGTTCCTGCATTTGATTCAGTCTTATAACCAACAATGGCATTTGAGAGAGGTTTTAAACTGACCTGGAAATGCAGAAGTACTTTATCATAGCCCACACTGAGCTGTAGAAGTCCTGTGTGACCAAGGAAGACAAGAGAGCATTTTGAAGGGCTGTGTGTTGGTCCCTTAGATGTAATTTACATCTACACAAAATTGTAGGAGTAATATATCTTGCATCTGTTAAAGCATGTCTGTTCTAGAATTCAGCTGCTGGTTTTGAAATTGAAAAGCTTTTGTTTAGGGCCTGAATCTTTAGCTTGAAATACGAGTGCATGGTACTGAAGGGATGGAGGTGACTGACAGAGAGGACTCAGGGTGAACAGTAACTCTAGAGTGCCACCCAGGCAGGAGATCTCTTGGAAGAATAATGGACCCAAATTCTCACTCACATCACTCTACATCAGGAGTGAATTTGGTTAAGTAATGAGAATTATATCTGTGAAAATTACCATGAGAAGAGAATGAGATCTACTTTATTTACTTTTGGAACAACCCAATGTTTGAAATGGGCATTTATGGCTATTTGTGCTTGAATAGGATTTTGAATTGTCAGAATTAGTTAAAATCACTGCTTTTACTCTACACAGGATGTTTTTAATGGCGCACTTATTTTCTTAGAGCCGTATGTTCCTCCTTACATAAAAACAAAGAAAAAAAATTAAGATCATCCAACCAGTTACTACAAAATGTGGCAGCTCCTTATATCTGTTTGTACATAAACATACATTGTGCAAGCCACAGAACAATAACAAACCTTGGTAATCAGCCTAATATGTAAGTGGTTGTTAATATACCATGAAAATTAGTGTCTCTGTCTCTGTCTCTCTCAGAATGGAAACACAGCTATTGCAAAATTTCTGGGGAGCAAAGATGCAACACTGAAACTATCATACTGACCTTTACCAGAACCTCTGCTCCTGTTGATAAAGGAGTATTTTTCTTCCCCACCCAGTCATCTTCTGCTTCAGCCTCATAAGGTGTCCTGAAGGGGGTAAAGAGAGAAATACTTTTGTCAGACCAAACTTATCCTTTCTGTAAAGATGTCACTTACACAGGGATGCATTTTGGGCACTGGCTTGAAGGGTGCAGTACTCAGAGGATTTCAGTCAGTATTCCCTGTATTTTCCCAGATGGAGAGACTGAGTTACTCGGCTCAAAGAGCAGAGGTGTTTGTGGTGAAGGTGTCAGAATTGGGCTGAATTATACCATGGTTCCATCATAAACATTAACTTACCTCTGCTACCAGTATCAATAAATTGCTGCTTAGCCTGGGGCCAAGATGTTGCTGTGAATTCTTCCTGTACTTTTTGAACATTTTCTGTATTTTGTACCTGCAAACTAGGGGCTGGGAGGTGTCAGCTTTTTGAGAACCTGAGGGATCCCCAGGGCCCCCAAGGGGTGTTGGCACAGCCAGGGCTCCACTGCCCCTCCATGGGGCACACACACAGGGGAGGTACCTGGGATCTGCTCTCCACAGAGGAGTTCATGGAGGCAGGAAGGGAAAAGTCAGGCTGTACTCACTGAGAGTCTCTGCTCTGCCAGGCAAATCCCAGGGAAGTCAGCAAAAGTTCTAAGGTGCCCTTTGAGGATGTTATTTTATCTTTTTACATTTCACACAATAGAACAGATTTTACTTGGATCAAGTCAGATTTTCTATCAAAGTGTGCTCAGATAAAAGCAGGGTGTTAAATCTGGCTGCACTAGAGCAAGTGGTGCTTTGGATACTGGGACACCAGTAAGAAATATAAATCCCCCTGGCAATGGGGAATGTATTTCCAACCTGGGAGAATTTTTTTATGGCATCCTTGGAAAGTCTGTTTCTCAGCTCTGCCCATCCTTCTAGTGACCCTGCTCTGCTGTAGTCTGTCATGTTTCCAGAGGTGGATGTGCTGTCACAGGCTTGAGGAACTGAGGAAGTTGCTGTGGAGACACTCATTTTTGTCATATTTTTCTCAGCAATATACCTCTCAGTCTTCCTGCATCATGTCCTAAATCTTTAAGGCCTATGGTAGATGCCTAATAGAGATATAGTCTGGGTTGATATAGGATGTACTCTTTTTCCCTATTCTTCCATTTATAATGATAATAACCTGTCAGCACAAGGCATTTCACAGTTTTTGTCTTATTTCCTTTAGATTTTCCAAATCTGTGGTTTCTTCTTTGAAACTACTTTTTTTTAAAAAAACTATGAGCTATCCAAATTGATGTGATGAGCAACAGCTGTGCTAGACAGTAGAAAGAAATACTGAATCTATAGGGTTGAATGTCCATTTGATCAGTGTTTCTAGCACTGATCTTTTAAATTTATGGTGTGATACCTAGATGAGAATATAACGCATCTAGGATAATTATTGATAATTACATGTAAAAAGCTATATGGCCAGATGGCGTGCACTGCAAGTCCATGAGCAAAAATGGTTTTCACTCATCTCTAGCTGTAAAAAGCCCCAAACAACAAAACAAGAATGCAGTGAGGGCAGACTGGCTCTCTGCTCCCACTGCTGCTTCTCAGAGCTCTCCAAAGTTTCTCTTGTCTCACTTGGTAACAATTGATGTGGCTGGGTTGGGTTCTGCTGCTTCGTGCCAGCAGTTATTTCACTACAGTGTTTTGACCAAGGGTAAGCCCAGATATATAAATATATAGGTATATATACATACAGACTAGAAATCTCTCTCTCAGCTCTTTGGCATCTTGAGTTACTCTTCTCTGTACACAAGTTGTTTTGTTTTGTTAGGTCGACACAATCTTCCTGCTTTTTGCTGCCTGGAGGATTCCTCTCACAACCACTTCATGCCAACTCAGAAAAATACAGCATTTCCTGGAAGGCAGGGTGTTCAGAGACTGTGTGATGCTGCTGAAAAAGACCTTGCATACTCTGCAGTGCAGGCTCCTTTCAAAAGAGGTGTGTGGAAAAAAAAGTGACATTAACACGAATTTGTATTTTGCATTATTAAGCATTTTCCTGGCCTTGTCAGTGCTGCAAACAGAAAGCAAAAAGAATAATAAAAAAGAGTGATCTCTATAGTTATGTCTAGTGAACCCAGGGGTGCTAATTTAGTGGAGAAAGAATATGTTATTTTATTTCCAACAGTTTAAAATCCAGAGATGTACAGGTGATATAGTGCCTTCCTTTATTTCACTTGTCTGTTTTCATTCAAATATTGCTTTTAAAATTAGCATTGACCTTTTGTGGCTATGGAAACATCACTGTATAGAAGATTAAATAAAGAAATAAAAAGGGTACACAGTAAATAAGTACCTAAAGACATAACTGATAGATTAACTGGGATGTCCCAGTGAATAAAACTCAGAGCAGCTTTTCCTGCTGGGGACTGGCCTTGCTGCTGGGTACAGCAGGTGCAGCTTAGTCTCTGTGTTATCCATCATTCCCATGTGCACTTAGAAAAACTTGTCCCAAAAAAAGACACTTTAAAATTACTTTTTTTAAATATTATTTTCCTGCTGAGGCTTTAGTTATTCAGTGTATGAGGGTACAGCAAATAAAACTGAGCGGCTGGACAATAAAATGACAGATGAAGTTTAGTGTGAGCAAATATAAACATGGGACAGAGCCACTACCTTTGCTGCAAGCTGCTTCTCTTGACACCAGGATGTATCTGCTGGGCCTCTTCTGTCTGATCCAAACCTGGCAGAGGTATTTGCCATCAGTGGAAAGGGATTTGCATATTCACAGAACACTGGAGGTACAGGCTTTTAGGCTGATTTTGATGAGTAATTTCAATGGTTAGAAATCAAAATGTTTTATCTGGATATCTGAGGAGACACAAGTAATATTTTTAGATCTGCCATGTCTTCCACCTATGGGTAGTGCACAGTGCACTGAACTGCAGCTCAGTGATTCCTGAGGCTAAACTGCAAAAAGGAAATTGCCTCAGTTCTTAACAGTTTAGTACAATAATTTTCAAATGTATGTGATTATGGGTAAAAATCCTGGATTCTGGAGGAATTGCCATTGCCATTACATGGATAAAACACTTTACTATGTTTTCATGTACTGTGCTACAATACTGTTTTCTCCTGTACCTTATGGCAGATTACAGCTTCGCCATTGGGTGAAATATCCTAAATAATATCAGTCTTGGCTCTTAAATGAAATATAGAGCATTATATGTAGACCTTTGGTATTTGGCATGTGAATTGAAGGGACTGAACAGAGAAAATATAGAGAGCCTTTTTTCAGGAGAATGTGTTTTTAGACTTTCAAAGAACAGAAATTTGAGTCTTAGAAATTCCTAAATGCCTGTGCTCACTGTTGGATTTTAACTTATTTTTCGTACTCATTACATCAAAATGGCAGGTATAAAATGTGAGTTCTGAGTTGCTGTGTGGAAATAATCAGTGTTTCACACCTTCCCATGAGTCCCCAGCCAAGCATTTGCAGGCAGAGGGTTCAGTGGTCATGCAGGCTCAGCTTGGGCAGCTCCAAGGGGAAGCCTATGGAGGTGCAGAGATGTGCCAGTGCTGCACTTGGAAAAGCTCATGGAAACTGCCCAAAAATGCAGCATCCTTGGATTCAGCCTGTCAGGTGTTCAGATAACAGGAGTGTAGGTAGGACAAATGCAGAGCTGGGAAGGAAAATGGCACAGGCTCACTTTAAAGGTAATTCATGTTCAAATCCAAGTGGATTTTACTTCATTTGTTTAAAAATCTTTTGTTTAGAGGATAGAGATTAGATGCAGCTATTGTTTGAGAGGATTCTTTCTTCATGCTAGCAGAAGAATGATTCCTAATGACTCAAGGCAGGTTAGGAATAAGCATCAAGTACAATAATTCTCAGATGAGGAACTCTGGATCCATGGGATGTATTGTTTGGTGGCTCTGCCAGTCATCTGAACCATGCCCTGATACCTCTACTTGCTTTTTGCTGCATTTCAGGCCCTACTCTATTATAAAGCAGCACATTCCCACTGCATCTTTTCAAGCACTTGCTGACAGTTACCAGAATAGTCCAGAGCTGCTGCTCCAAGCAAGGGATGCTTTTCTGAAGGAGTCCCTTTCTGTGGGAAGCTTCAGCAGGAGCTGAAGGCAGAATGTCCTTGTGTGGTTGCCCAGGATGAAGGCAGGGATGTTGCTCTGCCAAGCACGCACAGGAATTCATGCACCAAAACCATCGCTTGGGTATTTTTGAAAACGTATGAAAAATATATGTGCAATATGTCGCTTTTCCAGGCGTGCTGCCAGCACCCTGAGTTCTGCTGGGCTTTTGTCTTCTGCAGAACACCATGAATTAAAACAGCAAAGGCAAAACAACAGGAAAAAAAAAAGAGAGAAAAAAAACTAAGAGAAGGATAAAGGGAAAAGAAGGGAAGAAGGATATATTTTCTGGCATCTTAATCTTATGCATATCTTCAAACTAAGGGTCTGAATTTTTTTCAAGACTGCACTATGTTCTTCCTTGGTGTGGAGTATGTAATCAAGCACTTTGCTAAGGATGCAGCTATGTGCAGATGAATTTAATTCCCCTTCATGTTGATTTTAATCTAATTACAGTCATGGTACATGTTAATTGCAACCTGCCTGCTGTGCCAGGCCTTGGCATGCACTGTGTGTGAGGACATCCAGCTGGAGATGGTTTTCATAGAGTTGATTTTCAGCCTGGACCTTTTTGTTGCTCTGCAAGAGCATGGAACTTTTGGTGTTGAATGTGGAAACTTGCTCAGAAATGTCTTGAGTGAAGTTAATATGTGCAGAAAACATCCTGCTGACAGAGGTTGCCCAGCCCTTTTCTAGTAGAGGAGACTTTTTAAACTTTTATAAACTATGTCAAATGTCTTTGACTTTCATAGAAGGTGTTTGATATTTAAGTGGAAGCCCCTGGGTTTACAGAAAAGCCACAGTTCTTTCTCCTGTGTATTTCAGTTAACTGGGTTATAAGCTCTACCAGTTGCTGTTTCTCTTCCACATTCTTGTATTCCCCAAGAAAATTATGGTATCTACCCTAATTAATATGTGAATATGAAACTCTCTGAAGAGCTAAAACTCAATTTAGCCTAAGTAGCAGCAGTAACACTGCAATGCTACATAAAACACACAGTGCAGGGCAGCAATCCCAGAGTGAAGGGAGCTGCTGGGTTCCCCTCCTGTGCCCCCAGCGTCTGTGACATCCCCCAGTGGCACTGGGGACAGCTGAACTGAAGGAAATAGCTGGGGAAATAAAATTTTAATAATGTTATCTGATGGTTTATTAATTTCTCACAGTATTCCAAATTGAGAGCCAATGGATTTGCCGTCCTGCCCTCCAAAATTAGAAACTGTGACATTTAAGGTTGCCCACTGAACCTTAATTCTTCCCCCAGCATTTCTGGTCCAATTTCTAGCTCCTCAGTGCTATCCTGGGTTTGTGGTGCTGCTTGGAGCAGAGAAGTTGCCCACAGAAATGACAGAGGGAATATTTGTCGGGCTTCTCTAATTCTGGCATGTGCGAACTTTCAATTGGGTGACTTTGCTGTGTCCTTTAACATAGCTATTTTTGTGTGTGTGTGTATAAATTAAAAATAACTCTATAGAAATAACTTTAAAACCCTGGAGTATTTAATAGCAAGCAATTCCTTTTTATAAAAAATTTATAACAACTTATAAAATGTAATCAACAGAGAATTGTGCCCCCGCTTTTGAATTCTTTAAATGGTTTTAAAAATAATACTTTAAGGATGTTGGAAATGGCAGCGTGAAGTGTTTCTTTCCTGTTGAATAGCTACTAAAATAAATTATTCCAACTATATTAAAAATATGAAAAGCCTACCACTATTACATATACTTGAGCTGTGTGAAAGCACCTCTGTTTGATGGGATAATTGCTCTGGCATATATAAACATAATTTATTTTACTGAGATTTAAATATTAAACACCAAAGTTCTTCAAAATGAGGTCCTTATAATGTCGTGCTTCACTGTGCCTGCAGTCAGAGGTGTTCATTTGGAGTCAGTTTATGAGAAATGTTAAATATTAGGCCTTTATTTTACCTTTATTTGATGTTCCATCTTATTTTCAATAAGCAGTAAACACTATAGTAAAGGCTCAATGCACAGAAGCTGTGCAAAAAAATTCTAAAAAATTACATTTAAAAATCTATAAATTTGAAAAGGATAACAAATTGTGGAATGCTGTTTAAAATGCTCTCTAGGGAGAAGACAATATACTAAGTCTGTTGTGTCCAGATAAAACTTGGTTTAAAGAACTTTACATAATCACTGGAGATAGTAAAAATGTCAACTGGTTTTAATGGTTTTAGGGAAATCAGCTTATTTTTCCTCAACCAATATTTTCTAGGATTTTTTTGAGATGTCAAAAGGTAAAAGATACCATTTAGTTTTAATTTCTTCATAAGGAAGCATAAAAGCTTCCAGAATTAAAATAATCATTAAAATTTTTGAGCCCCCCCCAAGCAATATTTCAACCCAGGGCAAAATTAAAAAAAAATATAAATAAATAATCCTTTTGCTAAAATCTTTCTGTTGAGCTCAGGTCTCATCCTTGTCACACAGAGCAGTTGGGTAGAACAAATCCTGGCATTACACTCCCGAGTCTTTGTGGAGAGCCACGGGGTAAATCTGCAGCAATGGAACAGCTTCCCACAGCTGGGATGTCTGATTATGTGCTGTGCTGCAAAAATTACAGCCACACTGGGCTTAAATGTGGTAACAGGATAAAGCTGGAATGGAAATCCAGACATAGATAACCAATACAAACACTCTGCCATCATAAAATATTTGATTTTCCCTTCATGTGTAAAAATCTCTTGCTTTTAGAGCGTGCTTATTTGTAAATAAGGAATTTTAATGAGGAATGCTAATGATTGTAGATCAAAACAAGACTCTGGAAGTTCAGACCTATATCCTAAGTAGAACATATTGGCTTTAATATAAGGCACACTTTATATAATATTCCCTGTGCAGCTAAACTTTGCAGTACAACTGCCCTTCTTCTCCTGCCATCTATTCTCTCCTTCATTCTCTGTGCACTAAGGATGATTAACACGCTGAGAATATCTGACATGGGCTAGAAAAATATGTTCTGCAGTCTTGACCAGTGTAGGCTTCTGAGGAAATGCCTTTTTTGGGGCCATAAATGAATAGTTGAAACCAGAGATTTAACAAACTGTTACTTTCTCCTCTTGCACTTCTCTCTGGGAAGGGATATTGTTTTAAGACAGTCTTTCCAAAGCCTGCTCTTCAATCTTATTTTCTATGCATTAAATAACCCCAAACCCAATACAAAATTGCAAAGCTCCACCAAAGGTTAAAGAACAATCATGTTTTGTCTAGCATTGCTGTCACTTCAGCATTGCAGAGCACAATTTCTCCTTAAAAACAGTTTCCCATTCCTTTTACAGGCTGTTCCCACATGAATATATGGTGAAGGGCATCCTGCTAACCTTTGTTGGCTGCAGCACTTCACAGGGAGTCAGCATCAACATGCTGCAGACCAGTCCTGCTCTCAGGGTTGTGAATGAGAGCCACAACTCTTAGAAGAAAACTCCCACAAAATCTGTATTTTCCCTAAATTGTTATGTGGTAATACACATATCTGTTTACACTGGTCCTGCCAACTCCCTGCCCCCATGAGATGGGCTTTTCTCTTCAGTTTCTGCTGTTTGCTCGTGGGTATCTCCTTCCATCTCCCTTTCCAGCAGGCTGGTATCAGCAAGGTCAGGAACTGTGCTCCAGCTGTCCTTGGCCTTTGTTATCAAGCCAAAAATAACATCAGCACCATGTGGTGGTGCCAAGATTGTAGCAAGCTATAATGACATATGTTTTGTTGAGAAATTGATGCTGTGGCTCTGAATAACGATAATAATAGTAATAATGGCAATAATAATAATAATAATAATAACAGTTGTTTGGCTGGTGCTGATGGTGATTGCGCAGGAGAAGAGGGCTGCTCTGCATCCTCCAGAGCTCCCTGGGTGTAGAACGAGCTTGTCACTGTTGGGATCTTGGTTTGCATTTAGAAATCTCCTTGGGAAATGCAAAACTGGTATCCGTGTTTGTAAACACAGTCCAGGCCAGTTCCCAATGGGCATCACCACAGAGCCAAAGCACACTGGGAGAGCTGGTACAGATCATAGCCTTTGCCCAGAGCAGGGCTTCTGTGTGCAGTGGTGGAGCCTGAGAAACCTGGGTTTACTGAAGGATAATAGAGAAACAGAAACCAATCATTTCAAGCACTCCATTGCCCTGAAAAGATGCATCCAACAGGCAGCACTGATTTCAGTCAGTGGAGATGGCAATTAGTTTGTTGTGTGTCAGAGGGTGTCACAAATCTGGACTGCTCCTCCACTACAGGCCAGGGCTCATTCTGTGCAACTGCCTGCTGTGGGTGCAGGGTTTCTGTTCTGATCTGAGGAAAACCCTGAGCACTGCTTGCTGCTGCTCCACAGTGCTTGGGAAAGCAGGGAAGTGCTCCCTGCAGTGAGTTACTCATTGGACACGTTCACTGCTTGCCTCCTCACTGCACAGAGCAGACTTTTGGGGTTGCTCATCAAGCCCCAGCTATTTCTACCAGCAAACACCTCTCCAGCAGTGCAGGAAGTTTGTAGTTTGCTGATATGCCACTTGTCATCCTGCTTGTTAAAAGCAAAGAGAAAAAATGAAAAAAAGTGTGAGGTGTTGACATCAGAGGGTATTTGTAATAAAGAGTAATATGGTCCAGACCTAGCAGAGCTTGGCTACCATCCCTCTGCTGCATTATTTTAGTGCCTATGTCTATCTGTCTATTAGCTGTGACACATTTTTATGGTTTGTCATAAAAATCAAAGTGTGTCTATTACCTCTACCTGGAATCTGGATGATGCATAAAAACTGCAGCAAGGGAGTTCATGTAAGGAGTAATATAAAAGCCATTTTTAGGGCACCATGACAAGAATTGCTCCTGCAGCAGGGCCTCCTGCAGGCTGTGGCTTCCCATGTAGCCAGTCCCAAAGCTAAGGCACCTCTCAGCTTCCCCAGGGAAGGGCAAGCTCTGGGCTGGGTAAGGCAGCAAACTCTTTGCAGATTGAGAGCAGCAAAAGGTGTTAGTCACTCCTGACAGGAACACTCATTCACCTGGTATCTACATAAGCTGTGAATTTGTATTCTTTCTTCACTTTTCTGCATTCTTTAGTTCTTCCTGCTTTCAGAAGCTATCATAAAGTCATTGGGAAGGAGAAGGAAAAATTTTCTTTCTGGCCAAGTATTAAAAATGCCAGCACAATCACTTGTATTTGACAATGAACAAACTTTCCAAGGAATTTTAAATGCTAAATTTAAAAAAAATAAAAATCTTCAGTTGCTTCTCTTCAAGTCATGACTAGCTTAAATGGGCTCTTCATACACTGAAGGAGCCTTAGAATAATATTAAAAGAAGGGGAAAGGTGCTGGATAAAGCAGGTCAACTCAATTACAAAGAATCTTTTTGGGTTTCATGTGTTACCTCTTTCTAACTCTTGTGGGAAGTGTATTAATGAAAATCAGGAACTTTCTGGCCTAGCAGAGATGTGATATAGAGAAATAAATATCAAGGAGATCCTCTGGGACTCTATCCTCAGCTGTGGTAAATTGGAATAACTCTCTCGAAGTTGTTCTAAATTATAACAGCTGAGGCTCTCCTCCTTATCCCTTGCTTACTTGGTGCGGAAAAGTTTTGTCTTTGTTAAGTACAAAACTTATTAATAAAATGAAGAGATGTTTTAATGTTTATTTCTCTCTTTTGTAGTCAATGGACTAAAAAGTTGTGTCCAAAGTCACAAAACAGAACATGCAAGAAATTTTGAAACTCGGAAGAAAAATGTCTTGTTAGCAGTTGTTCTCCTTTCCCTCTACTGTAGAAAAGGAAATATTACAGATGTGATGCTGATGGAGGCCATAAAACTCCCAAACCAGGATGATGACCTGAGATGCATCAGACTTAGTGCTGCATAAATCCTGAAAGAATGCTTGTTGTGGGAAATGGTCCATCTAGACATAATGTTTCAATCTAAAATAAATTACTGAAACAGGGAGAAGTGAACATGAGGATGTTGCATCAGGATCACTTTGGCCACAGTTCTACCTCTAAAATGGCCAGATTTTTCTTAGGAGCATATCTGAAACACAAGGTACAGCGTTGCTTTGCACAAATTTGGCTTGCTTCCAAGGCAGATTACTTCTCCCAACATTTGTATCTTTCTTCTCATATAATGTAACAACAAAGCATTAATCATGCAAATATCAATATTTAATGATTATGTGGTTAATGCCTGCAAAGCACTTTAGAGATAAAAAGTGCTCTATAAATCCAAATGCAGGATATTTACTCCTTTCCTTATCTTAGTTGGATACAGAAAGGCTGAGAACCAGTTCATGTTATCAGGAAAGACAGGTGCCTGATGCTTCTGATACCAAGAGTAAAATATTCATTCTAAACCTGCTGAGCTCTATGACAGTCTTTTCTTTCTCTTCAAACTGCTTTTGAAGTTTGCACTATTAGAAACATTTGTATGGTAATGAGGATACTGCTCAAACCTCAAATGAGGTAAAAAAACCTGGATTGAGAACATTTGACCAGCTAATTAAAATGGCATAATTGGTGCTGCAGAAACCATTGTTACTTAAATTTTTGAGCTAAATGAAGATCTACTGCCTAATGAGGGACTGAGAGAAGAGGATTATTGTAGAAAAGCAAGAAGTCAGACACAAGCTTTCCCTGCATGTCAGCATTGCTCAAACCCCCTCAACATGGCCCTTTTCAAGTGATGGGTGAGTCACAGTCGCCCTCCCTAAGGTGACTCCTTTTTATTGAAGAGTTTCTTTTGGACAGGATAGCAAAAGTTAAATGGCAACTTGTGAAAGCACTGCTGGGAGTTGTGTACACGAGTGTCCTGCTGAGTTTGGCCATAAGCACTCACTGGGTGAGGTGAGCTCCTCAAACCAAGACATTTGTTTATCCCAAGGCTCCCTTGCTCCTTTTGCTTCCTGTGTCTGTGTTATGGGAAATGCTCAGGTTTCAGTGGGAGATGAAACACACCAAAAGTTGTTTCCTTAAGTGTAATTTTTTTCTCAGTTGTCTGCTGGCAACCTAGCAACTTTATCAGCCATTAAAACATTTGAGGAGGAGATATCCAGTTCATATATTCTTGGAGAAGGTTTATTTAGCAGGATGTTAGATTTTGCAATGTAGAAGAGGTCATGTACTCCTTAAAAGTCTCTTCTAAAAAACCTTTCCCTACCTGCAAACAATATTGAAACCTACTATTCAAAATACTTTAATGTATTTGGAGTTTATGCATAAATCTTCCCAAGCCCTCTGAAAGTCTTGCTGAAGAGATATGGGTGTGTTTTAAACCAGGCCTGTAAAAATGATGAAGTCTCTGTTAAATTGTATGTGCAACAGACCCACTCCACGTGAGGAGGCTTAATGAGAACACTGTGCCCATTTGTGCAGGGGGCAGAGCTGCCTGCATGGGGAGTGTCTGACAAAGCACAGTCCAAAAGGATAGAAGGGAAGATTACAACAGGATCTGGCAGCTCCAAGTCCAAAATAGTGAAGATATCCACACACTGCAGAATGCAGGGATGGGAAAAACTTGTGAGGCAGTTCAGTGAGGGAAGAACAGGGTCAGCTTGGAAGGCTGGAGAGCAGTTTGTGCCCTCAGGTGTTGCCAACAGTGAGCTCAAAATGTGGCTTTGCAGAGGAAAGCTCTGCCTTTGGTGGAGGCTGATGCAAACCACTGCCACCATCAGAGCAAGGGTGTGCACATTTGCTAACAGAAGGGTGACAGCACAAAAGGAGACTATTCAGTCAAGGCTTCCATGAGTAGAAGCACAGATTTATTTTTAATTTTTTTGTTTCCTAAGTGTGATTGGAAAAAAAAAAGTCATTTGATGAAACCGTGTTGAGATTCATTTCAGCCTGACAAATAAGGGAACATAGCAGAGAAGGCAGGTAAGATTTAGTTTATTTAAAGTGGATTAAAAATAGGGTCTGAAATTTGTTGAGTGATATAATTTCCTCATGGTTTGCAGACACCAGCTGGAGACTAGATAGGAGAGCAGAGAAAACCTGTCAGGCACCTCAGCACAGGCAGCTAAGAGCCCTGCTGAAAGCAGTGGGGAAGAACAACACCTGAATCAGAGAGTTCTCTCTCCATGTTTAACACTCAGTGTTTTGAAGGCAGGATACTGATTATTGTCTGGTACCACTCAGGGCTGCTCTCAGTTGGTTATAATTATCTTCAGGCTCTTCTCCATGCCCAGAACTCAGTGCTCTGGGTGTGGGAAGCTATTTAAATCTATTTACATAATTTTGGTAAGTTTTTCTTAAAATATTTCTCTGCGATTGAAGAACTCTTTCCTAGTTTGTCCCTTGCTGGAACTATATTGGCAATTTTAGTGGGAAGTTAGATTTCAAGGGAAAAGGCCAGGCCCCTGTGTGGCACTGGGCTGCTGGAGGTTCCCTGGGGGCACAGCCCTTCCCCAGGTGCCAGCCTGAGTGGGAGCAGTACCAGCCCATGTCACTCTGCATCCCTGTCTCCCCATCCAACCTGAGCACTCCTTGTGCTACAAAATCGTTTCCCCCTTGACCAGGGCAACTTTGAAAATGTCTGATTTTTTGAAAGTTGGGGCCCTGTGGGGAAGTAATTTAGTTATGTTGAAAAAGAGAGAAAGGAATCCAGCATTGCTAACAAGGTGTGAGGCACGAAGAAACAATGAGCAATTAAAACCCCCACAATAACTTTTGCTTGGATTTTTGCTCAAAATCCTGTGTAATTTGTCATGTCTTTTGAACAGTCAGGTGCATTAGCATACTGAAAAGAGTGTAACCCCACATATTCTTGATGCCTCTTGGAGCAAACTGCAATGTACTGTGTTTAGAGACTTTAGACTGGATGACTTTGGTTCATTCAGAGACATTTACTTTAAAAGTAGTCTTTGCTATGATCTTTGGTATACTGTACTTCTGAAGCAGCACTCAGAAAAACATATGTCCTATAAGGGAAATAGTTTTGTTATAAGTTGACTTTGGCTAAAAAGTAAAATTAGGAGAGTTTGAGTGAGAGAGAAGAGTAAAAAGATATATTTTTGTTCATCAGGGGATGTGCAGTTATGGGACAAAGGAGGGCACATTTGGGATTCAATTGTGGCTCAGGGTTACAAATGCTCCCTTCTAATCAGAAGCACACAGGTGAGAGACATGCTTTGTGTCTTTTGTGCCTCCCATCAGAACAGATTCAGGTGCATGCATAATGCATGAGGCAAGTACCAGCACTGATGCAGAATAATCCATAAAATATGAAGCTGATGTTATGAATAATTAAAGCACAAACACACTCAGAAACACCTGCATGCAGCTAATAGGATGGGTTGCACTTGGCCCTATAAGAAATGTAGAATTGAAGCTGTCCCTCCTCCCCTCAGTGTCCCTTGGGCTCTGTGAGGATCCTGCCACAGGGCACAGCTGGGGACCCCTCTGGAGCTTCCTCTTTGGGAAGGGACTGAGCACTGTGACTTTCCTTGGCTACAGCTGCACAGAAGCCTGGTACCTGCTTTCTTCAGAGAGAAATTGCCAAAGTGTTTCCTTGTTATAATATTGAAAAGGCTGAACTTTCAGCCTCCTGGTAAGTAAATGCCAGTTTTGTTTAGAGATGGTGCAGAAAGATGAAATATTTAGCTTTTATCAATAATGTACTCTCTAAGTAACAGTGCCTACATCGACACATAATCTGTGACAAACTTTCACAGATCCCCTGATGCATTTGAGGCAAGCTCAAGGTTTTTTTTAACTTGTAGGAGATGAATAACTTCTGATGCTCCCTGCAGAGAAGGGAAAGAGCAGGGCAAGAACTGAGCTAAGAGTAGCAGCAGCAGAGAAGGTCATATAAATTATTACTGCTTGTATGGCTTGTACAGATACCCACTCAGGTGGTGTTGGTGTTCTTGCTTAATACTTTTATGATCTCAGTGGAGATTCTGGGTCTGTTAGAGAAGACATTGAGCACAGACAGACCAGAGCAAAACATCCAGGTCATAAAGCATTTGTTTGAAATAGAGGCAAAAAATTGTGAGATCTTTTCTGAAGTTAAATGGTTGTATTTTTTGAATGAGTAAAGCTTGGAAATAGATAAAGATACCTAGCAGAGATTGATCACACTTTTACCTGAAACAGGAGAAAAAGCTTCTGACATCTTAGGGAGCTTCCAAAATATGGTTAAATTTATACCGCTGTAAAAGTGATTTGAATGTAATAGAAAGTAATGTCTGGATTGTGGTTTATATTTTATGACTGTGCACAACTCACACTACAGTATATTTTAGTTTTTGTGTTTATAGTTCTAGGTTTTTATACTGATGCCCTGATGAAGGAATTCTAGCTGTGTTCACAGCAATCTTCATTGTTATTTAAAATATCTTCTTTGGTCTGATGTGTTGGATCTAAGGACAATCATTCTTTACTTTTATTTCTCAAAGAGAGACTGTGTATCACTGAAAACACAGAGCTTTCAAAGTAACAAAATCACAGTGCTCTGGCTGGGTCACACAGGGTGGGCTGGAGGGATACAGTGCTCAGGGGGTAGAGTGGGTAGAGTATGGATGAAACCAGAGAAGCTGGACCCATGGGTCTCTGAGTTTGAATCAGCTAAAGAGACAAAGCTCCAAGAGTCCCACAAGCCCAGTCTTTACAGGGACAGTTTGGATGGTGTTTCTGTCTGCAAGAGGAAGAGTTTTCCTCTGGTTTCAAAATGATGAATTAATTTCTAGTTTTGCCATAAGACTCACTTTCCAATGATGTTGCATGTTTTGCATTCCCTGTTCTTATTGATAGACCTGGAGTGTATTCCTATTTAAATTAGGCTACAGGCATTAGACAAAAATAAGTAATTTTTCATTAAATTCTAGAACTAGGACAACAGCCCCTTTGGAATATGCATCCTTTATGAAAATAGTACTCAAATGAGCCTGACAAAGCACAAAATGATTATGTGTGATTCTCTTGATTGTTTTACCAGCTTAGTTTGCAGAACCAAAAGTTCTGAAATATTTTATGGCTGGTGTCTTGCATCAAACATCGAGAAATCACCATTTGTGTTTATCTCTTGAGGTTAAGCTAAGTGCTGAAATATTTTAACATGATTTGCTGCCAATTTATATCCAATGCCTCTTCCCTTGCATCTAGAAGCCATTAGATCCTGGCATGCCTTGGGTTCTCCACTGACCTCAGATTTAATACGGCAGAGCAGCAGAAAACCTTCAGACACCATCAACTCTCTGCTGTTGAAGGGAAAAACAAAACCCAGCAAGCACCCCAAACCCAAACCCATATATTAAGGAAGAAAATGTTTCTATGTTCCTCCCCAGATTTTTCTGTTCTGTGTCATTTTCACTGAGTTAAAAATGTTCATATAAATGGAACTCTTCTTTGCCTACTCCGGAACTGAAGGAGCTGCAGTAGCACTGGGACATGGACAACACTGGTTATGCATCTGGGATTCTTCCCACTGACAGATTGAGGATTTTCATCCCCTTCATTGTTTTTCAAATTATTTTTTGAGGCAGTGAATTTTCTGTTAATTCTGTGCTCCTGACAGGGAGGAACAAATTTAAAAGTGTAGGTTCATAGAATATAGAATATCTTTTGACTTAGGGCTTTTAGGAAAGCTCCTTTGCCACAAACCACTATAGAGCTTCCTGTGAGCTGAGCTGTCAGGTAGAATACTCTTCACATAAAGCCTACATATTCCCCAATAATTGCTGAGTACTTAGGAAATAAATGACTATAAGCAAAACAACAAAATATATTTACTGTCACCCAGCCACAGCAAGCGGCTCTATGCAAGTGCACATCCTAGCAAGAGTAAGGAAAATACTAAAAATACTTTAGTCTTTTATTTTGTTTTTAATTATAGCTTTACATCAAATTCAAGAACTTTTATTCTTCAAAGCTGCTTTAAAAAAAAGACCAATGTGGAGCTGCTGAATTTTACCATGAGCACTTTAATATTGAAAAGTAATGCTGTATATGTGTAGCAGCTGCTGGAGGTGCAGGTAAAATAGGGATATTTGTGAATTATTTTTTCCTGTTTAGTAAGGAATTGAAAAATGACACATTTCAGTCCTGTGACCCCTGAGAAAGTATCTGCAAGCAAAGTTGGGCATATTTTAACCTTCACAGCCACACTTGCAAGATCCACTCCATTAGACTGATCATGCAGCTGATGGATACTCTAATGATCTCGGTCACGTAATGCCAATTATATGGAGTGGCCTCAAAGCCACTGATGATACCTACAATTAACACTTGAAATGTAATAGATGGGTCTCTTGGTGAGTTGTTTTGTTTGAAGGACTCACAAACCTGCTGCAGTAGGAATCTTGTATAAAGTATACAGGCTGTTCTGCTGCTAATCCTGTCCACATGGTTCCAAAATAGACCTTGCCAAATCATTAAATGGATCTTGCAGAGCACTGAATTTTAATTGCTCTGGGGATACTGCGAAAGAACAGTATTGATTGACTAACTTTATGTAAGTTTATTAAGAGTTGTTAATCTAATATCTAATTAAGGGATTTTGTTTTACTTTTTTGCATGATACCTCTGTGATTTTATTAATGATATTTTAAATGTCCCCTCTCCAATAATTTACATGCACCAAAAGGGAATAAAAAGAATTACCTTGAACTGAAATATTTTCTCTTTAGGGCAAACTTTTCAAACATGGTAGTTTCAGACTACCATGCTAAATTCAGTTAGCCACAAAGAGGTGGGGAGATGCAGAAGACCTGAAAGGTGAGAGGCTGACTGTTCATGTCAAAGGTTACACTGTGAGAAGAGGTAGCATGAGGTGACATTGGGCAGGATGAGGCTTTTTGTCTGTTGTGAACTTTTTCCCATAAAATCCTCTTGCAGATGAAGGTAAGCTAATGAAGGGACAAACAAGCACAGAGCTGAGGTGGTGGGATGCTCTGCTGAGAGTGGGATAGGAGTGAGAAAGATGCAAGAAGTACTTTGAAAAGAAAAGCTGTGTCCTGTCAAAACTTTCTGTCCTACAGAACCTCCATATTACAGATTGTAAGTGAATTTTAACACTACTGTCAGTGGATCAGAATTTGTCATCTCCTCCTGTGGCTCCTGATGAGGATAGAGCAGACTAGAGAAAATGGTGAAGATTTCTTCTTTTTTTCTTGTGTGCCCCAGATCACAAAAGGATTGGTTGGTTTGGAATTGAATTCGCAAGGAGGCTCTGCAGACTAAGGGAATTCATCTAGGAAAAGAGCTGATCAGGTAGTTTAACAGAGTATGTCCTCTAGCCCTGGAGTTTTCCTACTGAAAAATGTGACATTACTGGATATTCCTGGAATACAAATTACTACTGTGATGCATATGTCATGGGTAGATACCATGTTACACTGAGTCTACCAGCAGTTGTTAATGGAAAGGTATAAATTAAAATAAATTTCAGACCATGTTCCAAGAAGAATATTTTCCCTGTGAAAACTGTAGTAAAGGACATGGAAATGTCAGGGAGAGTAAATTTAAAGAGGGGGTGCAAAGCTACAGAATCACTTCTGGCTCACATTACTGGAAAAGAACATATTTTGCATAGCCTATGGCACAAATAAAGTGTGAGGCCAAATCCCATAGGCAAAGTGCTGGAGAATCATTAATAAATGACCATTTCCATATAACACATGGCATAGCTGGCACAAAGCAAGTAAAAAGTACTGAGAAGTTTGGCATCCAACTTATTTGATAATTGTTATAAGAGAGTGAGCTAAGAGATGTTTTGTATGAGATATATAGCACTAACCTTTGGTTTGAAGGATTTAGTCTGTAAATAGCCAAACAAAAAATTCAACAGCTTTAAGTACTGGATTTCAAGTAGAGAACAGTGATCAGCAAAGGCAAACAGAATTTGTGTCAGTCATCTCATTGTGTCAGTTGAGACTTTTGTAAATGCACAGAAAACAGCCTGACCTGACACCTTGGTAGTCAAGACACTGATATGTGAAAGAAGTGATTGGAGAGTAATTATTTGTATACCAGTTATTTAAAAACAATTTGAACTTAGTAAAATGTTTCACTGAAAATGCACCTGCTTTTAAACCTGCTTGAAAGAATAAGTCAAGGATATCATCCTATGCAAGTCTGATCAATTAAACATCTACAAGGGAAAAACCCCAGCTCTGAGTGCTGTTAGTGCTTAGGAAGGCTCGTCTGATAGGGAGGTTTATTGAAATTCATATAGACACTGACTCCCATCCTCAGGCTGCCTCTAACGTCTGGCATTCAATTCCAAAATCCTTCTAGTTTGTCTCCACTAAGAAATGTCTCTGATGACCAGACATGCCAAGATTTAATAATCAGCCTTGGACAGAAATAAAGCAAATGCATAAATCCCAGAAAGAGCAAAGTGGGTCTTGTGGTTCCTACCACGAGAGGCTTCCCACAGCAATTTTTAATTGTGTTTGTATGCAGAAGTGTTAGTTATTAGCTTTCCCTCTGATCTTTTAAGTCATCATGGTTTTTTGATCACAGAATTCCAAACATGTTACTAGGCAGAAAATTTGGTCCCTTGCTTAATTAATGAAAGTAGATTAAAGCTTGTGCTGCAAGGATAGTGATAATGTCACAATAAAAAAAAATGCTGTTATTTACATCATGCTTGCATCCTGGGTAAATAGGCAAAATGTAAAAAACCACAAGGATAGTTCCCACCATCTACAGTTTTGTGGAAAAAAAGCTGATCATTAGCAGAGTGCATTCTGAGCTGAGTACATCTGTGTGATTTCTATTAAACATTCTAAAGGCTATTGCAATAAAATGCTTTGAATGACCGTCTATTTTCATGGTACACAAGTCTCAATAAACACCTAGGAGAGTAAATGAGTTTTTCAAAAGAAAAGTGTCATGCTCACTTAGCATGGATTTAATTTTTGTAGAAAGAGATGAGCTCAGTAGCAGCAACTTCACCTACTGAATTGATAACACTTAGGAAGTTTTAATTGCAGACCATAAAATTCCTCTTAGCTCCTGGCTCCGTTACTCTTGGATACAGCATTGCAGGGTACAGGGTCTGCTCCAACCACTCCTGCAAACTGTAATGAGGCAAAATGAATAAAAATTATTCTGCTAGTTTAGCATATATCATGTTTTTCCTGAAGAAAAAAAAAAAAAGAAAAAAAAATCCCCAACACCCTGGGCACTGAAACAGTCATGGCATGAAATCAATTTTGTAAATGTCAAGACATCGGACTGGAATTTTCCAGGGAGTCTAAGTGCATTAGCTGCTCAAATCCCATTGAAAACCTACCATATATACTCTGGACAAATTACAGAACCAGCAGATCTGTAAAAAACAGCTGCCCTGGCAATGTGAAATACTCCTTGGAGAGGAGCAGTGGAGCTGGGGTCAGCCACAGAGTGGAGCTGCAGGGAGGGCACCTCACTGCTCTCCAGCGATTGGAGATTTTTTGTGCCCTTCCCAACAGTGTAGGATGTTGGAGGGATGTGGCTCTTCCTGCAGGGCTGAGTGTAGCTGCAGCCCCAATTTACCCTTCCAGCAGTTAGGTAGAGAGAGAGAGATGTTGTGTACCCATTTAAAGCTCCCTGGGTAAATAGGTAGGATATATATGAAAATATTTCTTTAAAAACAACAGCTCTGACCCTTCAGCTGCCACTCACCCATGTTCCTCCAAAGCAGGTAAGTGAGGAGAGGATGGGCAATTCACAGTCTGCCTTCAAGTATTCTATCAGCAGAAGCATTTTTCCCTGGAATATTGCCTGTCTTCCCTTCAGCAGTATTTAAAATGTGGTCTGAGCAAAACCCCAGGATCCTCTGTTCCTCAAAAATGTATATCTGTATATATAAAAATACACATATGTTTGTATATGAAGAACTTCTTATCCCCCCTGAAATTAGTCATAAAATGATGATGATGCTTTGAAATTTGTGTTTTGTTGAGCACAAGTTGTAGCTCAAATGTTTCAAGCTCCAGTTCTTTAAAGAGAGTTCTCAGCTCTGGCTGCAGCTGCTGTGGTTCATGGCACTGGCTGGTACCTGACATCAGAGAGAACAGGGACACCCTTGAATTCTGTGCTTGCATTTATTCAGATATTGAAAGTGATGCTTCACTTCCACCTCCCAGGCACCTGGGGATTTCAGAAATGAGCTCATACACTTTGTAGGCAGCAATATAGCCTTGTTCAAATCCTTCCAGCCTTCAAGTTGCACTGAAGCAAAAGCTGATCAGCACTTTACTTTTACTTAAATCATACCAACGTCTTAAGCAGTTTTTGGTAGTCTTTGACTATACTTCACTGATTACTGCTGAGGAAGAGTAATTGCAAATGGCAAGGAAATAAAGTTTCAGGCTTGCATTGCAGCTGATTTTAAACGTCAGTCTGAGAAGTGCAGTGTTAGCTCTTTGCATGGAGAATAGAAGAAATGTTATTTTCTCTCGTTCTGTTACTGCCTTAAAATTTTTTCTCATTTCTCAGAAAAAGAAGGCATAATTCTGATTTCAGTGTAATTTATCTGCTGAGGCTGATTTTCTCTTAGAGATATTGTTCACTCAGGTTCCTGTTTATTATTGGATATGTCCTAAAGAAACATTTTTTGCAATTTGTTTAGTAACTTCATGCAGAAATTTAAATTCTGTTTATGCCTGTTCTTAGTTCATCTCCCTTTAGCATCTGAAGACTGGGCCTTTACTCCTGTTACGATTTGTATCACAAAGGAAAACAGATTTGAGAAATTACATATTCTGCCTCCCATTCCTACAGTGATGTTATGTTTTACTGGAGTTGAAAGTGTTATTTAAAATGATGGTAGGATTAATATTTGAGCTTTTGCTGTTGCAATGAGCAAGTGGAAGAGCAGAGTGTGCCTGTGACATGTTGGCAAAGGGGATGTACAGGCCATGTGTGCACACATGATTTAAATATAAGAATTTTGTCACATGACTTTTTCATTTAAACTCATAATCAGTTTATCTGATCTCTATTAACTGCTTTTATATATCTAGACAACAAATTCCCCTTAAACACTTAACATGAAAAATAAGTTTATTCTTGAAGTTTGTATTGCCATAGCTTCCTCTTCATCCCTCTTTTCTGAAGTAGTACTTTTGGTTCTGCTATAAGGTAAAATCCTATGTGTGCTGGGTAATGAAGAGGTGAAGTTGCTGGTTTTGTGTACTGAATGATTTATAAAATTTGTTAAATGTAATGAGCAAAGGCAGAATACAGTGGTAGCTGTAGTGTAAAAATATTATCAAATGATATAACTGTCAAATTAATTAAATTCAGTGTGATATAAATTAGGCATAGTTGTATGCAAATAGGTGTTCAGGCACTTAGCTGCTTGGTTGTAACTAGTATGTGCAAGTGATGCCAAGTAACTGCTTCAGGATAGAGAGAATCTTTTGCATTTGTTATAAACTCCATGAGGTTAACACAGCTGAAATTCTGTTTGTGAAAATTTGGCCTAAGTTGTCAACATAAATTAAAAATATTACCCACTCTTCATAAAAATCCTTTCTGTCCTGGATCATGGGCTTGCATAAATTAGTGTAAATCCACAGAAACCAAATATATATCCTAAGGAGAGAGAGCTGTGTGTGAGGAGTGTGGACACAGAATGCTTCTATTACCAGCTTTTACAGACATTCTTGACAACTCTAGCAGGTAACAAATCTCTCAAGCTCCATCCTAAGCTGCTTTTTTCCCACCGTCACTATTTCTAAAGCTGTGCCATCCTGCTGGCTGGAAACCCATTTCAGGTGTCCAGTCTAAATTACTGCAGTCCCTTGCTCCTCTGACAGTATTTTCCTCTGGCTGCTCCCCTTCTGAGCCTTCACTTTGTCACATTTGCTTTTCATGTAAGAGAGGATCTCCTTTCTTCTGGTTGCCCCTGGTGCTTCTGTAACAATTGGATGTCCTCTTTCTCAGTGCCGAAACCATTGATATTGGTATGATGCTGTATTATCTACTCAGCATGAATATTGTGATTTGTAGCATTATCCCCCAGCACTTTGAAGGATTTGGTTTATTAACAGATATTCCTGTGAAAGTCATCACCCTGCATTGTGAGGAACATCAGCCCAGTGAAAGACATAATTGCACAGGCAATCATAACACTTTTTTTTCTTTTTGATAGCAAACCCATAGTGTTTTACTACTGCAAGGATTATATTAACAGTTAGATGCAACCTGTTTTAGAAGCTGACATTTATTTAAAATGAAACAAAGTCTTTTGTTATTTTCCTGTTCTTCACTGCTAGAAAATTGTTAATATTCTAGAGGAAATATAGACTACTGTGGAAAATGTTTTCACTGTGTGAAAATATGAGAGGTATGAATGGAGAGAATTGACAGTAATGGGAAGTAGATTCATTATTGATAATGTTGTATTGGAAGGTCAGAGAATTCATTTCTGACTGGAGGAGATGGCTGTCACTGCACCTGCAAAGCTTTTCTTTTTGAGGGCAGGTATTTCATGACTTTGGAGGGCATGTCAGCTGTATTTTCTAATGCAGAGCAGAAAAATAGAAATGGCTCAGTACATAGATCTGCAGTGACCCCAGATGCTTACAAAATATTTTATTGAATGGGGGAGGAACATTAACTACTTGAAAAACACAGGAAACTCACTAAGAACTTGAGTAAAAGTCAGCATTAGATATTCCCAGAACAATGGGTCTTCAAACTTGTTTAATTTTCCATGCTAACAAGACAGGAGATGTCACATATCTAAAGTTTTTTGATAGTCTCTCCTTTGAGTTCTTGTAAGCAAGATAGAGGAATACAGTTTGATAACAATATAGTGAAATGAGGTCATGACTTGTTGTGAAATGAGCCTCAGAGAACAATTATAAATGATTGTCAGGATGGGAAGGCTGTAACATGTGAGTGCCCCAGTGGGCTGCCCAGGTACTACTCAGTGCTCTCTTTAGCAGCCTGCAGCAAAGGCAGAGTCTGTTCATTAAATCTGCAGGTGATATTAATGTGAGAGCCTGTACGAAGAAGATTTAACATTTGTGAAAAGTTTGAAGAGTGGAAGAACTAGTTTGCCGCTCTGTTAAGGGTAAATAAAAAGAGCTAGACTTGGCTACAGGTGATTATCAGTGCACCAGGCTGGGAGCAGCAGGGTGGGGAGGGCAGGTGCTCTGGGGAAGGGGATGTGAAGGGCCCTGAGTGAATCACAGGTCAGAGGGGATCATAGTGGGAATTTCAAGTAGCAAATTACATCTATGAAATCATCCTTCCCTCTCCAGCCAGCAGTAAGGGACCTCATCTGCCTGTCCCTCACCTAGTCATGACAGAGGGGGCGTTGCTGAAAGAGTATCTGCATGCCTTTATCTATATTGAGTTCCTATTAGTCAAGTGTTTCATAAAATGTTTTTGCTAAGATATAACCTTCAACAAAGAGAACCCAAGAATTTTAAGCCAAGCTGCATCAAGCATTTCAGATAATAAATTTGAGGGAAAGGTTTCACAAAGATGTAAGGATTGTCACATCTCAGTATGACTAAGTTTTCTGCATGAAAAAGACTTGAGATTTCTCTTTTGACTATCCCTAAGACTTGATATTTCTGTGTTTCTACACCAGATAAACATTATCTAACCAGACAAACATTGCCTGGGAGAATCACATGCAGGTGAAAATCATCCATGATCTCTACCTTAAAGTCACCATTCAAAATTCTGAACCTTGTTAATTTTTTTAACTGATGAGCTGGTCATTATTTTTACCTTATTACTTCTTATCACTGATATTTGTCCTCCAAGTATGGATTTTATTGCTCAGTTTCTTTGTAGTATCAATCATAAAAGTCTTTACCTAGGGCTTCAATCATTATTTGAACAGATTATTTTGCACAAAACTATCTTGTTTTCCAAGACAAGTTCTTTAGGTTCACTGATGACGAGGGAATCAAAAGTATGCTCGAGACATATGGCTGTTTTCAAACTTGTACCCAAGTCCTTGCCATGCTTTGCCAAAGAGTGGGCACGAGTGTGTTCCTCAGGGATAGAATCAGAGCAGAGTTATCCTGGCTCACAGACACTTGCAGGGCTTGCTTTGCTCCTCAGTGCTGCAAACCCTGCGCTCACTCCCTGCATCCCTCTGGGATGAGTGCTCCCTCAAAGAGCAGCACCTGCAGCAGCTGCACCAGTGTGAATCCAGAAGCTTTCAGAGGGTCAGACAGTATTTATAAAGCATAATATAAATATCTATAAATATAATTATAGCTAAATATAATTAAGCTGATTTCATTAAGCACCAGTAACCTGCATCTCAAAAGCACAACTTCCTTGGTGATCCCTGTGTGTGCTGACTAATAATAATGATAATTTCTGAGAGTTTCAGGCAGAGTTAAACAGTCAGTCAAACATTTACAGATGTAGGGAGATAAGCACAAGAGAGAACACGGTTCAGCACATCACGCTGGCCCTGGGGGCATGAGGGCTGAGGGACACAGCAGAAATTGTGGCCAGTGCTTAACTACAAAGGCTGTAGCATTTGCCAAACATGAATTTATTTGTATTTGAAGTGGTATTTGGACTGAGCTCTTTGAGCTAGAACTGCAAACAGGTTAGGGACAGTAGTGCTGGTTGCTCTAATTTCTCATTTTTGGCCTTGTCTAGGTAAGGCTAATTAGGTTATAGGACAAAATAAAGTTTCCAAGGAAATTCTGTGAGCATAGGACTTGGATCTAATTTAATGCTATGATTTTATTCACACTGTGTGTGATATCTTTTACCTGCCATTGATGATTTTGGAAGGTGACACAGTCGTTTAAGTGCTCCTCCAATATTTGCAGAAGCTGAGCTCTTTGCAGGAGGGCGCTGAGGGCCCTCCTGGAGGCCATGGTAGGATTATGGATTGCAGAGTTTAATCTGTCTCTGTTCACACATCATGCCCCAACTGCAGACCCTGCCTACTGACTGTTTTTTTGTTTCTATGACAGAATCTAAAGAAAAAATCTGAAAATGCTCTGTAGCATAAAGAATAAGGCAATAGAAAAGATGGCCCTTTTGCTGTGCAGCCCTGGGTAAATGAGGTTTTCTCTCTGTGTTCACTGTTCCCTTTGCTTTCTAAATGAGCAGGATCCCAGAAGCAGGGACTCTATATGTGTCCTTATATAACATGGAGCTTTCAAACCTACATCTGAATTTTGCTCTGAATTAGCACTAATGAGAATCATGCACTACCCTACACTTCATTGCAAACTGAAATGTAAGTCAGTAAAAAAACAGCAGTCAGTAAACGGAGAAATAACGACAGAAGTAAACATTTCTGTTTCTCAGAAATTAACCAGGTAAAATATATTGTTCCATTTGGAGCTGATGGATTACAATGCAACTGACAGTTAAAAAACATGTAGAATTTTAAATATAGTTAAATATTTCAATAAAACACTCTAAATTAGGGCTTTATAAACTTAAATGGGACTTGCTTATCTCTTCTTTCACGGTCTGGTAGCTTCAGAGCCTGAAATTTCTTTCAATATAGTAGAACTGTGGTAGGAAAAACCATAGTGCTGCTGTGAATAAAAGCTACTGTTGTTTCCCAAAGAGGTTTTGTTGTTAAGAAGTTCTGAAAGAGCTCAGGAAAGGACAAAGGATGGAAATGATTACAGATTAAATAAAGCCAAAACCCAGTGAGGGTAGTTACCATAAATTATTTCATCCATTAGAAGTAAAAACACCTTCAGCACTACTACAAGAACTTCCTGCTTAATAGCTCAGGGTTTTATTGTTGTTTTCCTTGATGCTTACTGCTGCAAGGTTTGTGGGTGCTAGGCACCCACAGGGCAGTGTGCTATTGAAGCAGCTCACCTGTGCTCCTGGGGCAGCTGCTGCCCAGGGCTGTTTGACTCAAATCAAGCCCTGTTGGCTGACACTTTGAACAATTTCTCTTTTTGGCTAGTCTGAAAAACACCATTTACCCTGGGCCAACACACACATGAAGCCAGGTGTGAATCTGCAAGAGTCACTAGGAAGGAAAATAATCCTTCTGCCTTTTGAATTCAGGGCAAAAACAGTTTAAGAATATTATTATTTAAAAGATTTATGGGCAGTTAGATGATCAGGATTCTGGCTTTGATCAGCAAATATTCCCTTGCCTTGTGCTTTTTTCAGCCTCCTGAAATTTAAACTACAACTAGAATCCCAGGGGCTCCCCAAGGGCATGATTCAGCCTGGAGCCTTCTGTTTGAGCCCTCGGGAGCTCAGCCTGGGGCTCACTGGGGATCTGCTCAGCTGCTGACGGCTGAGGCTGTAATTCAGGTCTCCTCTCTGCATATTTAGATTTCATTAAAGAAATAACTAGACAGAAGCTGATTGGAACATCCTGATGTGAACAAGCAGATTTTGTCACTATAATGCCCAGCAGAAACTGTAAATTGTTTGTTGTGTGCATTAGGAGATGAATGCTGGCAAGTGCCAGCTGTGAATTCATAAGGGGAATAGAAATATCTGCTTTTCTGGCCTGATGTCAAATCCCTTTCTTGGATCATGTGTAAGCTTTAAAGAGAAGAGGCACTGGTTTTGAATTCAGACCTTATATCTGGTGAAGAGGGAAGAGACATGGAAGGATGTTTTTAAAGTGTTTGAGAATTGCCAGGTGGGCTCTGCTGTGAGCTGTACTCCACTGCAATCAGAACTCTGGATTTTATACATCTGGAGTGCCTGAGGGAGGAAATCCAGAAAGGTTTTGAATATATTATCTCTTGCCTACAAGTAACAAATGCAGGAAAAGGACTCTGAAGAAAAGTATTTCCATGGTGGTGTTGCTTTAGGAAGTGTAAAGGTAAAAGAGATTTCAAAAACAAGAAACTGGAAAAAACAGCTGTAGTCTTTCAAAATAGTGGTACCTGTGGGAACAGCAAGAGGAATCAGAAAGGCACTAAAACCCCAGGAAAACGTGCCAGTGTTCAGAAAATTCAGTGTGATAGATTGGAAACCCCAGCATTGCAGGGACATGCCACTCATCCTTGCAGCAATGTCCCATGGTGGATGGATAATGTCTTCACAATCAGTTTAGGACCAACAAATTTTCCAGCTGACAGAGGAAAATTTGCTCTTCTTCTACACAATCACACATTCCATCTAAAAGAGCATGCCTCGAGTCAATGTAGAGTCACCCCCAGAGCAGAGATTTTTCTCCAGGAGCTGCAATGCCCAGGCAGGGTGTCCACAGTGCAGGTGGAAGTGAAGTGAGCCCCATCTCCCAGTGGGAATGGGCCCTGGCACAGCAGCTGCCAATCCCCCCAGCCATCAGTGTGGCTGCATGGGATGCACCTGGCCCTGCTTCCAGGAGCAGAGAGTGGTAGCAGGAGAGATCATGGCAGAAGGACACACCAGATGCCAGAATGTGTGGAGACCACCTCACTGAAAACTGTGTTTGGGGCCAGAGCTGGTTATGCTGTGTTCATTTTCATGAATTAATGTTACATTATATTATTATTTGAGTTAGGGAGGAGGTTTTAGAGCAAAGGAACTGATTTTCACGGTGAATGTAAGGCTAAGCTACCACCTCTGAAAAGGGCTCTTTTCCCACACCTCTACTTGAGGTAGCATGTGGGAGACAAGTTGGAATTTTATGGGATTTCTTTTTTTATCTCTTCCTTTTTCTATTTTTATCATTGGCAATGTGAGTGATTCACAGATTTGGCAGGCAGAAGTCAATCGGGGCCATTGCTATTTTAGGCCTTAAAATTATCTCACAAAATCAACAACATAAATACACATTTTCTCATTTATAAAGTGTCAAAGGTTCAAAGACATACAAATGTGCATTACTTCTCCATGTAGATTTTGTAAGGCTTAAGCATATTTTTCTAGCAAAAGGAAAATTTAGAAAAGGAGCTGTATGTTTAACTGATGAATCTGTCTGGGAACTCCATGGGAAGTTGTTTGCATTTAACAGCTTCTATTCATAGGAGTTCTAAAAAAAAACCCTTGTAAACCTTTAGGTTTGAGTGAGTGACTGCGTGGTACTCAGATGCCAGTTGGGGTTAAACCATGGCATATTACATTTTTTTATCTGGTGGATTTTGATTCTTTTCTATATTTTTTTTTTCAGGATGAATAGGCATAAGCATGCCACAGTTTTGCGAAAATTAGGTTTTTAAATCAAATATATTCAGGTAATATTGTTTCTGCATAATTTTTTGTGTGGAAATAGTAAAAATTCAAACCCTTATCTGATTTTAAAATAGTTGTTATTGACTGGGAAAAGACTTATTCTGAACTCCAAGTTTCAAACTGAATGGCCGTTACTGTATAAAAAATGCCTAGTTGTTTTCATTTCTTTATTGGGTATAACAACACTTTTAGGGGAAAATAGCACACGTGGAAATGTGCAGTCTAGTCTATGTAATTTTCCACTGATACAACAGCTGCATTTCCTTTCTGGAAAAACTGCTGTCAGTGATATTTTATACCTGAATATTGAGATGAAGAATGTAAACAGGCCAAACTTATGTAAAAACAGAGACTGTTAAATAATGAATAGTCATACACTCCCTGCTGTCTTGCCATCAAAACATTTGTGATTTTTCTTATTTTCATTACTTGTTTCAGTTCTTGTGAAGAGCAGTGGAAGGAATATTCACAGTATTGTCCTCAAGCTGCATGCTGCCTTTGTCTGTGCAACACTTGTTAAAGAGGGCTTAGAGCAGTTTCCTGAGGTGCCAAGTGCTGTGTAGTGCTTCAGCTCCATGACTCTTTGTTCTGTGGGATCAAAGCTTTTCCAAACCTCTGAATCCCTGTGTTCATCAGACAGCTCTGGTCCTTGCCCACTAGAAGGGTTTTCTGCTGAAACTGTCTGCCTGGTCTAAAATCAGAGGAGAGAGGCCAAGTTGCATCATGCCCTGCATGATCCCTAAAACCCTCTGATCCCTAAAACCATCTGCCATGGGCACCTGAGGATGATTTCTGTCCTGGGAGTCTCCCAAAGTGAAGCACAGGGCAAAACCAGCTTTTCACCAACAGCTGCCTTTCACTCCCTCTCAGAAGAGATGAGAACATGAGGGTGAGGTGGGACTGTTTCATTAAAATGTTTGATCTTTGCTGTGGAGTCCCTCCACCTAGAGATCCCTCCACCTAGAGAATCATGTGTTTTGAATCTCACCAAGAGCCATTTTGCCTTGCAGAAATGCCAGAATAAATCTACATGTTATGAAGGTGCAGCTAAGGCAGGGATCTAGCTCATACTGTTATCTTGCTGTATTTTGGAAATAGTACAGTAGTGAGTCAGGCCCTTTAGCTTTTATTAGTAATCTTTCCAGCTTGAGCTGGCATTTTGTTACAAAAATAAAATCTAGCTGAGCCAGTCAAAAAAACCCAAAACCCCTTGGCTTGCTGGTAACTGTAAATAGATGAATGTGGAACACTGTAACTGAATGCTTGCAGGCATTGACACTCAATTTGTGTTTAATTAATGACATCATAAAAATAACTAAATGCTCAAAGTTTCTGTTTTACATATATTCTGAGATATAGGAGTGTACAGGTGTAGAATACCAGCTCTTTGTGGGCTGCTCAACAGGCTTTCCTTCTAAATCTGCTAAGGGTTATTGTTGATTATTTCTGTTTCCCCTGTGCAAATGACATCTCATTTTTGGCTATGAACAGGTACCATATGCTCAAAGAGCTGATGGGCTTCACTGTGCTTGTCTCTAGTTATTGATTCACAGAGCTATAAAACAGCAATGTCTTAAGTAACATGCTGCCCAGACTTTGTGGATTTGAAATTTAGACTCTGGTAGTCCTAATATTAATTAATTAAATTATTTAACTAATTTAATTAA